>JAYESA010000009.1:200976519-201129019 GCA_036927795.1 Iris macrosiphon
TTGTAGACTTATAGACTTGACTGTATATTTAGATTTTTTCTTGCCCTCTTTGGTTCTTAGTTTTTTTGTTCATATCTTATCGTGCTTTTACTCTTCCCCTAGTTATTGTGATTGAGTTTATAAATATTATGTTATTGCCCTCCTTTTGGAGAGGTTATCTTGACAGGTTATTGTGAGATATAGATTGTTGTGACCTAGAACGGACCTAGACAGTATTCTACCGCCGATTCTGTGTCGTAGGTTGGATGTACCCACGACTCATACCCAATTTTTTGAGTGCGGGTCCTGACAAACCTTTCGAAGGATGAGTGACCTATTTCCCTTAGTATGTGTGACCTCCATATTGATGGGTGACCTCCCATTGGATAGGTAACCTCCCTAGGATGGGTAATCTCCCGTAGGATGGCTGACCTCCCTAGGATGGGTGACCTCCCGTAGGATGGGTAACCTCACTTAGGATGGGTGATCTCTCGTAGGATGGGTGACCTCCCGTAGGATGGATAACCTCTCGTAGGATGGGTAACCTCCCTTAGGATGGATGACATCCCGTAGGATGGATGACCTCCCTAGGATGGATGACCTTCCGTAGGATGTGTGACCTCTGGTAGGATGGGTAACCTCCCTTAGGATGGGTGACCTCTCGTAGGATGGATGATATCTCAGAGGATGGATAACCTCCCGTAGGATGAGTTACCTATTTCCCTTAGGATGGATAACCTCTCTTAGGATGGGTAACCTCTCGTTGGATGATAACCTCCCGTAGGATTGATAACCTCCCTTAGTATGGGTAACCTCTCGTAGTATGGGTGACCTCCATTTGGATGGCAAACCTTCCTAGGATGGGTGACCTCCCGTAGGATGGATAACCTCCATTTGGATGGGTAACTACCCGTATAGTGGGTGACCTCTCATAGGTTTAGTAACCTCCCTAGGATGGGTAACCTCCCTTAGGATGGGTAATCTCCCTAGGATGGGTGACAACTCTTAGGATGGGTAACCTCTCATAGGATGGGTGATCTCCATTTGGATGGGTAACCTCCAGTAGGATGGGGGACCTCTAATAGGTTGGGTAACCTCCCTTAGGATGGTTTACTTCTCGTAGGATGGGTGACCTCCCATAGGATGGGTGACCCTCCGTCGGATGGATAAACTCTATTTGGATGGGTAACCACCTTTTGGTTGGATAACCTCCCTAGGATAGGTGACCAATAGGATGGGTGACCTCTCGTACGATGGGTAACCTCCTGTAAGATGAGTGACCTAAATTAGGATGGGTGTAAACCCCCTCGACCAAAAATTAGGGTTAATTAATTCAAATAGCCTAATTAGGGTTAACTAGATATAATTAAGATCTATTATATAGTATTATAATACCTGTGCAATGATTTGTTATTTTAGGATACTACCCTAGCTGTTTCCCAAAAACAATTTCTACATACCTGGCTTAGACATGCTAACCTATCATATTGAACCTTGAACAAACCCCGGATACTGATTTTCGTGCCTGATTTTAGTCGCACAAGAGTCGTTATAAACGTCCGTACGCAAATTAAATAAATTGCGTAATTACGTTCGTTGTCCGTTCTAATCAAAATCGAAACCCAATCTCGACCCGATTTGACCAACCCAGATCATGACATTATTGTACACTGAGCCTACCACACTAATGACCCTTGTCCAACCCAATTTAGACCCCGAGTTTTTATTAAATTAAATACACCTGGTACATTAATTATTAATTAATTAATGTGTTGATCTAACCTCAATTAAATTAGACCCAACTCCAACCCAAACCCACACCCACACCCATAAGCCTCATACAAAACATCATACACCATCCTAGCCCAATATAGAATACCAAACATGGTGTTTGTTTACATCAAGTCCCCAATTTTAGAAATTATGTAAATACCAAATTGTTCAGGGGCCTTTTTACAAAATTGTAATGAGGTGCCCCCCTCTCATTGGCCCAACATCATGGAGAAAGAAATTATCATTCCCTAACCGTATCCATTTATTTTCCCCCCATTCCTAGTGTACTTGTACCCCTTTATGAAGGGCACATCATGGCCCTTCATTCAAAATGCTACATTCCTAGCCCTCCCCTCATCTTGATGGACATCCCTAACTCCCCAAAATTTACCTACAGCCGTCCCTAATCCCTAGGCAGCCCCCCCACTCTCTCTCCTACATATAGGGCATTATTCTACCTCATTAAGGCAAACAAACCAAGGCATTCATTAAACAAAACCCAAGTTCTCCCAAAACCTTCATCAGCAACCCGACCCCTGCCCGAGCCACCCGTCGCCTCCTCCCGGCCAGCCACCGCGTCCGGCGACCCCCGCACCGACCCAGTCCCCTTCGCCGACCTCCCCTCTACCTCCAGCCACCGCCACCCGCTGCCAACTCCCGGCCAGCCACCGCGTCCGGCGACCCCCGTACCGACCCAGTCCCCTTCGCCGACCTCCCCTCTATCTCCAGCCACCGCCACCCGCCGCCTAGCTGCCTACAGCCACCCCCAGCAACCCCTCCTCAACCCGAGCCCAACTTCAACGAACTCTCCCCCCGACCACCCGACCTCCTATTCCTCTGCCGCCGTAGCAAGCCCGGCCGCCCAACTCAGCCGAGCTCCTCCCCAGACGACCACCTCTCTCCCCGTCGATTTCCAGCACCGATCGACGCCGTAGCTGGCCGCCTACGCCCCCACAGCACCGATAGCCCCTAGCCGCTGCTGTTGTTGCCGAACACCCCATGCGTCGCCGGAGCTCCGTCCGGCCACCCCCGCCGTCGACGGCCAGCCACCGGGACCCCCTCGACCTGAGCATCGTATAGGTACATTATTTTATGTATTTATACTACTATTTATATACGTATTTATTGCTGCAATGGGTGTATATATAGTTCCTGTATTTTATTTAGAAGTTAATACATATTCTGAATATATATTATTATTTCCTGTATTTCATAGTATTTACATATATACTGATGTGAATATATTGTATTAATGTATTCTGAGAATATTTTATATATAATATAAATATATATGCACGTATTTTATATATATAAATGTATGTATATACCTAGTATATATATATATATATGTTTGGGTATAAATACCTTATAATTATTAATTACCTAATATGTATATGTATATATATATATATACATATAAATGTATATATATTTCTGAAATACAGTTTTATGTATTGATATATTACCTAATTATTATATGTTGTATATAAATATATATATTGGTATATTTATTGTTTATGTATATATAAGTATATATGTATATATATATATATATATATATATATATATATATATATATATATATATATATATATATATATATATATATATATATATATATATATATAAATGTGTGTGTATATATATAATTATTTACACCTTATATATTTAGTATATTAGTATAATAAATATATGTATATTATATACATATATATATTATTTACTTGTATACTTAGTACATAAATATGGTTATATATCTATCTATCTATATATATATATATATATATATATATATATATATATATATATATATATATATATATATATATATATATATATATATATATATATATATACTTGTGAATATTAATATGTGTAAGAATGTATATATATTTAAATATATATAAGTATGTATGTATATTTACTTAGGTACAAAATTACTATTTAAATACATATAAATAATGTTGTGTATATTTATTTATGTATATACATAATTATTGGTGTATCACTAAATAATGCATAAGTATTATTTTTTGTACTATTAAACATACATATAATTTTAATTTATTTTAATATAATTTAGTGTATATATATATATATATATATATATATATATATATATATATATATATATATATATTGGTAATAGCTATATATATATATACCGTCCAGACCCTGTGTCAGCTGTAGATACAAGCAGTGTGTCTTAGTCGTGCTATTGTAGCGACTAATATTGTCATTACTATATCATATATAGGACTGCTGGACAGTACCGCCGAGGCATCAGGAGCAGGACTTTGGATTTCGCAGCTACCCGAGACAGGCAAGTATACCTTGCTGATTTACTGCTTAAAAATTTAAATGATAAATGTTGCAAATATGCATAAAACTGTGCGCGTCCGAGATTGACTCGGGTGCAGTCGATAATGCGTCGATGAGTAGTGTACTTGACCTAGTTGCTAGCTGACTCACCTTCTACTGTGAGGATATTTTGATATCTTCCTAGACCGTGACACTTACACGTATCACGATGGTACATTTATATTGGGATACGGGTCCGCGTACATGATTCGCTATCAGTACGTACGATATGCATCATGAACTAGCCTGTATTCTAGAGTATTATAGTTAGATGAGACTTGGCATATAGATACGGTACACTCACGTCGTGTATTCGACTTACGTATCTACATTGGGCGGGAAGGATAACTGATAAACGTATGGGATATACCCATCGGATTCTGTGGTATCCAGAGGAACCACAGACCTGGTGACTCCCTATATTCAGATACCATGCTCTACGGAGTATTACGGACGTATATACATTGCAGATACCACGTCCCTTAGAGTGTTGGACGATATATATATACAGATACCTCATTCTTCAGAATGATGGACGTTGCAGATACCACACTCTAGAGGATGTTGGACGTTATGCCTACACCTACCTATACGTTCCGAGGTTTTCCTTACATTGTATTCATTTAGATGGTTAGCACCCCCTCTTTACTTTTATTCAGTACTAAATCTGGCATGCATATTGTATCTTGTTACGTCCCTCTGAGGACCTGGTTATCTTCTAGATCTAGACGAGGCCTATTACCCCACAGTGTACGGGCCAGGTGTGGAGACAAGGTTTGCTCTTGACGAGGAGCTGGAGGTTTTACCATCAGAGTACCCCTGAGCATCTTGGTAGTCCTACCACCCATGACTGGAGCTCCTTATCAAGTTAGCAGTTATTTCAGTCACTCTTATTATCAGTCCTTTATTTTAGACTATCAGTACTTTATCTCCAATATTTGTAGTAGGTTTGTTCCTACCGGACATATTTTAGTTGTACTATGTCATTCGACTATGTTCTTATATTCCAGTCTTTTATTTTAGTATTTTACTTGTTGTCTGTGGATGAGATTAGACACTGCCTGTTGTTGATATTAGACTTGTTAGATTTAGGACAGCGTAGCACGCTTCGTCAGGATCCATTAAATTAGGATATCCTCGGTGACGTGTCAGCTGGCCAATGCCACGTGGCCTGGTTCCATATATTTTGGGACTGGGGCGTGACAATGGATAACCTCCCGTAGGATGGGTAACCTTCCGTAGGATGAGTGACCTAACTTAGGATGGGTAACCTCCCGTAGGATGGATAACCTCTTTTAGGATGGGTGAACTTTCATAGGATGGGTAAACTCCCTTAGGATGGGTAACCTCTCTTAGCATGGATAACCTCCCTTAGGATGAGTGACCTAACTTAGGATCGCTAACCTCCCATAGGATGGGTAACCTTCCTTAGGATGGGTGACCTCACGTAGGATGGGTAAACCTCTCTTAGGATGGTTGACCTCCAGTATGATGGGTAACCACCCTAGGATGGGTGACCACCCTAGGATGGGTAACCTCCATTTGAATGAGTGACCTCCCGTAGGATGGATGACCTCCCTAGGTTGGGTAACCTTCCTAAGTATGGGTGACCTTCAATAGGATGGGTCACCCATCCTAGGGAGGTTACCCATCCTATGAGAGGTTACCCATCCTACGGGAGGTTACCCATCCTAAGACAAGTCACCCATCCTAGGAAGGTTGCCCATCCTTCAGAAGGTAACCATCCTAAGAGAGGTTACCCATCCTAAGGGAGGTCACCCATCCTACGAGAGGTTACCCCTCCTAAGAGAGGTTACCCATCCTAAGGGAGGTCACCCATTCTAGGGAAATTACCCATCCTAGGAGAGGTCACCCATCCTTAGGGAGTTTACCCTTCTTAAGAGAGGTTACCCATCCTACGAGAGGTCACCCATCCTACGGGAGGTTACTCATCGTTAGGGAGATCACCCATCCTACGAGAGATTACCCATCCCTAGAGAGGTTATCCATCCAAAAGGAGGTCACCCATCCTACGAGAGGTTACCCATCCTTAGAGAGGTTATCCATCCAAAAGGAGGTCACCCATCCTAGGAGAGGTTACCCATTCTAAGAAAGGTTACCCATCCTAAGGGTGGTTACCCATCCAAAGGAAGGTTACCCATCATATGATGGGTAAACTCTTGTAGGATGGGTGACCTCCCTTAGGATGGGTGATATCTCGTAGGATGGGTAACCTCCCTAAGGATGGGTGACCTTTTCTAGGATGGGTGACCTCCCGTAGGTTGGGTAACTTCTCTAAGGATGGGTAACCTCCCATAGGATGGGTGACCTCTCGTAGGATGGGTAACCTCTTTTAGGATGGGTAACCTCCCTAAGGATGGATGGCCTCTCGTAGGATGGGTAACCTTCCTTGGTTGGGTGACCTCCCTTAGGATCAAAAACCTCTCTTAGAATGGGTAACCACTAGTAGGATGGGTAACCTCCCTTGGTTGGGTGACCTCCCTAAGGATGGATTACCTCTCCTAGGATGGGTAACCTCTCTTGGTTGGGTGACCTCTCTTAGGATGGGTAACCTTCTCCTAGGATGGGTGACCTCTCTTAGGATGGGTAACCTCCCGTAGGATGGGTGACCTACCTAAGGATGGATGACCTCCCATAGGATGGGTAACCTCCTTTAGAATGGGTGACCTCTCGTAGGATGGGTGACCTCTCGTAGGATGGATAACCTCCCTTAGGATGGGTGACCTCCCTTAGGATGGGTAACCTCTCTTAGGATGGGTGACCTCCCTTAAGATAGGGGACCTCTCTTAGGTTGGTGACCTTGCTTAGGATGTGTGACCTCGCTTTGGATGGGCAACCACCCTTAGGATGGGTAACCTCTCTCAGGATTCATAACATCTCGTAGGATGGATGACCTCCATTTGGATGGGTAACCTCTCTTGGGATAGGTAACCTCTCGTAAGATGGGTGACCTCCATTAGGATGGGTAACCTCCATTTGGATGGGTAACCACCTATCGGATGGGTGACCTCTCGTAGGATGGGTGACCTCTCGTAGGATGGATGACCTCCTGTAGGATGGATAACCTCTATTTGGATGGTTAACCTCCCGTATAATGGGTGACCTCTCGTAGGATAGGTGACCTCCATTTGGATGGGTGACCTCCGGTAGGATGGATGACCTTCATAGGATAGGTGAACTCCCATATGATGGGTAACCTCCGGATGGGGGACCTCCCTAAGTATGGGTCACCGCCCTAGGATGAGAAACCTCCCTTAGGATGGGTAACCTCCCTAGGATGGGTTACCTCCCTTAGGATGGGTGACCTCTCGTAATGTGGGTAACCTCCCTTAGGATGGGTGACATCACCCTTAGGATGGATAACCTCCCTTAGGACGGGTGACCTTTCGTAGGATGGGTGACCTCCCTTAGGATGGTTGACCTCCCGTAGGTTGGATAACCTCCCTTAGGATGGGTGACCTCCCTTAGGATGGGTAACCTCTCATAGGATGGGTGACCTCCCGTAGGATGGGTAACCTCGCTTAGGATGGGTGACCTCCCTAAGGATGGGTGACCTCCCATAGGATGGGTGACCTATCTGATGGGCGACCTCTCGTAGGATGGGTGATATCCCGTAGGACCACCTATTGGATGGGTGACCTCCCTTAGGATGGGTGACCTCCCTAGGATGGTAACCTCAATTTGGATGAGTGACCTCCCTTACGATGGGTGACCATGATAGAGGTTACCCATCCTAAGGGAGGTTACTCATCCTACGGGAGGTCACCTATCCTAAGGGAGGTGACCTAACTTAGGATGGGTGATCTAACTTTCGATGGGTAACCTCCCTTGGGATGGCTGACCTCCCGTAGTATGGGTAACCTCTCTAGGATGGGTGACCTCCATTAGGATGGGTAACCTCCCTTAGGATGGGTGATATCCCATAGGATGGGTGACCTCCCTTAGGATAGGTAACCTCCGTTTAGATGGGTGTCCTCCCTAGGATGGGTAACCTTTGTTAGATGGGTGACCTTCCTAGGATGGGTAACCTCCCGTAGGATGGGTGACCTCCATTTGGATGGGTGACCTCTCGTAAGATGGGTGACCTCTCGTAGGATGGATAACCTCCTTTAGGATCCCATCCTAGGGAGGTCACCCATCCTAAGTGAGATCACCCATCATAAGGAAGGTTACCAATCCAACGGGAGGTCACCCATTCTATAGGTCACCTATCCTAATTGAGGTTACCTATTCTATTAGAGGTCAACCATCCAAATAGAGGTCACCCATCCTACGGGAGGTTATCCATCCTAGGGAGATTTCCCCACCCTCTGAAGGTCACCCATCTAACGGAGGTTACCCATACTAGGGAGGACACCCATCTAAAGGGAGGTTACCCATCCTAAGGCAGGTCACCCATCCTACGAGATATCACCCATCCTCAGGGAGGTTACCCATCCTAAGGAAGGTTACCTATCCTAAGGGAGGTCACCCATCCTACGGGATATCATTCATCCCAATGGAGGTTACCCATCGAAAGTTAGGTCACCCATCGTAAGTTAGGTCACCCCCCTTGGGATGGCTCACCTCCCGTAGAATGCATAACCTTCCTAGGATGGGTGACCTCCCTTATGATGGGTAACCTCCCTTAGGATGGGTGATATCCCGTAGGATGGGTGACCTCCCTTAGGATTGGTAACCTACCTTTGGATGGGTGTCCTACTTAGGATGGGTAACCTACCTTTGGATGGGTGTCCTACTTAGGATGGGTAACCTCCCTAGGATGGGTAGCCTCCCATAGGATGGGTGACCTCCATTTGGATAGGTGACCTCTCGTAGGATGGGTAACCTCCCTTAGGATCCCATCCTAGGGAGTTCACCTATCCTAAGCGAGGTCACCCATCATAAAGAAGGTTACCCATCCTAAGGGAGTTCACCCATCCTATAGGTCACATATCCTAAGGGAGGTTACCCATCCTACGGGAGGTCACCCATCCTAGGGAGGTCACCCATCCTATAAGTCACCCATCCTACGGAAGGTCACTCATTCTAAGGGATGTCACCTATCTTAAGGGTGGTTATCCATCCTAAGGAGGTTATCCATCCTAGGGAGGTTAACCATTCGTAGGATGGGTCACCCATCCTACGAGAGGTTATCCATCCTAAGGGTGGTCACCGATCCTAGGGAGATTACCCATCCTACAAGATGTCACCCATCCTACGGGAGTTCACCCATCCTAAGAGAGGTTACCCATCCTAGGGAGGACACCCATCCTACTAAAGGTCACCCATACTATGGGAGGTCACTAATCCTAGGAAGGATACCTATCCTAAGGGAGGTCACCCATCCGGAGGTCACCCATACTTAGGAAGGTTACCCATCCTATAGAAGGTTACCCATCCTAGGGAGGTCATCGATCCTACGGAAGGTCACCCATCCTATGGGAGGTCACCCATCCTATGGTGGACACCCATCAAAAGGGAGATTATCCATCCTATAAAGGTCACCCATCCTTAGGGAGGTTACCCATCCTATGGGAGGTCACCCATCCTACGAGATATTATCCATCCTAAGAGAGGACACCCATCCTACGATAGGTCACCCATCCTACGGGAGATCACCCATCCTAGGGAGGACACCCATCCTAAGGGAGGCCACCCATCCGACGATCACACATACTGAGGGAGGTTACCCCTCATGTAGGTTGGGTGACCTCCCTTGGGATGGGTAACCTCCTTTAGGATGGGTGACCTCCCTAGGATTGGTAACCTCCCTTTGGATGTGTAAACTCCCTTTGGATGGGTAACTTCCCTAGGATGGGTGACTTCCCTAGGATGGATGACCTCCCTTAGGATGGATAAACTACCCAAGTATGTGTAACCTTCCTAGTATGGGTGACCTACATATGATGGGTGACCACTCATAGGATGGATAACCTCCCATAGAATTAGTGACCTAACTTAGGATGGGTAACCTCCCGTAGGATTGGTAACCTCCCTTAGGACGGATGACCTCCCGTAGGATGGGTAACCTCCCTTAGGATGGGTGATATCTTGTAGGATGGGTAATCTCTCGTAGGATGGGTAACCTCTAGTAGGATGGATAACCTCCCATAGGATGGGTGACCTCACTTAAGATGGGTAACTTCTCTCCATTTGGATGGATGACCTATAGGATGGGTGACCTCTCGTAGGATGGGTAAGCTCCCTTTGAATGGGTGACTTCCCTTAGGATGTGTGACCTCCCTTAGGATTGGTAACCTCTCGTAGGATGGGTGATATCCTGCAGGATAGGTAACTTTCATATGATGGTTAACCTCCCTAGGATGGGTAACGTCTCGTAGGATGGGTAACCTCTCTTAGGATGGCTAGAATGGGTGACTTTCCTTAGGATGGGTGACCTTCCGTAGGATGGATGACCTCCCTTAGGATGGGTAACCTCCCTTAGGATGGGTGACCTTCCTAGGATGGGTGACCTCCCTTGGGATGGGTAAACTACCTTAGGATGGATAATCTCCCTAAGATGGATGACTTCCTAGGATGGGTGACCTCCCTTAGGATGGTTTAACTCCCTTAGGATGGGAAGCCTCCCTAGGATGGGTGACCTTTATAGGATGGGTGACCTTTCATAGGATGAATAACCTCCCGTAGGATGAGTGACCAAACTTAAGATAGGTAACCTCCTGTAGGATGTGTAACCTCCCTTAGGATGGTTGACCTCCCGTAGGATGGGTAACCTCCCTTAGGAAGGGTAACCTCCCTTAGGATGGGTGATATCCCGTAGGATGGGTAATCTCTCGTAGGATGGGTAACCTCTAGTAGGATGGGTGACCTTACTAGGATGGCTGACCTTTCGTTGGATAGGTAATCTCCCATAGGATGGGTGACCTCCCTTAGGATGGGTGACCTTCATAGGATGGGTGACCTCCCATAGGACGGGTGTCCTCCGGATGGGTGACCTTTCTTAGGATGGGTAACCTCCATTTGGATGGGTAACCTCCCTTAAGATGGTTAACCACCCTTAGGATGGGTAACCTCTCGTAGGATGGGTGCCCTCTCGTAGGATGGGTGACCTCCCTAGGATGGGTGACCTCCCGTCGGATGGGTGACCTCTCGACGGATGGGTAACCTCCCTTATGATGGGTGACCACTCTCAGGATGGGTGATATCTCGTAGGATGGGTAACCTTTCGTAGAATGAGTGACCTATTTCCCTTATGATTTTTGTGACCTCTATTTGGATGGGTGACATCTCGTAGTGTAGGTAACCTCCCTTAGGATGGGTGACCTCTCTTAGGATGGGTAATATTCCGTAGGATGGGTAACCTTTCGTAGGATGAGTGACCGATTTCCCTTAGTATGGGTGACCTCCATATTGATGGATGACCTCCCATTGGATGGGTAACCTCCCTAGGATGGGTGACCACCCGAAGGATGGGTGACCTCCCTAGGATGGGTGACCTCCCGTTGGATGGGTAACCTCCCTTAGGATGGGTGACCTCTCGTTGGATGGGTGATATCCCGTAGGATGGGTAATATAAACTCCCTTATTTATTTCTATAAATAGTCTGGTTATGGGTTAAAAAATTTTGGTTTAGCAGCAGATGTTTGAGTTTTAGAATTAAGGATGCAGATGTCAGACGTCTTTAATAAAATCCTTGGAGCGCCCTACCGTTGTTGTAATATTCGGGGCCCAATATCAGCCCATAAATTCCAACAAGTAGTTGCATTCTAGACTTGACATGCCAATTTAGGAGCTGGACTATTACGTCATTCAAAATCATAATCTCTTGTTTTCTAATTTAATTGCACAACTTCCCGTATCCAAAATCCATTATTTAATCATGTGTCGCACTCCTGTGTCGTTGCCATCAATTTTGAGCCACGAACTCAACCCGTTGAGCCAGACCAATTAAAGGGTCCAAGACTGACACCAAGCCTACACCATTCATGACCTTTGTGTCACTCCCAATTGAGATCCTATGTGCCCCTATTTAATTTAAGAGCACATGACAATTTATTCTAATTAAATTGGGGATACCAACTTTGACTAATCCTATTTTAATCCTAATTTAATTCTAATGCCCCTTTAATTAAGCCCATGCAAAACACACAACACCCCCTCACCCTACAAAATACCAAACATCAGTTCTCCCACAAATTTTGCATTATTTCATGTGTTTGTGCAAATACCCAAAATTAAGGAGCTTATTTGCAAATATTGTAATATGTGTCATAACCTCATTGGTCAAGACCAATAAAGAAGCCTCACCCTCACTCATTGATCGGTCAAGCCACTCCCCACTCTTTTTTTGGATGCTCATGTTAAATCCTCACCATCCATTCAAATTGGGGCTCATCCACACCACACAACCCTCACACAACTCCCTATAAAATGTCTCATCAGCACACTCTTTCCCAAGCAGGCCCTAATCCCCGAACTTGGGAAACCCCACCCTCTTTCTCTCCCCTCCCTCTCCTTCACCAACCGTAGGTATATTACTTCTTCTTTTTTCTTTCTTCTTCTTCTTCTTCTTCTTCTTCTTCTTCATCTCTTCTCCTTCCCACAACTTTTCCTCTTCCGACTCCCGGCGGAGTTTTCTACCGCCATTCCCCGGGTGAGGATATCGGCCGTTCTCCCCTTCGGTTCTGCCATGATGGCACCTTCAAGATCCTCCAGGTTGTGGGCATACACTATGGGAATGGCTCGGTCACGCGGTGCAGGCACGTCCCTTCGGCCGAGGCCGCTAGATGCTCTGATCTGAACACGACCCGGTTCCTCGCCGGGATGATACGGGCCGACGAGCCCGATCTCAGCGCCTTTACCACAGGATCTCTGGAAGCATGCACCACAGCAGAGGCCCTCCGCCGCCTCGCCTCGGAGCTATGGACGCCCAGGCGGTGGAGCCAACCGGTTTAGTCGATGTATCGCAGCAGCACATCCACTTCTCCACCGGCCACCTCTGCTACTCAAGCCATCACCACCTCGAGCCTCCCTCGATCACTACCTGCACATCCCCACCTCGCTGTCGACCTCACTCCGGCCAACCGAGCGTCGACCATGCACCGCCACCGAGGTAAACTCTCCCCCATCTTCATGTGTAGTGTAGTATTATTTATGGTTTAATTTAACATAGTTAAGGTTAGGGTTTAAGAAGATAGACTTTGAGTGTAGGGTTTATATATGTCATGTGAAATCTTAGGGTTTATTATATTTTAGTATATACACTTTTATGGTTGTAGAGGAGCAATTTAATTATCGTAGAATGATGTTGTGATATCAAAACATTGGTTAATACTGAGAGCTAATATTTAATAATGAATTTATTTGACGAGTGGCTAGGTTATTGGGTAGCGGTGTTCAATTAATTTATTAACATTTTTTAATCGATGGTTTAAATAATTAATAATTATTTTATTCGAGGATGATAATTAAATGTGCATGTTAACGTCTGTGAATATCGAGGTGAAATCTGAGGAATGATCGTACATGAACTACCAGAAAATACTACAATAAATATAGGGGATTGAGGATTGTTCTGATGATAATATACAGGTGATTGATCGTATTAGATGTAATGTACCCTTAGTCAACCTTGGTCAACCCTCTAGCTTAGTGTCTATATAACTTGTAACTAAGGTTGAACATATGATAGATGTGTGTCGCATCATATTTAGCTTCGTGATAGTTTATTGATTGAGCTTGTATCTCGACTCTAGGTACTACGGGACCTGCGAACTTGGACGTGGTACCGGATCCCCGTCATCAGCAGCCGAACGCAGGCAAGTATATCTTGCCACCTTGTATTTCATTTACCAGATATTTATTGTTTCATTATATACATTGTGCGCATGTTTGATTAAGATCGTTACTTCGTGTCCGGATCACAACCGGGTACAGACGTTCGTCGTAATATCTCGTAACGAATGCTAGATGTTCGTAACACCGAGATGTACGTACCTGTGTATATCATAACTCTAGGACACATTCATACACTGTTACCATGTCAGATTTCCTGTATCCTGATACTGACCTTAGGGCCTCGTTTGTTGATAGTTACTTCTATGCGAAGAGACTGCTAGATAGAGGTTCAGGTTCAATGCACAAACATTGACCGCTTGGGAAGGGTAAGACAGCTACTAGACGTTTGGGCTCCTCTACACGAGCTTTATATATGTATGTCATGTTGATGTAGTGTTCCTGTATCCGGAGTTGTAGTATCACCCGTGTGACTCTGTGCTCGAAGCTACGGTACTCCCTGTGTGTCTCTGTGTTCGAAGCTACGGTTTTATTTTGGACAGCCCACGCGTCGAACATTGTCTTCAAACTGTGTCTCACTTAGTTGGTTATGCTAGATTACACCGTCGTTGCACTTGTTTCTCTCTGTTGTACTTTGGCATGTTGTATTTTTTACCTTTCTACGTCCCTCTAAGGACCTAGTCCCCTACCATATTTGTAGCGTAGACGATTATGGAGCGTTTGGAGTTGCTGATAGAGTTGCTTGTCTTGCAGGCATTGGTACCAGGTACTCAGATCATTTCTACCAGCATTATGGTTACTTTATATTATTTATTTATCTGCTGTTGTAGCATAGTTTTTTATAGACTCATATATTTCTCGAGTCTATTCGAGTTTGTGTGTTATTGGGCGGCCGACTTTAGCACATGTAGCTCTTTCTTGTATATTTTTGTTCATTATGGATTGAGACATAGATATTTACATTTATGAGATTTTTAGATAGTGCCCTTTATTACAGCTTATACATATTCGAGTCGGACTAGAGTCTGGTCGAATGCGTAGATGGCATATCGCGTATTCCTGGTCCTACGTATTTTAGGACTGGGGCGTTATATATTTTTGTGGTGGCCCATGCAGGTCCAGTTTAAATCGTCTTGGTCACCTGACTGTGCCAAGCGAGCCTGCAAATGAGGAATAGATATTATGATTTACTGTTGTATAGGATCTCAATCCATAATTGATTTTAAAAACTCACTTTGTATATGATTATCGCCCTTGGACTTTCAATTTGTATTCGTTCAATTTTTGTCAATATAGTTATCATTGTTTCTCATCCCCTATTATTCGGGAAGAAGAATGCTTGTGCCTGATGATTCCCTCAAGAAGAAGATCGTAGTTCAGATGACAGAAGACATGATTGGTGCAATAATCTCTGAGAAAATTGTTACCCTCAGTAGGGTAGGTTGATAGGTTCTTTTTGGATTCTAGAACTTGTGTGGAAGGTTAGCAAGATAATTGGACCCAATAGTACCCTACCCGTACTTGAGATAGCAGTAATTCTGGGAAGTACTGGGAGTAGGAAAGATTGATGATCATAACCCTCTAGAATAATTTATGGAAGTGCATAGCCCGATGCTAAAAATTAATTGTTGTATATAATAGCAATACCAGAAATGATGTTATGAGGTAGAGGAGATAGTATTTTAGGCTCTCACCAGGAAGATGATGTTCTGATGCCAAAAATTCTAGCATGTACTTGGGTGATACCATTAATTTAAATTGCACTATGTGACCCGGATCAATAAATAACGGAAAGAAGAAATTTGAGGAATAAAATTTTAGGAAATTTTTTGAGGAGAAGAGTAATTATACATTAGGCAAGGAAGAATTTTTCTTTTGGAGGATTGGTGTTGAAGATACAATGGGAGAATGTATTATGAGGTTTAGTCTAGACTATGACATTGACCTAGGAATAGATTGGTTGAGCCAATCCCACGCGATGCAAGATTGTCGACGTAGTTGCACTATATTTAGACCACCAGATTACCCTGAGTTAGAGTTTCTTCGGGAAGCCTGAGAGCATGGTGTCCAACCTACCTTAGCGACACACCTTGCAGCAGGTGAACCAGTGTACCCCTATATTGTCAGAGTTTGAGGATGTGTTTCTAGATAATCTTCCAGGTCTACCACCTGACAGAGAGATAGAGTTTGCTATAGAGTTGACTCCAAGAGCCGAGCCAGTTATTTTCCCGTCTTCAGACTAGCACCGATAGAGTTGGTTGAGTTGAAGGTCCATAGTAGAGGATCTCTTAGACAAGGGTTTTAGTCGGGCTAGTATTTCTCCATGGGGAGTACCCATCTTATTGTGCCGAAGAAGGACGGAACAGTACGTTGTGTATCGATTACAGGGCGTTAAATCCTATAACGATAAAGAATAAGTACCCTTGCCATACATTGATGATTTATTTGAATCAGTAAGTAGCACATATGTATTCTTGAAGATCGATCTCAGATCAGGATATCATCAGATCAAGGTACGGAAAGCGAACATTCCGAAGATGGCTTTTCAGACGAAGTATGGGCACTATGAGTTTCTAGTCATGCCGTTTGGTTTAACCAAAGCGCCAGCAGTATTTATGAGTCTGATGAACAATATTTTCCACCAGTACTTAGATAATTTTGTGGTGGTATTTATCGATGAAAACTTGGTATATTCCAAGAGCCAGGAGGAGCACGAGAGACATCTCAGGATTGTGTTGGAGACGCTGAGGTAGGAGAGACTGTATGCCAAGCTCAGCAAATATGAGTTCTGCTAGGATAGGGTACCATTCCTGGGACACATAATCACCGGAGATAGACTATCAGTTGACCCAGACAAGATAGCTGCAGTAGAGACGTGGCCTACCCCTACATCAGTTACAGAGGTTAGGAGTTTCCTCGAACTTGCCAGATATTATCGGAGGTTCATAGAAAATTTCTTGAGGATCGCTGCGCCTATGACACGACTGACGCGTAAAGGTGAGGAGTTTATCTGGACCAAAGAGTGTCAGACGGCTTTCGATGAGCTGAAGAAGCGTCTGACATCAGCATCAAATTTTACACTTCCTTCAGGATCGGAAGGATTTGTAGCGTACAGTGATGCATCTGGGAGCGGATTAGGATGTATACTGATGCAACAAGGCAAAGTAATAGTCTACGCATCGAGATAACTAAGAGTTCATGAGAAGAACTATCCAACGCACGATATAGAGCTGGCTGCAATGATATTTGCACTAAAGCTATGGCGACACTACCTTTATGGTGAGCGTGTTGAGATCTTCACAGATCATAAAAGTCTAAAGTATGTCTACACGCAGAAGGAGATCAATATGAGACAGAGGCGCTGGCTAGAGTTGATGACAGATTATGATATAGAGTTACACTACCACCCTGGAAAGGCGAATGTAGTAGCAGATGCCTTAAGCAGGAAGCCCATGGCCTACTTTTTGAATACTCAACGACAATTGCTAGAGGATCTTCAGGAGCTTGGGATAGAGATTGTATTGCCAGGCATGGATGGACAGATGGCCAGTCTCGAGGTTCAGTCCATATTGATAGAGAGGATCAAGGCAGCCCTGCCTACTGATGCGAGATTTAGACGACTGCGAGAGAGGACAGAGGCTGGCATACAGACGCGACTCAAGATTCATGAAGACGGAACATTAAGGTGTGGAGATCGCCTATACGTTTCGAGTGGTGAGCTAAGCCAGGAGTTGATAACCGAGGCTCATAGCTCGATTTATTCTATTCATTCCGGGGGTACAAAGATGTACCGAGATTAGAGACAACATTACTGGTGGCATGGGATGAAGAAAGAGATTACAAGATTCGTGGCAAGATATTTAGTTTGTCAGCAAGTCAAGGATGAACATCAGAGGACTGCAGGACTATTGCAGCCGCTTCTCATTCCCGTGTGGAAGTGGGAACACATTACCATGGACTTCGTCACAGGATTCCCGTGGAGTCCTAGCGGGAAGGATGCTGTTTGGGTTTTCGTAGACAGACTCACCAAGTCTGCACATTTCTTGCCCTTCAGGGTTGGGCAGTCCACGGAGATATTAGCTGACATGTATATGAGGCAGGTAGTACGACTACATGGGGTGCCTGTCCGTATTGTATTGGATCGTGATTCTATATTCACGTCATATTTTTGGCGGAGTATGTAGGAGAGTCTAGGAACTCATCTCAAGTTCAGCACTGCATATCATCCACAGACTGATGGCCAGTCAGAGCGTACGATACAGATACTAGAGGATATGTTGAGAGCGTACATGATCGACTTTGGAGGATCTTGGGAGGACCATCTACACTTGGTGGAATTCTCCTACAATAACAGCTACCGGGCTAGCATACAGATGGCACCTTATGAGGCACTATACGGTAGGAAGTGTAGGTCACCAGTATATTGGAGTAACGTGGGAGAGCGTCAGATACTTGGTCCAGAGTTGGTGACACAGACAATCGAGAAAGTCAAGCAGATTCAGAGCCACCTGCGTGCAGCACAGGACAGACAGAAATATTAGGCAGATGCGCACCGCAGACCTTTAGATTTCAAGGAAGGTGACCATATATTTTTGAAGATATCGCCTACTCGTGGTGCCATCAGATTCGGAGGCAGAGGCAAGCTGATTCCGAGGTACATCAGACCTTTTGATATTTTTGAACGAGTTGGCAAAGTGGTTTATCGTCTTGCATTGCCTCCATCATTAGAAGGAGTGCATGACGTATTTCACGTATCGAAGTTGAGAAGTTACGTGGCAGACCCTAGCCACGTGCTTGATCATTCGGAGATTACAGTCGGGCCCAGTTTATCTTACGTAGAGCAGCCAGTGGAGATACTCGATCACAGTGAGAAGACTTTGAGAGGTCAGACTATTCGACTGGTCAGAGTTGTATGTGTAAACCCCCTCAATTAATTCTATAGATAGTCAGGTTTGGACTGGGAAAATTTTGGTTTTAGCAGCAGATGTTGAGGTTTAGAGTAGAGTTAAGTTTGTCTGGTATTTTAATTTATTTAATTAAAATCCTTGGGGCACCCTATCATTGTTTAATTATTCGGAGCCCAATATCAGCCTATAATTTTCCATCGGACTATTGTACTTCTGACTTGATTTGCCAATTTAGGCACTGGACTTTTTCGTCACTCAAAATCAAATCCGTTGTACCCTAAATTAATTGCACAACTTCCCGTACCTTAAAATCCAAATTTAATTTCGTGTCGGACACCTGTGTCGTTACCCTCAATTTAGAGATACCAACTTAACCAGTTGAGCCGAACCAACTAAAAGATCCAAGACTGACTCCAAGCCCCCACCATTTTTGACCTTTGTGTCATTTTCGAATTTTGACCCCAAGTGCCTCCATTTAATTTAAAAGTGCGAGACACTTTAATTCTATTTAATTCGGGGATACCAATTTTGACTAATCCTATTTTATTTCCCAATTAATCCCAATGCCCATTTAATTAAGTCCATGCAAAACACACAATACCCCATCACCCTACAAAACACCAAACACCAAACACCAATTCCCCCATAATTTTTCCATTATTTTATGTGTTTGTGCAAATTTCCAAATTTATGGGACTTATCTGCAAATGTTGCATTAGGTGTCATCCCCTCATCGGCCCAAGCCAATGAAGAAGGCTCACCCTCACCCTTGACCGATTCAACCCAACCCCACTCTCCCCTTGGAATAAACAAATTTCCTTCATGAGGAATCTACACCACCCATTGGAAATGAGTTAATCCCCACCATCCAATCTCCACAAAATCCCCTATTTAATGTCTCCTCAAAGCACACATCCCAAGCAGGCCCTAATCCCCATATTTGGGAAAACCCTCCCTCTCTCTCTCTCCTCTACATGGGAAACCGAGCCCCCTCCATATTTATTTTCTTCCTTTCTTCTTCTTCTTCTTCTTCTTTCTTTCTTCTTCTTCTCCTCCCTCAGAACCGGAGCTCCGGCCACCGACTGCAGAGCTCCGGCGGGCCACTGACAGCTTCACCCCATGGGCCGCTCTGCCACTCCCCGAGCTCCGGCATTCAAACTGTCCTTCGGCCGAGCTGTCTACCCGCACCTCTTCACACCATTGCACCATCACCTCCACCACCTCACCCATTCGATCATCGTTGCCGTCAGCCCGCTGTCCGGAACAGGCACCCGACCACTCGAAACTGCCTCCCCATTACTCCATTCTGTACTCGAAGGCCCAACCTCTCTCTTCCTATGTTCTCAGCTAAAGGATAACAAGGACAAACCAATATTCCCAAGCCACCACCATCGTCGATAGCCGTAGTTTCTGACGATATGAATGATGGGAAGAAGCCCATGGGAGGTGATGATGAAGAAGATCCAGGAGAGAGAACCCAGGAGCAGCAGCAGAAGTAGGAGGATTCGACAGCTCCTTATCTCCCGTTCGGAGACGGCGCTGCCATTCAGGAAATTCGCGGCTACAGCAGCTCGGCTACAAACAAGGACTCAGCCGGAGACTCTAGTTCACCATTGTTGGGCAGGTAATTTACTAGTTCAATTGAAGCTCAAAGGTTTTCACTTGTCCCTTGAAGAGCAGAGTGGGCTATGACTACCAGTGTTGATTTTTTCATTAGCTCAACTAATTCAAGTTATAATCCTTCTTGCCACTGGTGGAAACAATGGGGGAAGTTATGAAGCTTCCAAGTATGTGGTTATCACTTTTCATGGGAGGAATCCTATTGATTAATGCCATCATAAATAGCCTTTCCATAACATGGCTATCCTTTTTTTTTGGACAGTTAGCTGCTGCCTGGAATTTCTCAAGCATTTTTGTCCTCATATTCCTCGTACCCATGGTTGCAACTCAGAGGGCCAGCCCCGAATTTGTTTTCACTCATTTCAATACAGAGAATGATGCAGGCATCCATAACAAACTTTACATATTTCTTTTGGGATTATTAATGAGCCAGTATACCTTAACGGGATATGATGCATCTGCCATTATGACAGAAGAAACAAAGAATGCAGACATTAATGGACCAAAAGGAATAATTAGTTCCATTGGAATATCAATTTTAGTTGGATCCTTGTTAGGGTTATGATTACAAATTAAAATAAATTGAAATAATTTGCACGGAGGTTTGGGATTTGATTTTTGATGAGATGTTATGAATACTATACGTGGTAGAAAGAATGCTAAATCAATTAATAAAGAATAAATTATTGAGAATTAAGATTCTTATATTTTGAACATTGAGGAACACTGAGGAGCACGTGTTTGATTGTGAACTAGTGAGGAGTATAAAATCATTGATCGATAATTTAGGGACTAAAAATTAATGATGGGTTAAATTAGAGTAGTACTTCGTGATTGGTAACAGTGATATAAAATAAAGGTTTAATAATAATTAATTATGTTTTGAGGATAGTTTGATGATGTGGCACTGATGACTAGATGTTTTGACGTATCGTACCAATAGTCAACTGTGGTCAACCCCCCTAGCGTCTTGTCCCTGTGAGTCGTAGCTGAGACTGAGCTTATGTATAGATGTGTGTCGTAGCACTGTTTGACGAGGAATAGATTATTGATTTTGGTTTGTATCTTATCTCTAGGTACCGCGGGACCTGAGGGCTTGGACATGGTACCGGGACCCCGTCATCAGCAGCCGCACGCAGGCAAGTGTACCTTGCAATCCTGTATTTCAGATTTCAGATATTTGTTGTTCTTTATGAATATTGTGCACGTATCTATGTTGACGTTCGATACTTCGCGTCCGAATCATAACCGGGTGCAGATGTTCGTCGTAATGTCCTAGAATAGTTGTTAGATACTTTGTAGCACCTCGATGTACGTACCTGAGTATATCGACACCCTAGGACACACTCATACACTGTGATCATGCCAGATTCCTGTATCCTGATACTGACATCATGACCAGAGACTGGGACGACCTTAGGATCGCGTCTGTTAAGTTATTTCTGTGTGTCGAGACTGTAGTTAGAGGTTCAGGTTCAGCGCACAATCGTTGACCGCTTGGGATGGGGAAGACAGTTACTAGACATTTGGGCTCCTCTGCACGTGCTTATATATATATGTATTATTTTTGTAGTGATCATGTATCTAGTGTAGTTGTATCACCCGTGTGACTCTTTGCCCGGAGCTGCTGTACGTCCCGTGTGTTTCCTTGTCCGGAGCTACAGTTTTATTTTAGAAAGCCCATGCGTCGAACATTGTTTAAACTGTGTCACACTTGTTTGGTTATAATAGAGTACCCTATCGTTGCACTTGTACATTATGTTTACTTGGCATGCTGTATTTTTGTACCTTGTTACGTCCCTCTGAGGACCTGGTTTCTTGCCAGTTTTGCAGCATAGATGCTTACGGAGCATTTGGAGTGGCTGTGGGAGTTGCATGTCTTGCGAGCATGGTACCAGGTACTGATATCTTATCTACCGGCATTATGGTTATTTTACATTGATTATTTATCTGCTGTTGTAGCCTAGTTTTTATAGACTTATACTTCTTCTCGAGTCTATTCGAGTTAGTGTGTTATTGGGCGGCCGACTTTAGCACATATAGTTCTTTTTTGTATACTTCTGTACATTGTGGATTGAGATTTAGAGGTTTACATTTATGGGATATCTAGATTGTGCCCTTTATATTACAGCTTATACGTATTCGAGTCTGACCAGAGTCTGGTCGAATGCGTAGCTGGCGTGTCACGTATTCCTGGTCCTACGTATTTTGGAACTGGGGCGTGACATATTTTTGTGGTGGCCCATGCAGGTCCGTTTTAAATCGTCTTGGTCACCTGACTGTGCCAAGCGAGCCTGCAAATTAGGAATAAATATTAGGATTGTTGAATAGGATCTCAATCCATAATTGATTTTAAAAACTCTTTGTATGTGATTATCGCCCTTGGACTTCCAATTTGCATTCGATCAATTTCCATCAATATTATTATCTTTGTTCTCATCCCCTATTAATCGCGAAGAAGGATGCTTGTGCCTGATGATTTTCCTCCAGAAGAAGATCGAAGATCAGACGACAGAAGACAGAATTCGTATACCTTTCTCTGAGGAGATTGTTACTTTATCAGGATAGATTGATGGGTTCTTTGGATTCTAGAACTAGTGTGGAAGGTTGGCAAGAGAGTTGGACCTAGTAGTACCCTACCCGTGCTTGAGGTAGCAGTGATCTTGGAAGTACTGAGAGCTGGAAGGATTGTTAATCATGACCTAGAATAATTTATGGAAATGCGTAGCCTGATGATGGAAACTAGTGGTTGTATATGATAGCAATGCTAGGAACGAAGATTATGAGCTAGAGGAGATAAAAATTTTTAGGATCTCACTTGGAAGATAATGATAGGATTCCAGGAATTCTAGTATGTGTTTGAGTGATACCATTATTGTACTTGTGACATGGAGAGATGAATAACGAAAAGAAGAAATTCGAGGAATAAAATTTTAGGGAAAACCTTGAGGAGAAGAGAGATTATACATTAGGCAAGGAAATATTTCTTTTTTGAGGATTGCTGTTGAAAATAGAACAGAAGAATTTATCTTGAGGTTAAAGACTAGACTATGACATTGTCCTAGACATGAATTGGTTGAGCCAATACCACGCAACCCTAGATTGCCGTCGTGGTTGTGTCATCTTTAGACCCCCAGATCACCCAGAGTTTGAGTTTCTTCGGGGAGCCCGAGAGCATGGTGTCCAACCTACCCTAGAGACACACATTGCAGAAGGTGAACCGATGTACCATCACTTTATAGCAGAGTTTGAGGATGTGTTTCCAGAGGATCTTCCAGGACTGCCACCTGATAGAGAGATTGAGTTCACTATAGAGTTGACTCCAGGAGCCGAGCCAGTTACTTTCCTCGTTTACAGACTAGCACCGAAGGAGTTGGTTGAGTTGAAAGTCCAAGTAGACGATCTCTTAGATAAGAGATTCATACGAGCTAGTGTATCTCCATTGGGAGCACCATTCTGTTTGTACCAAAGAAGGATGGGACGGTACGCTTGTGTATCGATTACAGGGCGCTAAATGCTGTAACGGTAAAGAACAAGTATCCATTATCACGCATCGATTATTTATGTGATCAGATTAGTGGAGTATGTGTATTCTCGAAGATCGATCTCCGATCCGGTTATCATCAGATCAAGGTACGGAAAGAGGACATCCCGAAGAAGGCCTTTCGGACGAAGTATGGCCACTATGAGTTTTTAGTTATGTCGTTTTGTTTAACCAACGCGCCAGCAGTATTTATGTGTTTGATGAACAATGTCTTCCACCAGTACTTGGATAAGTTCATGGTGGTATTTATAGACGACATCTTGATATATCCCAAGAGCCAGGAGGAGCATGAGAGGCATCTCAAGATCGTGTTGGAGACGCTGAGACATGAGAGGCTGTACGCCAAACTCAGCAAATGTGAATTCTGCTTGGATATAGTACCGTTTCTGGGACACATAATCACCGAAGATGGACTATCAGTTGACCCAGAGAAGATAGCTGTAATTGAAATATGGCCTACCCCTACGTCAGTTACAGAGGTTAGGAGTTTCCTCGGACTTGTCGGATATTATCGGAGGTTCGTGAAAAACTTCTCGAGGATAGCTGCGCCTATGACGCGGCTGATGCATAAAGGCAAAGAGTTTATCTGGACGACGAGTGTCAGGCGGCTTTCGATGAGCTGAAGAAGCGTCTGACATCAGCACAGATTCTGACACTACCTTCAAGATCAGGAGGATTTGTAGTGTAAAGTGATGCGTCAGGGAGCGGATAAGGATGTGTACTAATGCAATACGGCAAGGTGATAGCCTACGCATCGAGACAGCTGAGAGTTCATGAAAAGAACTATCCGACGCACGACTTGGAGCTAGCTGCAGTGATATTTGCACTAAAGCTATGGAGACACTACCTTTATGGTGAGCATGTTGAGATTTACACAGATCATAAAAGTCTGAAAGTATGTCTACACGCAGATGGAGCTCAACATGAGACAGAGGTACTAGCTAATGACATATTATAATAACGAGTTGCAGTACCACCCTGGCAAGGCAAATATAGTAGCAGATGCCTTAATCTAGAAGCCTATGGCATATCTTTATGACTCAACGCCAGTTGTTAGAGGATCTCCAGGAACTTGGGATAGAGATTGTACTTCCTGGCATGGATGGTCAGATGGCCAGTCTCGAGGTTCAGTCTACACTAATTGAGAGGATCAAGGCAGCCCTGTCTACAGATACGTGATTTTTACGTCTACGAGAGAGGATAGAAGCCAGCATACAGACGGGACTCAGGATTCATGAAGATGGAACATTGAGGTATGGAGATCGCCTATATGTTCCGAATGGCGAGCTACGCCTAGAGTTGATGACCGAGGCACATAACTCGATTTATTCTATTCATCCCGAGGGTAAGAGGATGTACCGAGACTTGAGGCAGTATTTCTGGTGGCATGGGATGAAGAGAGAAATTACAAGATTCGTGGCAAAATATTTAGTTTGTCAGCAAGTTAAGGCTGAATATCAGAGGACTGCAGGATTATTGCAGCCGCTTCCCATTCCCGAGTGGAAGTGGGAACACATTACCATGGACTTCGTCACAGGATTCTCGCGGAGCCCTAGTAGGAAGGATGCAGTTTGGGTTGTCGTGGACAGACTCACCAAGTCTGCACATTTCTTGCCCTTCAGAGTTGGGCAGTCCACGGAGATTTTTGCTGACATGTATATGAGGCAGATAGTACGACTACATGGAGTGCCTGTCAGCATCGTATCGGATCATGATTCCAGATTCACGTCACATTTTTGGCGGAGTATATAGGAGAGCCTAGGGGCTCATCTCAAGTTCAGCACTGCATATCATCCACAGACTGATGGTCAGTCAGAGCGAACGATACAGATATTAGAGGATATGTTAAGAGCGTACATGATTAATTTTGGAGGATCTTGGGGGGACCACCTACGCGTGGTGGAATTCTCCTACAATAACAGTTACCAGACTAGCATACAGATGGCACCTTATGAGGCACTATACGGAAGGAAATATAGGTCGCCAGTTTATTGGAGTGACGTGGGAGAGTGTCAGATACTTGGTCCAGAGTTCTTGACACAAACAGTGGAGAAGGTCAAGCAGATTCAGAGCCACCTACGTGCAACACAGGACAGACAAAAAAATTGGGCAGATGCGTACCGCAGACTATTGGAGTTCAAGGAAGGTGACCATGTATTTTTGAGGATATCGCCTACTCGTGGTACCATAAGATTCGGAGGCAGATGCAAGCTGAGTCCGAGGTACATCAGGCCTTTTGACATCTTAGAACGAGTTGGCGAAGTGGCTTACCATCTTGCATTACCTCCATCATTAGAGGGAGTAAATGACGTATTTTACGTATTAAAGCTGAGGAAATATGTCCCAGACCCTAGCCACGTGCTTAATCATTCGGAGATTACAGTCGAGCCCAGCCTATCTTACGTAGAGCAGCCAGTTGAGATCCTCGATCGCAGCGAGAAGACTTTGAGAGGGCAGATGATTCGACTGGTCAGAGTGGCATGGAAGCACCATTCGCCAGGCGAGTCTACATGGGAGCGCGAGGATTCTATTCGGCAGCGGTTCCCTTACTTATTTGAGGAGCAAGGTACGAATTTACGTATGAAAATTGAATACTAGTTATTTTTTTAAATTCTCTTAGCTATTATCGTGCTTTACTTTTAATTTCGGGGATAAAATTTGTCTAAGTTGGGAAGAATGTAAACCCCCTCGATTAATTTTATAGATAGTCAGGTTTGGACTGGGAAAATTTTGGTTTTAGCAGCAGATATTGAGATTTAGAGTAGAGTTAAGTTTGTCTATTATTTTAATTTATTTAATTAAAATCCTTGGGGTGCCCTATCATTGTTTAATTATTCGGAGCTCAATATCAGCCCATAATTTTCCATCAGACTATTGTACTTCTGACTTGATTTGCCAATTTAGGCATTGGACTTTTCCGTTACTCAAAATCAAATCCATTGTGCCCTAAATTAATTGCCAACTTCCCGTAACCTAAAATCCATATTTAATTCCGTGTCGGACACCTGTGTCGTTACCCTCAATTTAGAGATACCAACTTAACCTGTTGAGCTGGACCAACTAAAAGGTCCAAGACTGACTCCAAGCCTCCACCATTTTTGACCTTTGTGTCATTTTCGAATTTTGACCCCAAGTGCCTCCATTTAATTTAAAAGTGCGAGACACTTTAATTCTATTTAAATCGGGGATACCAATTTTGACTAATCCTATTTTATTTCCCAATTAATCCCAATGCCCATTTAATTAAGTCCATGCAAAACACACAATACCCCATCACCCTACAAAACACCAAACACTAATTCCCCCATAATTTTTCCATTATTTTATGTGTTTGTGCAAATTTCCAAATTTACGGGACTTATCTGCAAATGTTGCATTAGGTGTCATCCCCTCATCGGCCCAAGCCAATGAAGAAGGCTCACCCTCACCCTTGACCGATTTAACCCAACCCCACTCTCCCCTTGGAATAAACAAATTTCCTTCATGAGGAATCTACACCACCCATTGGAAATGAGTCAATCCCCACCATCCAATCTCCACAAAATCCCCTATTTAATGTCTCCTCAAAGCACACATCCCAAGCAGGCCCTAATCCCCATATTTGGGAAAACCCCCCCTCTCTCTCTCTCCTCTACATGGGAAACTGAGCCCCCTTTATATTTATTTTCTTCCTTTCTTCTTCTTCTTCCTTTCTTCTTCTTCTCCTCCCTCGGAACCGGAGCTTCGGCCACCGACTGCAGAGCTCCGGCGGGCCATTGACAGCTTCACCCCACGGGCCGCTCCGCCACTCCCCGAGCTTCGGCATTCAAACTGTCCTCCGGCCGATCTGTGCACCCGCACCTCTTTACACCATTGCACCATCACCTCCACCACCTCACCCACTTGATCATAGCCGCCGTCAGCCCGTTGTCCGGAACAGGCACCCGATCACTCGAAACCCCCTCCCTATCTCTCTATTATGCACTCGAAGGCCCAACATCTCTCTCCCTATGTTCTCAGCTAAAGGCCAACAAGGACAAACCAATATTCCCAAGCCACCACCATCATCGATAGCCGTAGTTTTCGATGATACGAATGATGGAAAGAAGCCTATGGGAGGTGATGATGAAGAAGATCTAGGAGAGAGAACCCAGGAGCAGTAGCAGAAGTAGGAGGATTTGACAACTCCTTATCTCCCACTCGGAGATGGCGCTGCCGATTCAGGAAATTTGCGGCTACAGCAGATCGGCTACAAACAAGGACTCAGCCGGAGCCTCTAGTTCACCATTGTTGGGCAGGTAATTTACTAGTTCAATTTGAAGCTCAAAGGTTTTCACTTGTCCCTTGAAGAGCAGAGTGGGCTGTTGTTTGTGGTATTAAACGAAAGAATAGAAAATGTATTCAGGATGGGGTTTATACGAAACCCGCCTTCTTTGGTTTACAAACAAACTTGTATAATTTGATCCTATACGAGGATATGGGAGTATAATTTATTTAATCTGGGTAAATATTGCTATAGGTGTCAGATCTACAGTCGATCACTTTAGCCCTTGGACCACACGATGTTGAAGAAGTGCCGTAGAAGACAGGAAGCAGCTTCGAAGGATGCAAAAGAGGGTGGATGCACGATGCCGAAGTCGTCGATCCCTGCTCTCTGCCTGAGCTCCGAATTCTCTTTCTCTCTCTCTCTCTCTCTCTCTCTCTCTCTATCTCGACCTCCGGTTCGATATTTCTTAGAAGTTCGACCTTCGATCTGATATTGGTTTCTTGACCAATTTTCTGACCTTTCAATTCGTCGACTTTACTCCCTGGATCTGATATTAGTTTCTTGACTAATTTTCCGACCAACCTCTTTTCCTCATTGATAGAGGTCTCTATTTATAGAGTTTTGGTGACAGTGACCACTCCGTCGGTGTAGAAACCGAGAAGTAAAAAGTACAGCACCCTTTTACACAACGGTTAAAGTAACCAATGCCTGCATATAGATGATCCTTTGAATGAGCGTGTGACGCAGGTCCAACTAAGGGACAAAATGCGTATAATCGCTACGAAGATCACGGCGTAGAAGCCACGTAGGTAGGTATCCATTGTGTAGAAGAGGTTGGCATAGAAGCCAAATATCTGTCACCATGGCATAGAAGCCAAATAGTTATCAAACCGGCATAGAAGCCGAATAGGCGTAGAAGTCGAACAGGCGTCGAAGTCGAGTGGTCATAGAGGCCGAGCAGGCGTAGAAGCCGAGTGGTCGTAGAGGCCGAACATGCGTAAAAGCCGAGTGGTCATAAAGGCCGAGCAGGCGTAGAAGCCGAGTGGTCGTAGAGGCCGAACAGGCGTAGAAGCCGAGTGGTCATAAAGGCCGAGCAGGCGTAGAAGCTGGATGGGCGTAAAAGCCGCTGCGTACCATGCCAGAGTGCTGATGGGGACGTTTTAGCCAGAATTATGGCTTTTGAAGATATAATCAAATCTCTTGCATTAAATGCCGAGATTTGCCACCACCCTGTGTATTAAATGTGGAGGCGTGTCTTTGAAGGTCCGCAACCCCTTCTGCTCATCAGTCGCAGAGACGTGCCTTGAGAAACTATCACCGCTCTGTGCATTCAGACGTAGAGACGAGCCTCGACCCCGTACGGAGTGCAGCTTTTGATGTGGCAGGCGGTTTGTCTACTACAGAACGTAAAATAGCTCGTGTCTGCCTGTGTAAAACAAGGCAGCGTATCCCTTCGTGCTTGTAAAAGCAGTTTACGCAAAGGGGATGGTGGTATTTGACAACCTGGGTCGCAGTGCTGTGTCATCATTATAGCCGTCGTCTGGGTAGTCGAGCCGTATCCATTTTTCAGAAGTCCAGACGTCAGGTTCATTGCAGGATCTTCATTACAGGGTCTGACAGGTTCACCTCGGAGAATACAAAGAGTCTCTTGTACACCTCAATGCTACATCTGAAAGAGGATGAGTTTTATGCCCTGGAGGCGATGGCGCGCCCTGTTTATACTGAAGCTGCTTGGACGTACTGCCTTATACGGATGGTCCTTTGAGCTTTCATATTTCACGCTGCGTTTTAGCGAAAAGAGCTCTGTTGCACGCTTGATGGCTCTGAAGGCCTCTGCTTACGCTGCTCTACACCAATATGCCGCGTATGGTCATCAGGTGTATTTTTTATGCTTCTACAAGACCCCTTTCAAAGCTTTCAAATTCCTCAGAATTTGGAACGCTTTGAATGAAGCATGAACCGCTCCTCGTGACTCAAAATATTTCTGAATGGAGCGTTGAAACGGTCGTTGCTGACTTTATGGCAGATTTATTGGGGACCGGTGTGCCTCTTTCGCCTATAAGAAGGCTGGGGGAGTTAACCTGTTCTCCCCATATTTCCATCACCACGCTGAGATGATCGCCGGAGTTCGTCGGGTCGATCTGAGAAAGAAGGAGATCATGTTCTTCCAGCGTGTAAGGAGCCGAAAAAGACGACATCTTCGAGCAAGTATCCACTACAACGATGGATCATGGAAGGATATCTTAGCCTCCCTTGCTCGGGATAATCAGCATCTTTATATGGCTGTTTTTCCAGGAGAAGGGAAGGGTCGTATTAGACCACACGGCTTGCAAGCGGTGTATTCTCCTGTTACCTCCGGGGGCAAGAGCAGACAAACTGTAACTGCTGTCCTTGATCGAGTTGGGTCTTAAAGAAGCCTCAACTGGATCGGCCATGTCGTATGGAGGATCTTCTTGTTCATGACTGTGGTGGTCGATGAACTGCCATGGAAGAAGAGAAAGACCTGCACCGATGCGAGAACCCGGCAGAACGGATTCTGGGGGCGATCTTCCGACGACGATGATGAGGAAGCCCTTTGTAGACGGGGTTTCCCTCAGTTGTAATCGTAAAAATAAAGAAAAACCCTTGTAGATTGGATTTCCCTCATATGTAATCATGACTTTAATCTTTAATAAAATTATCTTTCTTCTCTGCATATGATCATTTTGCCATACGTTGCTGTGAAGTCTGAATATGTGTAGCTTTGACACGTCAGATTCTTTACGCCGACTCCGTTAAAAGAGTGCTAGGTCCTGTCCTTTTGCGCATAGCAAATAGTCCATAGAACGCTGTTGAGCATTTTGAACGTTTAGAACTGTCCTGTTGCTAGGACTGAGGAACCGCGTAGAGCTCTGAACTGTTGTTTTTACTTCTGATGAACAGAATTTTTGTTCAGACTTCATCTTCAAGAATAATTTCTCAAAAATTCCTTCGATCAGGGTCGAGAAATGGTTGTCAAACTGATTTGCCATCTTGAAAGACGAGATATTCAGACTGGAGCCTGGATGAATCTCTATTTGACCCGAGAAGAGTAATTTCTCAATGTTTGAACTTTGTATGCTTCGGGTACTTGGGGTATGTTGAGGTCAAGAAGGAGTATCTTCTGCGTGAACTCCTGTAATCGATCGTCCTGCTGTTCAGATATGCGAAAAGTCAGAGATCCGTAGTGTAGATGAGCTAAAAATCCTCAGTTCATAGTATATTGAATGTAGAAAGTGTCACGCCCCAGTCCCAAAATATTATGGAACTAGGCCACGTGGCATTGGCCAGCTGACACGTCTTCGAGGATATCCCAATTTAATGGATCCTGGCGAAGCGTGCTACGCAGTCCTAAATCTAACAAGTCTAATATATCAACAGGCAGTGTCTAATCTCATCCACAAACAACAAGTAAAATACTAAAATGAAAGACTGGAATATAAGGACATAGTCGAATGACATAGTACAACTGAAATATGTCTGGTGGGAACAAACCAACTACAAATGTTGGAGATAAAGTACTGATAGTCTGAAATAAAGTGCTGATAAGAAGAGTGACTGGAACAACGGCTAACTAAGTAAGGAGCTCCAGTCATAGGCAGAAGGCCTACCAGTCTGATCAGGGGTACTCTGATGGAAGTACCTCTAGCTCCTCGTCAAGAGCAAACCTCGCCTCCACACCTGGCCCGTAAACTGTGGGATAATAGGCCTCATCCAGATCTGGAAGACAACCCGGTCCTCAGAGGGACGTAACAAGATACAATATGCATGCTAGATATAGTACTGAATAAAAGTAAAGAGGGGTGTGCTCACCATCTAAGTGAATGCAATATAAGGACAACCTCGGAACGTATAGGTAGGTGTAGGCATAACGGCCAACGTCCTCTAGAGTGTGGTATCTGCAACGTCCATCATTCCGAAGAATGAGGTATCTGTATATAAGTATAACGTCCACACTCTAAGGCATGGTGTCTGCAATGTATATACGTCCGTAAAACTTCGTAGAGCACGGTGTCTAAATATAGGGAGTCATCGGGTCTATGGTTCCTCTGGATACCTCGGAGTCCGGTGGGGGTATCCCATACGTTTATCAGTTGTCCTTCCCGCCCAATGTAGATACGCAAGTCGAATACACGACGTGAGTGTACCGTATCTAAATGCCAAGTCTCAGCTAACTATACTACTCTAGTAAACAGACTAATCCGTGATGCATGTCGTACGCACCGATAGCGAATTGGATACGCGGACCCGTATCCCAATAAGAATGTACCATCATGATACGTGTATAGTGCCATGGTCTAGGAAGATATCAGAATATCCTTGCAGTAGTGTGGAGTCAGCTAGCAACTAAGTCTTGTACACTACTCATCGATGCATTGTCGCCTGCACCCAAGTCAATCTCAGACGCACACAGTTCATGTATATTTGCAACATTCATCATTTTATTTTTAAGCAGTAAATCAGCAAGGTATACTTGCCTGCCCCGGGTAGCTGCAAAATCCAAAGTCCTGCTCCTGATGCCTCGGCAGTAGTGTCCAGCAATCCTATATAGGATATAGTAATGACCAAATTAGTCGCTACAATAGCACGACTAAGACACACTGTTGGTATCTACAACTGACATAGGGTCGGGACTGTATATATATATAGCTAATACAAGTATATACATATCTATACCATAAATCATATTTAATTATATTAGAATAATATATATGTTTAGTAGTACAAAAATAGTATTCAGGTATTATTTAGCAATAATACATGTATTAAATATATGTACCTAATTGGCAATACCATAAATTCATATACTTGTACATATATCTATATTTAGATAATTAATTTGTACATAAGTAAAAATACACATATTTATATATATTTGAACATAAATTTTCATATTTATTAATTAATTACTTTGACATTAGATATATTTATATAAGCAATTAATACCATATATGTAACAGGTATATACATATTTACTTAGTTGTACAAAAATGGAAAGTGCAGTCATATATAACTAACATACATTAATACACAAGTATATGTATATTTGTCTATGTATATATTTATATAAATTTGTAAATACCAAAATACACAATATATATATGGATATATATTTATATTTATTATATGTGTATACATATACATAATAGCTATTTAATGCATATAGGGTATTTAAATACAATATTTTGTATATAATATACATATACACATAGCTTTTTAATATATATATTAAAATACACTAAATACAGATTATTGTATATAGAATACTATATTTACCCAGGAAAATCCATATATATAATTTTAATACAGAATACTATATACATTTATGTAAGTATGTATGTATATATATATATATATATATATATATAAATATATATATATATATATATATATATATGTATACATTTACACAATAGGTATTTAATGCTTATAAGTATTTAAATAATATACTGTATATATTATTCTTATACGTATTTTTCCAGTATATACCACATATACCCAATACCATATATATTAATTTAAAATACTGTAATTATACAAAACTATACGTATATTAAAATTTTGAATTATATACATATAGCGTATATACTCAATGTACACTGAAATACATATACAAATAGTGATAAATATACATAAAATAATGTAACTGGTCGATGCTCGGATCGAGGGGGTCACGGTGGTCGACCGTCGCAGGAGGGGGTGACCGGACGGCGCTCCGGCGTCGCGCGGGGGGGGGCGTTGGCACAACAGCAGCGGTCTGGAACAACCGACGCTGCGGGGGCGATTGCTCCTCGGTGTGTCGATGTCCGAGGCTGAAAGTCAACAAGGAGGAAGAGGACTGGCAGGGGGTGAACGGGGCTGAGCTAGGCGGTCGGCAGCGTAGTGGTGGCGGTGCACGGAGTGGTCGGGTGGGGGTCGGTTGTGTATGATGGAGGGAGCAGCCGGGTTGGGGAGGTTGCTGCCGGTGGCGTAGTGGTGGTTGGCGGTGGTGGCAGGTGGGGGAAAGATCGGCGAGGGCGGTCGGGTGGCTATGGGGGTAGCCGGAGGTGGTGGTTGGCCGGTAGGAGGCGGCGGGTGAGGGGTTGGGGTAGGGCTCGGTTTGTGAGTTTTTAAGGAAATAGGGTTTATGAGTAGTTTCTAGGTTTGTGTGCCTTCCAAATGATGTAAGTTGGTGTATAAGTTGGAGAGAGAGTGGGGGGTTGCCTAGGGATTAGGGCCGGCTGGACCTATTTTTTTTTGGGAGTGGGGTTGTCCATCAAGATGAGTGGAGGGCTAGGAATGGACCATTTCAAATGTAGGGCCAAGATGTGCTCTACATAATGTAAGGCAAGTACATAGGAAAGGGGGGAAAAACAAATAGATACAGTTAGGCATGCCATTCTGTTCTTCATGATGGTTTGGGCCAATGATAGGGGGACATCTCATTGCAATTTTGTAATTAGGCCCCTGAACAATTTGGTATTTGCATAATATTTTAAATTAGGGATTTAATGTAACCAAACACCATGTTTGGTGTTCCTCATTGGGCTAGGATGGTGTATGGTGTTTTGTATGAGGCTTATGGGTGTAGATATGGGTTTGGGTTGGAGTTGGGTCTAATTCAAAGGAGGTTAGGTCACCACATTAATTAATTCATAATTAATGCATCGGCGTTTCTAATTTAATTTAATAACAATACGGGAGTCTAAATTTGGTTGGACAAGGGTCATTAGTGTAGTAGGCTCAGTGTACAATAATATCGTGATCTGGGTTGGTAAAAACTGGTTGAGGTTGGGTCTCTATTTTGATTGGAACGGACAACGAACGTAATTACGCAATTTAATTAATTTGCGTACGGACGTTTGTAACGACTTTTGTGCGACTAAATTCAGGCACGAAAATCGATATCCGGGGTTTGTTCTAGGTTCAATATGATGGGTTTACAGGTCTAGGTCAAATATGTGGAATTTGTTTTAGGGCAACTGCTAGGGTAGTATCCCAAATAATCAAATTATTTCACAAGTATTATAATACTATATATTAAATCATAATAAATTCAAGTTAACCCTAATCATGCTAATTAATTTAGTTAACCCTAATTTTTGGTCGAGGGGGTTTACAACATACCCTCCTTAGAGCATTTCGTCCTCGAAATTAAAACAGACATATATCAAAACTATTGAATGAAATAAGTACTATCACATACCTAGGCCTTCGTAGAGATGGGGAAAACGTTGTCGAATATCGTCCTCTCGTTCCCAGGTTGATTCACCTGGTGAGTGTTGCCTACATGCGATATGAACTAGAGGGATAGTCTGGCCTTGCAGTACCTTCTCGCTTCGGTCTAGGATCTTTACCGGCTCCTCCTGGTATGACGAGCTTGGACCGACGGTGATCTCCGAGTGGTCAAGCACATGACTCGGATCCGGTATGTACCTCCTCAACTGAGATACATGGAAGACGTCGTGAACTCCTTCTAGTGTCTGCGACAAGGCCAATCTGTAAGCAACTTCTCCAATGCGCTCTAGCACATCGAAGGGTCCGATGTACCTCGGACTCAGCTTCCCTCTGCCTCCAAATCTGATGGTTCCTCCGGTAGGTAAAATCATCAGGAACACATATTCTCCCACCTGGAACTCTAGGGGTCATCGATGCACATTAGCCCAATACTTCTGCCTGTCCTGTGCTGCTCGTAGATGTCCCTGGATCTTCTTCACCTTCTCTACTGTATGGACGATCAACTCTGGCCCTAGAATCTGCCTCTCACCTATATCGCTCCAGCATACTGGGGATCGACACTTCCTACTATATAATGCCTCATAGGGAGCCATCTGAATGCTCGCCTGATAGCTATTGTTGTAGGAAAATTTGACCAAGTGCAAGTGGTCCTCCCATGAACCGCTGAAGTCAAGCATGCAAGCCCTCAACATATCCTCCAGCGTCTGAATGGTGGGCTCGGATTGTCCATCTGTCTGCGGGTGGTACGAAGTACTGAACTTAAGGCGGGTACCAAGACTCTCTTGCATACTCCTCCAAAAGTACGATGTAAACCTCGTATCCCGGTCAGACACGATACTGACTGGCACTCCATGCAGTCGTACAATCTCCCTCATGTACATATATGCCAAGACTTCCGTAGATTGCCCTACCCTGAAGGGTAAAAAGTGGGCAGACTTGGTGAGTCTATCTACGATTACCCATACGGCATTGCGCCCACTAGGACTCTTCGGGAAACCCGTGATGAAGTCCATGGTGATGTGCTCCCATTTCCACTCCGGTATCGGGAGCAGTTGAAGTAACCCGGTAGACCTCTGATGCTCAGCCTGGACTTGCTGACACACCAGGCACTTAGCCACGAAACGGGCTATCTCTCTCTTCATCCCGTGCCACCAGAAGTACTGCCTCAGGTCTCAATACATCTTCGTGCCTCCTGGATGTATGGAATAGGTCGAACTGTGGGCCTCCGTCATCAGCTCCTGGCGTAGCTCTTCATTCGGAACATAGAGACGATCACCACATCACAAGGTCCCGTCCTCGTGTATACGCAGTCCCGTCTGTATTCCAGCCTCTGTCCTCTGTCGAAGCCTCTGAAATCTGGCGTCCGTCGGCAAAGCAGCCTTGATTCTCCCCACCAATGTTGATTGCACCTGGAAACTCGACATCTGGCCGTCTACTCCGGGTATAATGACTTCGATACCCAACTGTTCTAGATCTCGCAACAGATGTTGTTGGGTAGTCAGGAAAAATGCTATGGGCTTCCTGCTTAAAGCATCGGCTACCATATTAGCTTTTCCCGGATGGTACTGTAGCTCAATCTCGAAGTCTGCCATCACTTCGAGCCAACGTCTCTGCCTCTGGTTCAGGTCCTTCTGTGTGTAGACGTATTTTAGGCTCTTGTGATCGGTGAATATCTCCACGCGCTCTCCGTACAGGTTGTGCCTCCAAAGCTTCAAAGCAAAGATCACTGCGGCAAGCTCCAAGTCATGGGTAGGATAGTTCTTCTCATGGGTCCTCAGCTGCCTCGAGGCATAGGCCACAACCTTCCCATGCTGCATCAAGATGTATCCTAATCCTTTCCCGGACGCATCACTATAGATCACGAATCCTCTGGGTCCCGAAGGTATGGTCAAGATGGGTGCTGTAGTCAGACGCTTCTTCAGCTCCTCGAATGCCGTCTGACACTCCTCTGTCCAAGTAAACTCCTGATCCTTGCGGGTCAAGCGGGTCATCGGCTCTGCGATCCTTACGAAGTTCTCTACGAACCTCCGGTAATATCCGGCAAGTCCTAGGAAACTCCTCACCTCTGAGACGTTGGTAGGGGTCGGCCACGTCTCTACTGATAAAATTTTTGCGGGATCTACTGAAATGCCATCTCCTGAGATAACGTGTCCAAGAAATGCGACACAATCTAGAAGAAACTCGTACTTGCTCAGCTTGGCATAGAGCCTCTTTCGTCTCAGCGTCTTTAGCACTAGCCTCAAGTGCTCCCCGTGCTCCTCGTGGCTCTTCGAATACACCAAAATGTCGTCGATGAAGACTACCACGAAATGGTCCAGATACTCATGGAAGACTCGGTTCATCAGGTTCATAAACACAGCAGGCACATTTGTCAATCCAAAAGGCATCACTAAGAACTCGTAGTGACCATAGCGAGTCCTAAATGCTATCTTTGGAATGTCCTCCCTTCGCACCTTTACCTGATGGTAGCCCGATCTCAAGTCGATCTTCGTGAACACCATTGCTCCTGTCAGCTGGTCGAACAGATCGTCGATTCGTGGTAGAGGGTACTTGTTCTTGATAGTCAGAGCATTAAGGGCTCTGTAATTAATGCACATCCAAAATATCCCGTCCTTCTTTGGTACAAACATCACTGGTGCTCCCCAGGGTGATGCACTAGGACGGACGAATCCCTTGATCTGCAACTCCTCCAGCTGTAGCTTCAGCTCGTCAAGCTCTTTCTTCGTTAACCGGTACATATTTGATGATACCGGTGCTGCTCCAGGTATTAGCTCAATGGTGAACTCCACCTCTCTATCAGGCGGTAGGCCTGGCAGCTCCTCTGGGAAAACATCCTCGAACTTTACAATGAATTCTGGAGGTGCCGTCTTCATCGCCATATAAGCTCCAGCTGTGTATCCTACTCCTCGCTCGATGGTGCCTCGCATAAATTCGAACTCCGGGAGTCCTGGCAGTCTAAAAGTAACGCTACCCTTCTGGCAATCTAGTACTGCATTGTACTGGCTTAACCAGTCTATGCCCAGAATAATGTCAAAAGCTGGCATTGGGAGTACCAACAATCGCGCTCTCATCTCCCTACCACAAACTACTACCGAGCACGTTCTAATGGTGCTGGTAACCGGTACGATGCCTCCTCCAGTAAGTATCTTCCAACTCTTGGGTAAGGGGGAGGTTGCTACTCTATGCATTGCTATGAAGCTACTAGATATAAATGACAGCGTAGCTCCAGAATCAAACAGTGCAGTTGCAGGTAATGATGCAACTAGAATTGTACCTGCTATAGCCTCTCCCTCTGGTTCCTCCTCGATAGATGCTAAAGCAAAGGCTTGCCCGCGCCTCTGTCCTTCTGCCTGCTGTCGGGCCTGGTTAAAGTGTGCCTCCTGTGGGACTAAGGGTGGTCCTCTCTGCTTTCCTCCGGTAGCTGGTGGACGTTGTCCTCCTGCTGGGGGTGGTATCCTCAGTGGTCCTGCTGGTGTTATCTATCCAGTCTGGGGTGCTACGTCTCTGCGCTGGGGGCAGTCTCTAGCAAGGTGCTGGCTAGCTCCACAGACCATGCAGAGCCCGAGCTTCTTTCGGCAGTCTCTGATGACGTGTCCCCTCTTGCCACAGAAGTGACAGGTCGGAAGCTCCTTCTACTGGTACGGAGCTGTCCTCTACTGCGCCTGCGCTCCTGGACGGCGAATCGGTCCTCTTGCTCCTTGCTGGGTCCTGGCTGGTACGTTCGCGCTGGAACGTCTCGCTCCTCCTCCTCCTATAGCCTCCTGGATCCTCGCCTCTGATAGGACCTCTTCATAAGAGATCCTCGCCTGGGTAGTAGTGTACCTCTACAGCTCTTGAGAGAGGCCATGATGGAATCTTCTGGCTTTCTCCAGGTCATTGGGGATCAGGGCTGCTCCAAATTGGCTGAGTCTGCTGAACTCTCCGTCGTAGGCGTCCACAGTCAGGTTCCCTTGCTCCAGGTGCAGGAACTGAAAATACAGGGCGTTCCTCACTGTAGCTGGGAAATACTTTGCGTTGAAGTGTTCCAAAAATTCCTCCCAAGTCTGCTGTCTGCCAATGCTGTGCTCCATAGAGTCCCACCAGTGATGGGCGTTGCCTGTGAGTTGGGCCCTCACCATGGTCATCCAGAGATCGGGGTGTAGCTGCGAACCCTCTAGCAGCATCTCGGTGTTGGAGACCCAGTCTGCAATCTTCTCTGCCGTCTCCTTGCCCGAGAAGGTTCCCGGGCCCATCTGTCTAAAGCCTCGTACAGTGCCTGCTCGCTGGGCAGGTGCAGGTGCTGGTGCTGGTACTGGTGCTTGGGCAGGTGCCCTCTCCAGTACTGCCATCAGGCCTTGTCTCAAGGTCTCCGTCTGCTGCCACTGGGCCTGCATCATCATCTGGAAGAACTACATCATCTGGGGCTGTCCCTCCGCTAGTGGCATCTGAGGTGGAAACGGTGGAGGTGGTGGAAGCGGTACCTCCGGCTGTCTCCTTGGTGTCTCCTCAGGGGCCGGCCTCTCGTACTACGGCATCGGTGTCACCCTTGAGGTCTGCCCCTCGAAGTACTGCCTCGGAATCATCTGTGATGCCTGGCCCTCTGGTTGCTGCGTCTCCTCGTCGGGAGGGACCTGATGCCAGTGCATCATCGGGGCCTGAGGGATCACCTCTGCCTCTGGCTGAGGCTGCTCTCTGGGTGGTCCCTGAGTCGTATCCTCCCTCGGTGCTGCAGGTGGCACTAGGGTACCAAGTATCTCACGTCTACTGCGAAGGTTCATCTCGCTGTAAGAGATAGAACTTCATTACAGAGAGTACGGAATAAATCAAACAGGATGCAAATATATTACAATTCGGAAGAGGTTCAAAGGCGTAATCAAGTGGATGAGACCTAGAAATTTCAATCCTATTGCAGGCTCGTTGGGCATGTTTCCATACCACAAGCGATAGATATTTGGTGTTTCAGACCTGCATGGGCCACCACTAAAACCATGTCACGCCCCAGTCCCAAAATATTATGGAACTAGGCCACGTGGCATTGGCCAGCTGACACGTCTTCGAGGATATCCCAATTTAATGGATCCTGGCGAAGCGTGCTACGCTGTCCTAAATCTAACAAGTCTAATATATCAACAGGCAGTGTCTAATCTCATCCACAAACAACAAGTAAAATACTGAAATGAAAGACTGGAATATAAGGACATAGTCGAATGACATAGTACAATTGAAATATGTCTGGTGGGAACAAACCCACTACAAATATTGGAGATAAAGTACTGATAGTCTAAAATAAAGTGCTGATAAGAAGAGTGACTGGAGCAACGGCTAACTAGGTAAGGAGCTCCAGTCATAGGCGGAAGGCCTACCAGTCTGATCAGGGGTACTCTGATGGAACTACCTCTAGCTCCTCATCAAGAGCAAACCTCGCCTCCACACCTGGCCCGTAAACTGAAGGATAATAGGCCTCGTCCAGATCTGGAAGACAACCAGGTCCTCAGAGGGACGTAACAAGATACAATATGCATGCTAGATATAGTACTGAATAAAAGTAAAGAGGGGTGTGCTAACCATCTAAGTGAATGCAATATAAGGACAACCTCGGAACGTATAGGTAGGTGTAGGCATAACGGCCAACGTCCTCTAGAGTGTGGTATCTGCAACGTCCATCATTCTGAAGAATGAGGTATCTGTATATAAGTATAACGTCCACACTCTAAGGCGTGGTGTCTACAATATATATACGTCCGTAACACTCCGTAGAGCACGGTATCTAAATATAGGGAGTCACCGGGTCTATGGTTTCTCTGGATACCACGGAGTCCAGTGGGCGTATCCCATACGTTTATCAGTTGTCCTTCCCGTCCAATGTAGATATGCAAGTCGAATACACGACGTGAGTGTACCGTATCTAAATGCCAAGTCTCAGCTAACTATACTACTCTAGTAAACAGACTAATCCGTGATGCATGTCGTACGCACCGATAGCGATTCGGATACGCGGACCCGCATCCCAATATGAATGTACCATCGTGATACGTGTATAGTGCCATGGTCTTGGAAGATATCAGACTATCCTCGCAGTAGTGGGGAGTCAGCTAGCAACTAAGTCTAGTACACTACTCATCGACGCATTGTCGACTGCACCCAAGTCAATCTCGGACGTACACAGTTCATGTATATTTGCAACATTCATCATTTTATTTTTAAGCAGTAAATCAGCAAGGTATACTTGCCTGCCCCGGGTAGCTGCAAAATCCAAAGTTCTGCTCCTGATGGCTCGGCAGTAGTGTCCAGCAATCCTATATAGGATATAGTAATGACCAAATTAGTCGCTACAATAGCACGACTAAGACACACTGTTGGTATCTACAACTGACATAGGGTCGGGACTGTATATATATATAGCTAATACATGTATATACATATCTATACCATAAATCATATTTAATTATATTAGAATAATATATATGTTTAGTAGTACAAAAATAGTATTCAGGTATTATTTAGCAATAATACATGTATTAAATATATGTACCTAATTGGCAATACCATAAATTCATATACTTGTACATATATCTATATTTAGATAATTAATTTGCACATAAGTAAAAATACATATATTTCTATATATTTGAACATAAATTTTCATATTTATTAATTAATTACTTTGACATTAGATATATTTATATAAGCAATTAATACCATATATGTAACAGGTATATACATATTTACTTAGTTGTACAAAAATGGAAAGTGCAGTCATATATAACTAACATACATTAATACACAAGTATATGTATATTTGTCTATGTATATATTTATATAATTTTATAAATACCAAAATACACAATGTATATACATATTTACTTAGTTGTACAAAAATGGAAAGTGCAGTCATATATAACTAATATACATTAATACACAAGTATATGTATATTTGTCTATGTATATATTTATATAATTTTGTAAATACCAAAATACACAATATATATATATGGATATATATTTATATTTATTATATGTGCATACATATACATAATAGCTATTTAATGCATATAGGGTATTTAAATACAATATTCTGTATATAATATACATATACACATAGCTTTTTAATATATATATTAAAATACACTAAATACAGAGTATTGTATATAGAATACTATATTTACCCAGGAAAATCCATATATATAATTTTAATACAGAATACTATATACTTTTATGTAAGTATGTATGTATATATATATATATATATATATATATATATATATATATATATATATATATATATATATATATATATATATATATATATATATATATATATATGTATACATTTACACAATAGGTATTTAATGCTTATAAGTATATAAATAATATACTGTATATATTATTCTTATTCGTATTTTTCCAGTATATACCACATATACCCAATACCATATATATTAATTTAAAATACTGTAATTATACAAAACTATACATATATTAGAATTTTGAATTATATACATATAGCGTATATACTCAATGTACACTGAAATACATCTACAAATAGTGATAAATATACATAAAATAATGTACCTGGTCGATGCTCGGATCGAGGGGGTCACGGTGGTCGACCGTCGCCGGAGGGGGTGACCGGACGGCGCTCCGGCGTCGCGCGGGGGGGCGTTGGCACAACAGCAGCGGTCTGGAACAACCGGCGCTGCGGGGGCGATTGCTCCTAGGTGTGTCGACGTCCGGGGCTGAAAGTCGACGGGGAGGAAGAGGACTGGCAGGGGGTGAATGGGGCTGAGCTAGGCGGTCGGCAGCGTAGTGGTGGCGGTGCACGGAGTGGTCGGGGGGGGTCGGCTGTGTATGCTGGAGGGAGCAGCCGGGTTGGGGAGGTCGGCTGGGGAGGTTGCTGCCGGTGGCGTAGTGGTGGTTGGCGGTGGTGGCAGGTGGGGGGAAGATCGGCGAGGGCGGTCGGGTGGCTATGGGGGTGGCCGGAGGCGGTGGTTGGCCGGCAGGAGGCGGTGTGTGAGGGGTTGGGGTAGGGCTCGGTTTGTGAGTTTTTAAGGAAATAGGGTTTCTGAGTAGTTTTTAGGTTTGTGTGCCTTCCAAATGATGTAAGTTGGTGTATAAGAAGGAGAAAAAGTGGGGGGGAGCGTGAGATCGTAGATTCGTAGCTGCTGAGCATGAAGTCGTAGGTTTGTAGCCTCTCGAGCGTAAAAGCTACCGAGCACAAAGGCATCCGGGCATAAAACCATAGACTAATAGCTTGCGAGCCTAAAACCGTAGATCTATTGCTGTCGAGCGTAGAAAGCTCCTTAGCGTAGAACTGTAGATTTGTAGCCTGTGAAAAAGAGATCTTCCGAGTGTAAGGTTGCGGATCTGTTGCCTCCGAGCGTAAACTAAACGCCATCGAGTGCGAGATCATCGATTTGGTATCTGCTGAGCGTAAAGTCGTAGGTTTGTAGCCTTTCGAGCATAAAAGCTACTGAGCACAAAGGCATCCGGGCATAAAACCATAGACTGATAGCTTGCGAGCATAAAACTGTAGATCTGTTGCTGTCGAGCGTAGAAAGCTCTTTAGCATAGGAACCGCTGACCTGTTTTTGCACAAAAAACTCTTCGAATTTGCTGACTGTCCGTCTTTCGAGAGTAGTGGGCTGACGTAGTACCCAATCATAACCAAATATTTAATTTGTGAGATTTGGTTGAGGTTTCGAGGAGCCCATCTGAGGATTCGAGGAGTCGACCCGAACTCTATATATATCCCAAGCTTTTGAGAGAAAAACTTTTTATCCGTCTTCTGCGAAAGAGAGCTTTGATTGTTTGAGTTTTTTTTCCTCGTTCTTTCTCCGAGCCCTCCGAGTTTTCAGAAATGGCGCCGAAACAAACCCCCTCCACCAAGTGAAAGAGCACAGGCTCTTCTTCTCGTTCTTCTGCCCCGGCGAGAGAGTCTTCGGTCGGGCAAGGTGAACTTCCTTCTGGGCGAAGGCTCCTGCCGACGAGTAGCGCACCCGGCATTAGAGGTATAGCCATTGGGGATGACAAAGAACGACAAAAAATCCTTCGTACACGTTAAACGTGACCGCGTTAGGTCATCTTCTATGCTGATAGCCTCTTTGAGGAAGATGACGCACGGAGATATTTTCATCATTTACGCCCATATTTCTAATGTGCCAGCGTCAAAACTTTATGTTTTTGCAGTTTTGAGCGTAAAAGCTCTGACTGCCGAAAATTTGGTATATACTATAAAATTTTAGTTTTACGCTTTGGATGGGACCTCCAGCGTAATAACTAGAATTTTGGCAGTCTGGCGTAAAACACGGATAGTATACCGTCAATTACGCTTCAGGATGTGACTTCCGGCATAAAATGACCAAATTTTGTACAGTCTTGGCGTAAAGCACAGACTGTCATTTCTTGGTCTTTGTGTTACAAGATTTGTAATAACGTATTTTCCTTGTACTTTCGCAGTTAACTTGCATGAGTCTCCACTGGCTGAGGTGATGGGCTCTGCTGCCGGGATGCTGCATTCGAACTACCTGGAGGATCTGTCGCACGTGACATTTCCTATCTCCGGACCCCAGTATCCTTAAGGAAGGGGGTCTTGATATCGGCTCAGGGCGAACGAATGCTGCTGAGCATGATCAACGGGGAGCCCCTAACGTACGTTGACGGGGAGCAGTACATCAAGCCGGCCTTTCTCTTTGGGGATATGATAGACAAACAGTCCCAGACGAAGCCCAAGAGAGAACCCTGGGTTTTCCCCGCCGAGAGCGTGGTCTTGTATCTGCCCACGATGTCGAGAGATTATCCCATCTCGGCTTTCTTCCATGCCACACATTTCAGGAGGATGTCGTGGACGCTGACTCCCAATCTTCACGGCAAGCTGGGGAAGATCTTTCACCTGAAAGGAGCTGACCAGGGGTCGTTTGACAGCCGCCCTTCTGACGTCGTGACGTTGTTCAGGGGACTGTGCCCGGGCAGCGTTCTGAGTGAAGATAGTTCAGTGATCCAGCCGGTCCAATTGCCGACTTTCTGCAATAACTTTATGGTACGGGGGGGGGTATACCCCCAGGAGAACCCTCGGTGCAATGTGTGGATCACCCCAGCAAACCTCCGATGGACTTGCCTAGTTGACTGGGCTCTGAAGCATTTTCGGAGAGAGCTGGAGGTCATAGGACTGTATGCTGCCGTGAGCGCGGCGAGTGTTGGGTTGCCTCCCAACCCTAACCTGTTTCTGGCACTGATGGAGCGATACATTTTGCTCACCGGAACATTCGCCACTCCACTGGGGGAGTTGGGGTTGGCCCTCCACGAAATAGCAGCGATCTCAAGACTGTCGATGGGGGATACTCCGTATGAAGAGTATGTTCCCACCAACCGGGAGTTGGAGGACTCGGACCCTCGGGTTGTAGAGGTGTATCAGGAGCTGATGTGCTACTATTTCGCGTGCACTACTTTTTATAATGAGCCTTCTGATTTGGCTCACACCACTAAGTGGATGTCCTACCTCTTCTTCCATCGGGCCAGGGCTGTCAAGTCGGGGAAAGTTTTGGGGGGCAAGAATGAGCCCGTGAACAGTTTGGGCGTGCTCAGTGCCCAGGTCGTCGAGGATCTTATGGAGGAGGCTAAAGCTCCAGATCAGTTTCTCAATGACGGGGTAGGAAAGTACCCTGAAGGCACTTAGGCCTATAGTTACTTGAGGCGCTGCCGCAGGCCTTTGTCTGAGAAAGCCAAGCTGGCTGGCTTTCTCTCCCTATGGCTGCGTCGAGTAGTGGTGCCCGGCATCGTGTCTGCGGACCGCATTCACCGGAATATCCTGTGGCCTGCCGTTCGTCTGGTGTTCGGGGCAAGACTGGGCTGCTCCCTGCCATGGTGTGCCGTTACAGGCTGGCCTGAGAGCCATGACTGAAGGACTGCTCGTCAATGAAGCTCGACGTGATAGCTTTCCTCGGGTAGAGTTACCATACCTGTACTTGATGGGATGGTTAATTCTCCATAACCCCCGGGTGATGTATCCAGGCCCGGGTAGCAGCGCGTGGGGTAGTTTCTTGTTGAACTACAAGGAATCCCTCTGGAACGTGAACACAGTCTTAGACTGTCGGCTGGCGCTGAGCCTCAGTCACTGTTGGAAACTCCTCTACACTGTCCCCTCTGTACATCACAATCAGTCGGGGATTAGGCTTTAGGATTTAGGTGGAGAAAAGACCAATCTTTCTCCGGAAGCTTTTAATTGGTTGGTCTGCATCAAGCCCTCCCATCTGCTATACAGAAGCGAAGATCAATGATTCTTCGAGCCTTACTTGCCCAGTCGGTTCGCCAGGCAGTTTGGGTACGATCAGCTGCACGTGGGCAATGCCATCACCAGCTTCAGGTCTAGGGGCGGACTCATTGATGGAGCCAGAGGATGGTGGTACTTCATCATGGGCTGCACGGGAGCAATCTTTATCGTACCGGTCGCCACCCTCTCCACGGAGCTGTGCATCCTCCATTCGTACGCTCAGTTTTACGTGGCGATCAACACCTTCCATCGTAATTTTGACATTCGTGGAAGCTTTAGGGTGCCTTCTCCCAAGCTTGGGGGAAGAATCAAAGTCCCCTCGGTTTCATATGACGAGGGTGAGGAGTTTGCCACTCCGGATGAGCCTCTGGTGTCCGTGCCGAGGTATGAAATGCCTCCACCTGCGGGGGCTTTGGCAGTCTCTGGGAAGCGAAGGGCTCCTGTTTCGAAGCAGACTTCCCCTCGCAAGAGGAGAAAGAAGAAGACGGTTGATCGCCCTCTCCGGATTCCAGGCATTGAGGCTCCTAGAGAGGAACCTGCTGCCTCTCCTGTTGGGGATGTCCCTTTGATTGGAGGTTCCCCGCCTCTCGGGGAGGGACCCTCAGTTTCGGCTAGCGGCGCCGGAGAACTCCTGCTTGAGGCTGCCGTTGTTGCCACTGCCTCCGGTAGTGGAATGAAATCGCCTGCGTGGCCGAGGCAAATGGGGGAATCTTTACCTAGACCGGCAGCGGATGAAACTTCTGCTGCGTCCGTGAGCATGACCAGCGAGGTTCCAGCTGACGAACCCCGACCGCGTCTTGGTGAAGGATTGGTAGAGCTCCTGGCGATGTCGGTTGGCCCACCTCCTTCTCCAGGTATGACAGTTCGTATTGCGTCATTAAGGCGTGATATAGCTACATCGGCTGCAGACGTGGCATATATACCGTTGGCTACGGGTAAAGGTCATCTTTATGTCTCCTCTTAGAAAGATTACTATCATATTGATATCAACTTTCTTGTCCTCTTCTCAGGGGATGGCGTCCACGGGAAGTATGGCGCTGTAGCGTCTTCTGGCTCTGCTCAGGCTCCTGACGATGATACGGAGGCGTTCTACTTCGAGGAGGAAATACCTTCAGGGGCCAGCTCGCCTGGAGTAGTTTCGTCACCTACAGGGGAGGACGAACCCGTTATCGTGACCTCGCCTCTTGTGAGTATGCCGATGACTTCGACCGTCGTTGTCGCACCTTCTTTGGTCGCACCACCCGTCGAGGCGGCGGCTGTAGCCACCTCGTCTGTAATTATTCCTGGAGGGGAACTCGCTAATATCGCGGCCACTCCTGGCGTCCAACCAGATCTGGTTGCACTGACCGAGCTGTATACCAGCCTCTTTTACACCAGTTTGAACACGCTGATATCAATGGTGTTGGCGAAGAACCTGGATTTTGATCGTCTGAAGAAGGCTTCCAAGTTTTTGATTGGGGCAGTCAGGGAGTTTGGCGATTCTGGGGTAGCTGACGCCCTGGAGGCGATGGTTAATGGGTTGGAGCGACCTATTAACGAATACTTGCAGCTGACTCGGGGCAGTTTTGAAGCTGAGGTCCAGGCCAGATACGACTCCATGACTGCGCGGCTTACCAAACAGCTAGAGAGCCTAGATATCTCCATCAAAGCACATAAGCTGGAGATTGATAAAAGAAAAGCTGTCGTGGAGGAGGTTCTTGCTCTTCAGACGAAGTGCCAATCCGAGTATGAAGGGAATGCAGCGAGGGCTCGCAAGTTGAAAGAGAAACTCGCTCAGGCAGAAGAGTGGGCTTCTCAGTCGTTGGCAGGTCTAGACGTAGCGACTAGTCGACTGAGCACAGCACGACGGGACCTGGAGCGTGCAGAAGCTGCCCGAGCTGGCTCTCTTCGGGCAAGGGCCGAACTGTCCTTTACGAACAATCCCGAGGCACGGCTGGAACAGGCCCGCGCTGATGCCTTGGTTTTCAGGGACGAGAGGGTGGCTGTACTGGCGAAGCTGATTCGCGATCTGACCGCTCCCCCGCAATGATGTGCCCTTCCTTTTTTTTCCTTCCCCAATGTAATTCTGCTCTTTTCGAGAATAAATAAAGCAAATTTTTTCTGACTTTGTGGACCCATCATTTCGGAATATAAATGACAGGTTTGGACGAGAGTGATATCAGAGGTAGTATGAACATGATAGACTTTCGATTAGTTTTTAGCAGGACATATCTATTCAGAGGTCATACGAACATGATAGAATATGACCTAACTAGTTTCGTTCTGGAAGTAGTTTGGTCAGACTTTGAGATTCTCGCTATATTCTACTTGAGCAGAGGAGGTTAAGCATAGTACCTCTTCAGGAATTTTCCGTTGATAGGAGCCATTAACAGGTCTCCATTAGGCTGGGCTAACCTGTAAGCGCCATTCGAGAACATTGTCTCGATCGCATAAGGGCCTTCCCACTTGGGCTGGAATTTGCCTTTACTCCTGTGAGTAAGAATCATCGGCCTTCTTACGGCTAAAACTAGCTCGCCGACTTTGAGCACTCTTTTCCTTACTTTATGATTGAAAGCTCTGGAAATGCGTGCTTGGTAGAACGCGATGCACTGTTGAGCTTGGAGGCATTTCTCGTCTAATCCTTCTAGCTCTTGAAGCCTTAGCAGGTCGTTCTTTTCTTGGGTCAGCTCACTAGTCACGGCTATCCTGAGCGACGGGATCTAGATTTCAATGGAAAGAACTGCCTTGCTCCCGTAGACCAGTAAAAATGAGGTACAACCTGTCGGTGTCCGTACCGTTGTACGGTATGCCCAGAGACATTCGTCCAGCTTCTCATTCCAGTCTTTTTTGTTTGAAGAGACGAACTTCTTCAAGAGCTTGATAATGGTTTTGTTGAAAGCTTCCGCCAAACCATTAGCAGCTGGATAATATGCCGTAGAGGCAATATTATGTATTCGATTTTTATTGCAAAATTGATGAAACGCTTGGCTGATGAACTGAGGCCCATTGTCATGGATTATCCTTCGGGGAATCCCAAAGCGATAAATGACGTGATGCTTGATGAAGCTGATTACGTCAGATGCCTTTACCTCAGCAAGAGGGATCGCCTCTGCCCATTTGGAGAAGTAATCTGTGATGGCCAGTATAAACCGGTGACCTCTGGAAGAAGACCGGTGAATAGGACCAATGATATCCATACCCCATGCTTCGAAAGGCCAGGATGCAACCGTAGGATATAGATATTCAGACGGTTGATGTATAAAGTCTGCATGAACCTGACAGGCTCTGCATTATCTTGCATAGTTGATCGCGTCTGTGATCATAGTGGGCCAGTAATAGCCCATTCTCCTGATACGATCCTGTAGCTTAGGACCGGGCTGATGCGCTTCGCATACGCCGTCGTGAGCTTCCCGGATAATCTGCTGTGCTTCGTCGTCAGAGAGACATCTTAATAGCAGTCCGTCGTAGGTTCGACAATACAGGCATTGTGAAGATGCATCGAAGTAGAAGCGTAATGATCGTCTTTTGACGGATACAGCTTCTTTGGGGTCCTCCGACAAGATTCCGTATGCGACAAAATCTATGAAGGGACTTCTCCAGTCTCTCCTAGGGGGATCCGTGTTCACAGCGTAGCTGCGTTCTATGTGAAAGTTGTTCTTCACGCAGAATAAATCTCTGTTAAGAAGGATTACCGAATCCTGCCTTCTTATAGGAGTGGCTAAATCCGCAGCTAGACTGGCTAGGGCATCAGCTTCCAGGTTTTGAGATCGAGGTACATGCTCTAGGAAGAACCCTTTGAATGTCATGGCTATCTCGACCGTTGTCTGGTGATAGGGGATGAGGTCTGGATTCCGGACTTCATATATTCCCCTGACTTGATTGACGATAAGCAGAGAATCACCGAAAGCTTCCAGGGACTCGACCCCCAGCTCTTTAGCGACTTGGAGCCCGATTAACATAGCGTTATATTCCGCCACATTGTTGGAACATGGTTCGTTAAGATATGCTCGGTAGATGACGAGTTTATCAGGAGTGACCAGGAAGATTCCTACCCCTGAAACCATGTTCCCCTGGGGACCAGTCCTGGAGGCGCCGTCGAAGAACAGTTGCCATACCTCACTTTTCATTGCGGAATTACATTCTGCAACTTCGTCGGGAATGTCTTCGTATAATTTGGAGGCCTCCGGGATCGGATAAGCAGCTAGGAAGTCGGCCAGCGCTTGGCCTTTGATGGACTTCTGCGGGACATATACCATGTCATATGGTGTTAATAGCATCGCCCAAGTTGTGAGCCAGGAATTAAGAACACTTGGCTTGCTCATCAGTACTCAAAAAGGGTTGATCCTAGAGATGATATGGATAGTCTGGCCGGTGACATAGTGCCGCGTCTTCTGGATAGTGAATATCAAAGCCAAGCATTCCTTCTCCACTGGGTTGTACCGGTGTTCGGCTCCAACCATCTTCCTGCTGAGGTAGTAGATAGCCTGGACTTTGTCAGGGTCCACTTGGATGCCTTTGGCGGTAAAGACAAATCCTAGGAATTTGCCACTAGATATACCCAGGAAGGACTTCGTAGGGTTCATCTTGAGTTGATGTTGGCGCATTAACTCGAATACCTTCTTCAAGTCTTGAATGTGATCATCTTTGAGGCGGCTCTTGACGGCTATGTCGTCCACGTAACATTCTACTGTTTTGCATAAATATTCATGGAATATGTTACTCATAGTCCGTTGGTATGTAGCCCCGGCGTTCTTCAATCCGAAGGACATGACGGTATAGCAACATACTCCCAACGGGGTCCGGAAGGCATTGTACTTCTCGTCTTCAGGATGCATCTTGATCTGATTGTATCCTGAGAATCCGTCCATGAAAGACATGCGTTCAAAACCGTAGGTGTTGTCGATCATGATATCCGTGATGGGAAGAGGGAACTCATCCTTGGGGTAGGCTGCATTCAGATCTCGGTAATCGACGCAGATACATATTTTCCCATTTTTCTTTATGACTGGGATAATATTGGCGACCCAGTCGGGATGTTGTTCTCCCCGGATGAAACCGTAGGCTATCAACTTCTTGACATCAGCTTCGATGGCGTCCATCATGTCCGGGAGATGGGCGTGACACCGTCCATGACTTCTTGGGAAGTCATATCGCCAAACCGCAGAAAGATTATGTTGGCCGTGACCGTCTTCTCGGCGTTGTGCAAAGTGATGGCCTTAGCATCGATTAACCCTTGGATCTTCCTTTTCAGTATGTAACACGCCTTTGTTGGGTGGTGTACGTATCTGTGGAAGATGCAGTATTTGGGGTCGTTAGTACTGCCGACTTCTTGGGGCCGCCTCAGCTCTGGAAGGATGATCTTGCCACTTTTGACGAGACACTCGAATATACTAGGGATATCGTCGTCGTCGAAAGAGTAGACTTCGACGGGCCTGGAGGTCCCGGGTCTCGTCTGCGTGATCGCCGCAGTCTTTTGTCTGGACATATTGACCGTCAGAGCTTCTTTTCCCTTGGAGCCGGGAGGATGGTCGCTGTTGGGAGATGACCTCTTACCTCTATCAGAGGCGGAGATCATAATGCCATTGTCGCACATCTTGCGACTGTTATCTTCGGCGGCCACTGCCGAGATGATGAACGAGGGCCAATCATGAAACTGATATGGTCCTGTAAACACCGAGACTACGGGAAGGAGGTTCTTCCTGCAAATGTCTACTAACGCAGAGTCTGGAACTCCTGGAGGCATCTGTAAGGTGGCCTGACAAAAATGTTCGACGAAGGTACGAACGTCCTCCTTTTCTCTCTGCTTGACTTCGATGAGAGAGGACATAGACATGTCCATTCCGTCCTCGTAGAATCGCGTGATGAATAAAGCTTTGAAGTCTTCGAAGGAAGTAATGCAGTTGTCATCCAAGCTACGACACTACTGATAGGCTACTCCTGAGAGGCAACCCTTGAACACCCGAGTGAGGAGGGCGTCATTCCCTTGTAGCAACACCATCATCATACTGAAATAGTTCATGTACTGACTTGGTGATGTTTTTCCCTCGAACAAAGCCATAGTCTGAGGTTTGTACCTCGGAGGGAAAGGGACTTCTTCCCAGATAGCTGGGTAAGGCTGATTAATTCCCAGTTTATTGAGCTGATCTTTGTGCTTCAAGGCATCGAACTGGGTTTTCAACTCCCATACTGCCTGCATCAGATTTTCTGTCGGAAGCGGGACTACGGTGTAGCGCGGAGTTGGTTGCATCGTGACTCCAACGGGAGGTAATATATTCTCCAAGTGAGAAAGCGGAGGAACTGCTGACTCTTGATCTAGAGCAGGCTCTTGGCTCGGATTGGATGGTGGTAAGTCCACCCCCACACGTATCTGAGTTGGCGGGACCGACGCTTGAGCCATGGCAGCTGCGTGCTGAGTTAGCATCATTTGGTGCATGTTCTCCATCATGGATTGCATTTGTTTCAGAGATGTCTCCAGCACAGTTGTAACCTCCAATTTCTAAATTCCTGAAATAATTAGATTTTTAATTTATTTTAAATATCAAGTTTATAAAATATTTTCTCCTTGAAATTTTTATTAGATTTTGAACAATGTTTGATTTTAGAAGGTGATTTAAAATCTTTTATAAAAAAAAAAAAATTATTTTTCCTAAATATCGATTTCTTATAAATTAAATAGATAAATAATGATATATATATAATACTCTACCTTCGAATATTTATTGGCTTGAAATCATAAAATTATTTGTTTAATAAAATTATTGAAGGACTAGTTGTTTTCATAATAAATTTTCATATCCATTTTGGATTAGTAAATAAATAAATTACATAAATTAAGATTTTGGAATATGGGTTTAATTAGTAGCTAATTTGGAATCAGTTAGCCTTGGAAGCCTCTTAAAACATTTTCTTAAATTAAATTTTTTCTATTAAATTTACCAGTTTACCGTCTCCCATTCACACCCTCATTCCCACATGAAGAACTTATTCATGTATAATCTTGGCCATTCATTATTGGGCCAATCCTCACCCTTCATCCCACACCCTCTTTCCCTATTTAAAGTCTCTCATCACCATTCCCAAGAAACCCTAGCTAGCCCTCACAAATTCCCACAAGCCAACAACCACCACCATTTTGTGTGCTCGTGTCCGTGTGTCCAGCATTACCGTGTCAGCCGTGTTGGCCTCGGGTCCGACCCCGGGTGTCCTATCGTATCCATTCATTTCCTGTGTCCGGTTACAACATTACAACCAGATTTTCGTGTCCGACACACCCGGACACATCCACCTCCACCACAGCAAACATCATCCTCGTGTCCACCATCTGGACACATCCCTACCACAGTACATCATTTCTGTGTCCAACACCCGGACACGTCCACCCCCAATACCACAACACCACCATCGTGTCCAGCCTCGAACACGATCCACCCCGACACAGCAAATTCAAAACCTTAACTTCGACCTAACCGTCGTCGTCGAGCTCCTTCCGCCGTATCGAGCTCGAAGATCCGCCGTCGCCTCAGATCCGTTGAGCCGTGGCCGCCGCTCTCGAGCTTCGACCGCCGCTGCCACAGCAGACCCGGAGCCGATGCCGCCGCTCTCGAGTTTTCGCTGCCACCGCCGAGTTTGACAGCCGCCTCCTCGATACGAGCTCCGCCGACCGCCTCCTCGGGACGAGAACACCCGCCTCCTCGAACCGAGCAGATCCGCCGCCTCCTCGAGCCAAACACCCGCCGCCGCCTCGAGCCGAGCCCCCGCCACAGCAGGCCGAGCAGATCCGCCGACGCCTTGCCGGCCCGACCCGGCGAGACCCCACCGCGCCGACGCCGGAAAACCCAGCATGAGCTTCCTTCTTCCCTCTTCCCTCTTTTGTTCTGTGCACAGTAAGGATAGTTATATAAAATTAATTAGTTAGTTTATATATAATGGTTAGTTAATATAATTAGTTATGTTAATGTAATTAGTTTAGTTTAATAATAAATAGTTTAGTTATATGTAAGTAGTTAATTAATGTATAATTAGTTGGTTAATATATAATTAGTTTTATTGTTTATAATGTATAAATTTAGTTATTTATTATGTGTGAATTTAGTTATGTATATATATAAGGATTTTTGATTATGTAAAAATAATAATTTCTGGTTTATATTATTAATTAAGGAATAGTTACAATAATAAATTTGTTCAAAATTGGTTATTTGGACTGGTAACTGAAATTACTATAGATATAAAAATATATGATGGCTTTTACCTAAATTCTAGATTTTTTATAAATAAACTTTTATTTGTAATAAATTCGAAATGATTTTCATTAAATTAAGGTGTTACCTTAATTACAAACAAACGACCCTTTCCCCTATTAGCCTGGTATCCTTATCCCGATTTTTGTGCCGAACTCCGATCTTGAACTTCTTTATATAGTTTCTAGCTATTTGAACTGCTCCGGACTCATTGGAACTAACTGCTACTTCATTTGGGATCACCTTGAGAAGTGTTACATTATGTACATTCTTTGATTTGTTAATATACATATATAAAAATATTTGATTGATATATATATATACAAATATGTATTTTGGTATATAAAAATATATATTTATATACATCTATTAGTGTATATACACATATACGTATTTTGTATAATTACTAAGAGACACTTATATATATATTATATATGTTTTATTGGTATATACTTTGAGTGTAAATGTGTATTATATACGTATCCCTACTAGATGACCCTAATTGACTAGAGCCATGCCTGACATAGCCCTGAGGCCAGTGTATTTCTATTGTGTGTTAGTGTAGCATCTGATGCAAGTGATATTATTATATGTTTATAGGACTGTCGGATTCTCCAGACGATACTCTGGGACATGACATTGGTATTGACAGCTAAGGACCCAAGGCGAGTACATTCTCTGATTAGTTTCTAATTTATGATATCTCCTATGTTCACTGTATCTAGTGTAGATATACATGCTCTTGACACGTTGGTTACACGAATTGGTATACACGGATCTCATCATGAGATATTATTCCTTATTCATGGTGTAGCTTGTACAAGACTTGTTTCCTTGTTATCTTGTGCATGTACAGACACTGAGACCCGAGGAGATTTGCTACCTCCCTAGGGAATCCCGTGCCATAGCGTACCATGATTGGATCTACTATACCAGTCGGGGGTGGGGAGTATTTTAGTGTAGATATGTGATCATACCCAACTTTACATGCATCATAGCTCACCCCACATCTCACGTCGGGTGCGGCCTGACCATTTACATGCTTCATAGCTGTTACGTGTGATTAGCCTGAACTCTACATACATCATAGCTAACCAACGGTTAGCCTGACCTTACAAGAATCATAGCTAATCACATATAACCAGCCTGATCAAGTTCCCAAGCCGATCACATGTTAAAGCTAGTACTCATACACTTAGTCATAGGTTCTTGCTCATGGACATATTGTTTCTTCTCCTGCATTTACTTACAGTATTTCTAGTATTTCTTTTATTTCTCGTACCTATACATGCTTCTGGTATATTTCCATCTAGAACTGCTACATAGTTTATATCATTAATATAGAACTGCTATTTAGAGATGTACTTTGCTCCTTCCTGACTGGAAAATAATTTTCCAGACTGTGACCTTAGTAGACTGGTTTCTGACACACTTGGGGATTGGAAGTTAATGATTGCAGGTATGATTATTTTGTCGTTAGACTTGTCTTGTATTTCTTGCTTGCCTTGATATCTCATCGTGCTTTAGTTTATGTGATTGAGTATTTCTAGCATTATTTTATGATATCCACGTCTCCTTATGGAGTTGGGTATTCACGTGAGTTTGATTAGATAGTTACATGACCTAGACAGCGTTCTACGGCCGATACTGCGGCGTAGGCTGGACGTACCCACGCACTCGTGCCCCTAAACTGGGTGCGGGTCATGACACGTTTTTAGTGGTGGCCCATGCAGGCCAGACTTCGCTAGTTGTGCGATGTCGTAGTAGTGCGACATCATAGTTGTACTACTACGTGCCTGCTATAGAATATAGGACATAGGATACTAGGATGAGAGAGGATACTCAATCACAAATTCTTGAGAGATTCCTGGGATGACCCCTTGAGAATCTTATTATAATTTCCAATTTAAATCTTTTTCCTTGTTTTTGTCCGCTTTCGCTTGTTGTTATTGAAATTGATTCTTGTTGATCAGTCATTAAATTAAAATCTTGGTATCATTGTTAAGTTTAATTCTTGTTGACCAGTTGTTAAATTTAACTCTTGGTGTCGTTGTTAAGTTTGATTTTTTATCGAGATGAATTTTATGGACTAAACTTTACGGTATCATCTGATGACATATGTTGATGAGGACAGTGAGAAAGGTAAAACGTCTACTTTGGTTATGGAACCTAGAGTTTATCGCAGCCATATTAGATGTCGTGACGAGAACGTAGGAACCTGACTTGGATGTACATACTTTAGTTATGAAACTTAGAGTCTCTCGCAGCCATACTGGTTGGCGTGGCGGAGATTCTAGATGACATGATTATAGAGTTGCATACCTTAGTTACGTAACCTGTCGTTTATCGTATTATGCTTACTGGCGTGGCGAGGATTCTGAGTGTCATGATTTCTGACAGACGTGTATGATTATCAGGTTGTATCTTAAAATAGTTCTTAAAGTCTCATCTCAAGACTTATCTATTTTTGTTATTTCAGGACTTTGTTCCATCGCTTCTTTTCTTTACTAGCAGTAAAGATACCTTCAGTCCTTGATCCAATTCCTTTTTGAGTCTTATTTCTTTAAGGATCCTTGTTAGTATGATAATTAGTGACTTGTAATTATGTCTGTGTCTTGAGTATTAGTATTGACTTAGTGTTGCTAGTGAGTGTAAGTGTTTCCTAGTTGGACATGTGAACAGTAGGCCTTAATCTAGAGTTAACTCATAGCCTAGTACCTTGTAACAACGGTTCTAGGATAAGTGTTATTAGAGACTGTGAGTAGAAGGAGAGTATAGAGTATCAGTGATAGTTCCAAGAATTTGTATCAGAGCCAACATACCCGCCCTGAATAATCATGATTATGCACTTGAGTGATCTATGTAAACAATTGAGTATCCAGGAATTATGTTAAGGATTAATGGAGCATGATGTTCAAATTTGATGATTGATATCGGGTGTGTTAAAGGTAAAGAAGTTTATATGCATGAGGGGTTATAATGAGGTGTCATGAGTAGAGAAATATCAGAAATTGGTAATGGTGAGGCGTATCACAGATTAGTTTAACAGGCTGTAAAAGGTTAAAGGGAAATACCTATGCAACCATCGAGATGAGGAACCATATACATGCCCATGAGAGTAAAGAAACATGAGTGTTATAAAAGATACATGTGATCATAAGTTCTAATGAGCTTGATGAGATAATCCATCAATGAAGCTGTCATGCCCCAGTCCCAAAATCTATGAGACCAGACACGTGGCAATGGCCAGCTGGTACGACTTCGCAGGGCTTTCCAATTTAATGGACCCGACGAAGTGCACTTACACTGTCCATGGTCAAGTGATCCAAGTAATAGTCTATTTCTAATATATAACAACTAAATCTAAATCTTAATCCAGGGTAAGTAATCTCAAGAAAGAACGATACGCATCATCAGTCTGCAGCCCAATAACACATCCGTTCGAATAGACCAGAAGAACAATATAGGTCTATAAACACTAGGCTATATAAGCAGAATAAAATGGAAGTAATACAAGACTGAAATAGCTAGAAATGTAAATATACCTGCAATGATGTCCACACTCTATTAGATCAAGTATCCGGCAACTGCACAAACAACCTGGAAGGGAACCAGGTCCTCAGAGGGACGTAACAAGATACAAAAATATATGCCATAAAGTAAGTACTGAGTAAATAAAGGGGGGGTGTGTTAACCATCTAAGTGAATACAAATTTGAGGACAGCTTGAGTGTATGGGAATGTGTAGGCTAGACATATGCTGACGTAATTCACCAATCGTGACAACCGACTAGTGTATGCCACATATGCCCCCTATAACACGGGCACCTGATAACGTCCATCTCCGAGGAGCATGGTATCTGAAATAGTATAACGTCCAACGTTCTTTAGAGTGTGGTATCTGCAATATGAAACAAGTAACGTCCAACACTCTAGAGAACGTGGTATCTGCAATATATATACGTCCGTATCACTCCGTCGAGTGCGGTATCTGTATAGAAGGTGTGGGTGTCCCATACGCCTACTAGTCGTCCTCCCCGCCCAATGATCTAAGCATGTTGTATCCACAACACGCTTCCGCTACTACGCCGGGGCGTCGTAACTCTGGCTCATAGTTAACGTTAGAGCAAGGGTCTATCCCTACAACCAAACAAGGACAGGGATGGGACCATCGTACCACGCTAGTCTATGCTCCACCTACTAATAACTGCTAGTCTTCTAACATGCATCATTATTAGCAGTTATACCCTATCCGTCGCACGCCTACACGTACAGGTGGCCAACCACATATGCAGGATCGTGCCCTACATGAGACTCACAACACGTGTACGAGATGTGTCAAGGCCTGGGAGTCATACCAATAACTCTGCAACTGTAGATGGGTCTACTAGACACTAAGTCAGATACAAGTCCTGACGTCAACGCATTCGTTGACTGCACCCGAGTTTCTCTCAGGCGCGCACAGTTATAATAGCTAAAACAATAAACAGCCAACTAAAATTCAGAGATTTAAACAGTATAACAAGGCAAGGTATACTTGCCTGCGTGCGGCTGCTGATGACGGGGATCGGGTACTGCGTCCAATTCCTCAGGTCCCGCAATACCTAGAGAAGAGATACAAATCTAAATCAATAATCTATTTTACAACAGACAGGTGTGCTACACATATCTACACCTAGACGCAATCTCAGCTACACCTAACAGAGACTAAACACCAGGGGGGTTGACTATAGTTGACTTCCGGTACGATAGTCAAAACAACTAGTCCTCTATATGTTCTATTTAATTTAATTCTCCATAATTAAATTCATAATTTCTATCATGTACCATACATCCCGATTTATTTATTTAAATGCCAAAAACTCACTTTTCCTCGAATTTATAATTTAATTTTTTTCGTTATATTTCATGTCGAAGACAATCTCTAATCCACAGTCCAACTTTATCAAATACGAGATACATGCTCACTATAAATATTTAAACTTATGTCAACCTCATTAAACCCATCCTCAAGTCAATTTAATTTTCATATGCATTTCACATTAACCTCGTTTGAATTAACCAAAGTATTCCTTAACACATAGTGCAAGTAAACCTACACTAACCATTTATATATATATTCAAAGACCTTCTTTCTAATGTAATTAATCCACATGTAATTTATTTATTATTTCCTTCTCCCATGCATATATCCATGACACATTATTCATGTTCTTATTTAATCATCATTAGCATAACCTTATCCATGTTCTTATTTAATCATCATTAGCATACTCAATGTAATCCTATAATCACTTAGTTCAAATACTCCTCCCATTAACCATACATATCCCCATAATATATATATCACCCTAACAACATATTAACATTTTTTTTCCTTATATAAACTCCTATTTAAACAATTAATATTCTGGAAATTTTATTACAAAAGAGGTGGAGAAGTAAACCTCAATGAGGCTCGCCGGAGTTGATGGTGCTCGGTGGTGGTGGTGATGAAGCTTGATGGTGAGGGAGGGTTGGCCGAATGGGAGAGGGCTGTGCACAGTCCAACGTGGCCGTGGGGATGGTGAAGGGGCTAAGGTGGTGATGGTTTTGGTGGTGAAGGTGGTGGTTTGGGTGTGGTGAAGGTGGTGATGAAGTTGGTAAAGAAGGAGGAAAGAAGAAGAAGAAGAAGACGAAGAAGAAGAAAAGAAAAGGAAAGGGGAGGGGAGGTTCGGCCGAATGGGAGAGGGAGGAGAGAAAGTCAGGGAGGGGGGAGCTTTCAATGCTCTCCTAGAAATTAGGGTCGGCCTAGGGATGTGTGTGTAAGGGGGAAAGTTATATAGGAGAGTGTGTAAGAATGAGTGGTGGAGAGTGATTTGAATTAATTGAATGGATGGTTGAGATTCATTATGGATACGGGTGGGATTCCTTCATGAGGGAATGGGTTTGGGACCCTATTTTGGGACCCTATAAATAATCATGACCAATGAGGTGTTGCCAACAATTTGTTAATTGCAAATAAGCCCCCCGTAAATTCAGAAATTTGCATAAACACATGAAATGACATAAAAATTGTGGAGAAAAATATATTTAAAAAATTTCATAGTGAGGGGGCGTTGCGCGTTAGGTGCGGGTCAAATTTGAAGGGCATTGGAATTAATTTTAATATTTAAATGGAATCTACCAGGTTGGTAATCCCGAATTAAATAGAAATAAGCGTCCCGCGAATTTAATTAAATTTGGGGCACTTGGAGTCAAAATCTGGAAATGGCGCAAAAGCCAAAAATGGTGGGGGCTTGGAGTCAGTCTTGGACCCTTTTATTGGTCTGGCTCAACGGGTTAAGTTGGTATCCCCAAATTTGGAGTAACGACATAGGAGTCCGACACCGAATTAAATATGAATTTCGGATTCGATAAATTATACAATTAATTTAGAGCACAACGGAATCTGACTTTTTGTGACGGAAAAGTCCAGTGCCTAATTTGGTGGGTCTAGTCAGAAGTAAAATATTTGTATGGAATTTATGGGCTGAAAATGGGCTCCGAATAATTAGACAACGATAGTGCGCGCCAAGGGTTTTAATTAATTGGATTAAAATTCCAGATAAATATACTCTATTATAAACCTCAATAATTTTTATAAAAATTTTCCTGGCCCACTCTAACTATCCACAGAATAAATTTAGGGGGGTTTACATTCTTCCCAACTTAGAAAAATTTCGTCCCCGAAATTAAAAGTAAAGCACGATAATATCTAAAAGAATTTAAAATAACTAGTAATTAAATTGTCGTACGCAAATTCGTACCTTGCTCCTCAAATAAGTACGGAAATCGCTGCCGAATAGAATCCTCGCGCTCCCAAGTAGACTCGCCTGGTGAATGGTGCTTCCATGCCACTCTGACCAGTCTAATCGTCTGTCCTCTCAAAGTCTTCTCGCTGCGATCGAGAATCTCGACCGGTTGCTCTACATAAGACAGACTAGGCCCAACTGTAATCTCTGAATGATCAAGCACGTGGCTAGGGTCTGCGACATATCTCCTCAGCTGCGATACGTGAAATACGTTATGTACTCCCTCTAATGATGGAGGTAATGCAAGACGGTAAGCCACTTCGCCAACTCGTTCCAGAATGTCAAAAGGTCCGATATACCTCGGACTCAGCTTGCCTCTGCCTCTGAATCTGATGGTACCACGAGTGGGCAATATCCTCAAAAATACGTTGTCACCCTCCTTGAACTCCAATGGCCTGCGGTGCGCATCTGCCCAGCGTTTCTGTCTGTCCTGTGCTGCACGCAGGTGGCTCTGAATATGCTTGACCTTCTCTACTGTCTGTGTCACCAATTCTGGACCAAGTATCTGACGCTCTCCCACGTCACTCCAACAAACTAGCGGCCTACATTTCCTGTCGTACAGTGCCTCTTAAGGTGTCATCTGTATGTTAGCCTGGTAGCTGTTATCACAAGAGGATTCCACCAAGTGTAGGTGGTCCTCCCAAGATCCTCCAAAATCAATCATGCATGCTCTCAACATATCCTCTAATATCTGTATCGTGCGTTCTGACTGACCATCAGTCTGCGGATGATATGCAGTGCTGAACTTGAGCGAGTTCCTAGGCTCTTTTGCATACTCCGTCAAAATGCGACGTAAATCTGGAATCACGATCTTATACGATGCTGACAGGCACTCCATGTAGTCATACTATCTAACTCATATGCATGTCAGCTAAAATCTTCGTGGACTGCCCAACTCTGAAGGGCAAGAAATGTGCAGACTTGGTGAGTCTGTCTACGACAACCCAAACTGCATCTTTCCCGCTAGGGCTCTGTGGGAATCCTGTGACGATGTCCCTGTTAATGTGTTCCCACTTCCCCTCAAAAATTGGGAAACAGCTGCATTAGTCCTGCAGTTCTCTGTTATTCAGCCTTGTCTTGCTGACATACCAAGCATCTTGCTACGAATCTCTCCATCTCTCTCTTTATCCCATGCTACCAGAAATGCTGCCTCAAAACTCGGTACATCTTCGTACCCCCGGGATGAATAGATTAAATCGAGCAATGAGCCTCGGTCATCAACTCTTTGTGTAGCTCGCCTCTCGGATCGTATAGGCGATCTCCATACCTCAATATTCCGTCTTCGTGAATCCTGAGTCCCGTCTGCATGCCTGCCTCTGTCCTCTCTCGTAGACGTCGAAATCTCGCATCTGTAGGCAATGCTGCCTTGATTCTCTCAATCAAAGTAGACTGAACCTCAAGACTGGCCATCTGTCCATCCATGCCAGGCAATACGATCTCTATCCCAAGCTCCTGGAGATCCTCTAGCAACTGTCGCTGCGTCGTCAGAAAGTATGCCATGGGCTTCCTGCCTAAGGCATCTGCTACGACATTCGCCTTGCCAGGATGGTACTGTAGCTCAATGTCATAATCTGTCATCAGCTCTAGCCAACGTCTCTGCCTCATATTGAGCTCCTTCTGTGTGTAGACGTACTTCAGGCTTTTATGATTCACCTTGCCGTGTTGCATCAGTACACATCCCAATCCGCTCCCTGATGCATCACTGTACACTACAAATCTTCCTGATCCGGAAGGTAGTGTCAAAATCGGTACCGATGTCAGACGCTTCTTCAGCTTATCGAAAGCCGCCTGACACTCGTCGGTCCAGATAAACTCTTCGCCCTTACGCGTCAGTCGCGTCATAGGCGCAGCTATCCTCGAAAAGTTTTCCACGAACCTCCGATAATATCCGGCAAGTCCGAGGAAACTCCTAACCTCCGTAACTGTGGTAGGGGTAGGCCATGTCCCAAATGAAACTATCTTCTCAGGGTCAACTGATAGTCCATTTCCGGTGATTATGTGTCCCAGAAATGGTACTCTATCCAAGCAGAACCCATATTCACTGAGTTTGGCGTACAGCCTCTATTGCCTCAGCGTCTCCAACACGGTCTTGAGATGTCTCTCGTGCTCCTCTTGGCTCTTGTAATATTCTACGATATAATCGATAACTACCACCACGAACTTATCCAAGTACTGGTAAAAAATATTATTCCTCAAACTCATAAACACCGCTGGTACGTTGGTTAAAACAATCATGACTAGAAACTCACATTGGCTATACTTCGTCCGAAAATTCATCTTTGGAACGTCCTATCTCTGAATCTAGATCTGATGATAGCTGGATCTGAGATCGATCTTCGAGAATGCATATGCGCCACTTAGCTGATTCAACTGTACTGTCCTGTCTTTCCTTGGCATAATTTAGATGGGTATTCTCCCATTGGAAAAGACTAGCCCGACCGAAACTCTTGTCCAAGTGATCCTCTACTATGGACCTCCAACTCAACTAACTCTTTCGGTGCTAGTCTGAAGACGAGAAAATAATTTGCTCCGCTCTTGGAGTCAACTCTATAGCAAATTCTACCTCTCCGTTAGGTGGCAGGCCGGAAAGGGTTCCTAGAATCACATCCTTAAACTCTGATATCATGCGGGGGTTCACTGGTTCACCCTGCATTGTGTGTCTCTAAGGTAGTTGGGCACTAAGTTCTCGGGCTCCCTGAAGTAACTCAAACTCAGGATAATCTGGTGGTCATAATTAATGTAATCTCGTCGACAATCTCGCGTCATGAGGTATTGGCTCAACCAATCCATGTCTAGGATAAGGTCATAGTGTAGAGTAAACCTTAAAATAATTTCTCCCGTTCTGTTTCCAACATTAATCCTCAAAAGAAAATTTTCCTCGCCTAATGTATAATTCTCTTCTCCTAAAGGTTTTTCCTAAAATTTTATTCCTCAAATTCCTTTTTTTTTCGTTATTTATCTCTTCGAGTCACATAGTACAATTTTAATAATGACGTCACCCAAGCACTTACTAAAATTTCTCGTATTAGATAATCATCTTCCAAGTGAGAGCTTGAAATTTTATCTCCTCTAGTCCATAATGTCATTCCCGGTATTGCTATCAAATACAACCACTAATTTCCATCATCAGGCTATGTATTTCCTTAGACCATTCTAGGCCTTGGTCAACAATCCTTCCAGCTCCTTGTACTTCCGAGATCACTGCTATCTCGAGTACGAATAGGGTACTACTGGGTCCAACTCTCTTGCCAACCTTCCACACTAGTTCTAGAATCCAAAGAACCCATCAATCTATTCTGATAAGGTAACAATCTTCTCCGAGAAAGGTATACAAATTCTATCTCCTGTCGTCTGGTCTTCGATCTTCTTCTGGAGGAAAGTCATCAGTCACAAGCATTCGTCTCCCTGAACAATAGGGGACGAGGAACAAGGATGGCGATATTGACGAAGATTGAACGAATGTAAATTGGAAGTCCAAGGGCGATAATCACATACGAGAGAAGTTTTAAAATCGGTTAGAGATTGAGATCTTATTCACATTAATCCTAAGTTGCAGGCTCGTTCGGTACAGTAACGTAACCGATACGATTTGCTCTGACCTGTATGGGCCACCACTAAAACCATGTCACGCCCCATTCCCAAAATCTATGAGACCAGACACGTGGCAATGGCCAGCTGGTACGACTTCGCAGGACTTTCCAATTTAATGAACCCGACGAAGTGCACTTACGCTGTCCATGGTCAAGTGATCCAAGTAATAGTCTATTTCTAATATATAACAACTAAATCTAAATCTCAATCCAGGGTAAGTAATCTCAAGAAAGAACGATACGCATCACCAATCTGCAGCCCAATAACACATCCGTTCGAATAGACCAGAAGAACAATATAGGTCTATAAACACTAGGCTATATAAGCAGAATAAAATGGAAGTAATACAAGACTGAAATAGCTAAAAATGTAAATATACCTGCAATGATGTCCACACTCTATTAGATCAAGTATCCTGCAACTGCACAAACAACCTGGAAGGGAACCAGGTCCTCAGAGGGACGTAACAAGATACAAAAATACATGCCATAAAGTAAGTACTGAGTAAATAAAGGGGGGGGGGTGTTAACCATCTAAGTGAATGCAAATTTGAGGACAACTTGAGTGTATGGGAATGTGTAGGCTAGACATATGCTGACGTAATTCACCAATCATGACAACCGGCTAGTGTATGCCATATATGCCCCCTATAACACGGGCACCTGATAACGTCCATCTCCGAGGAGCATGGTATCTGAAATAGTATAACGTCCAACGTTCTTTAGAGTGTGGTATCTGCAATATGAAACAAGTAACGTCCAACACTCTAGAGAACGTGGTATCTACAATATATATACGTCCGTATCACTCCGTCGAGTGCGGTATCTGTATAGAAGGTGTGGGTGTCCCATACGCCTACTAGTCGTCCTCCCCGCCCAATGATCTAAGCATGTTGTATCCACAACACGCTTCCGCTACTACGCCGGGGCGTCGTAACTCTGGCTCATAGTTAATTTTAGAGCAAGGGTCCATCCCTACAACCAAACAAGGACAGGGATGGGACCATCGTACCACGCTAGTCTATGCTCCACCTACTAATAACTGCTAGTCTTCTAACATGCATCACTATTAGCAGTTATACCCTATCCGTCGCACGCCTACACGTACAGGTGGCCAACCACATACGCAGGACCGTGCCCTACATGAGACTCACAACACGTGTACGAGATGTGTCAAGGCCTGGGAGTCATACCAATAACTCCACAACTGTAGGTGGGTCTACTAGACACTAAGTCAGACACAAGTCCTGACGTCAACGCATTCGTTGACTGCACCCGAGTTTCTCTCAGGCGCGCACAGTTATAATAGCTAAAACAATGAACAGCCAACTAAAATTCAGAGATTTAAACAGTATAACAAGGCAAGGTATACTTGCCTGCGTGCGGCTGCTGATGACGGGGATCGGGTACTGCGTCCAATTCCTCAGGTCCCGCAATACCTAGAGAAGAGATATAAATCTAAATCAATAATCTATTTTACAACAGACAGGTGTGCTACACATATCTATACCTAGACGCAATCTCAGCTACACTTAACAGAGACTAAACACCAGGGGGGTTGACTACAGTTGACTTTCGGTACGATAGTCAAAACAACTAGTCCTCTATATGTTCTCTTCAATTTAATTCTCCATAATTAAATTCATAATTTCTATCATGTACCATACATCCCGATTTATTTATTTAAATGCCAAAAACTCACTTTTTCTCGAATTTATAATTTACTTTTATTCGTTATATTTTATGTCGAAGACAATCTCTAATCCACAGTCCAACTTTATCAAATACGAGATACATGCTCACTATAAATATTTAAACTTATGTCAACCTCATTAAATCCATCCTCAAGTCAATTTAATTTTCATATGCATTTCACATTAACCTCATTTAAATTAACCAAAGTATTCCTTAACACATAGTGCAAGTAAACCTACACTAACCATTTATATATATATTCAAAGACCTTCTTTCTAATGTAATTAATCCACATGTAATTTATTTATTATTTCCTTCACCCATGCATATATCCATGACACATTATTCATGTTCTTATTTAATCATCATTAGCATAACCTTATCCATGTTCTTCTTTAATCATCATTAGCATACTCAATGTAACCCTATAATCACTTAGTTCAAATACTCCTCCCATTAACCAAACATATCCCCATAATATATATATCACCCTAACAACATATTAACATTTTTTTTCCTTATATAAACTCCTATTTAAACAATTAATATTCTGGAAATTTTATTACAAAAGAGGTGGAGAAGTAAACCTCAATGAGGCTCGCCGGAGTTGATGGTGCTCGGTGGTGGTGGTGATGAAGCTTGATGGTGAGGGAGGGTTGGCCGAATGGGAGAGGGCTGTGCACAGTCCAACGTGGCTGTGGGGATGGTGAAGGGGCGGAGGTGGTGATGGTTTGGGTGGTGAAGGTGGTGGTTTGGGTGTGGTGAAGGTGGTGATGAAGTTGGTGAAGAAGGAGGGAAGAAGAAGTAGAAGAAGAAGAAGAAGAAGAAAAGAAAAGGAAAGGGGAGGGGAGGTTCGGCCGAATGGGAGAGCGAGGAGAGAAAGTGAGGGAGGGGGGAGCTTTCAATGCTCTCCTAGAAATTAGGGCCGGCCTAGGGATGTGTGTGTGAGGGGGAAAGTTATATAGGAGAGTGTGTAAGAATGAGTGGTGGAGAGTGATTTAAATTAATTGAATGGATGGTTGAGATTCATTATGGATAGGGGTGGGATTCCTTCATGAGGGAATGGGTTTGGGACCCCATTTTGGGACCCTATAAATAATCATGACCAATGAGGTTTTGCCAACAATTTGTTAATTGCAAATAAGCCCCCCGTAAATTCAGAAATTTGCATAAACACATAAAATGACGTAAAAATTATGGAGAAAAATATATTTAAAAATTTTCATAGTGAGGGGGCATTGTGCGTTAGGCGCGGGTCAAATTTGAAGTGCATTGGGATTAATTTTAATATTTAAATGGAATCTACCAAGTTGGTAATCCCGAATTAAATAGAAATAAGCGTCCCGCGAATTTAATTAAATTTGGGGCACTTGGAGTCAAAATCTGGAAATGGCGCAAAAGCCAAAAATGGTGGGGGCTTGGAGTCGGTCTTGGACCCTTTTGTTGGTCCGGCTCAACGGGTTAAGTTGGTATCCCAAAATTTGGAGTAACGACATAGGAGTCCGACACCGAATTAAATATGAATTTCGGATTCGATAAATTGTGCAATTAATTTAGAGCACAACAGAATCTGACTTTTTGTGACGGAAAAGTCCAGTGCCTAATTTAGATGGTCTAGTCAGAAGTACAATATTTGTATGGAATTTATGGGCTGAAAATGGGCTCCGGATAATTAGACAACGATAGTGCGCGCCAAGGGTTTTAATTAATTGGATTAAAATTCCAGATAAATATACTCTATTCTAAACCTCAATAATTTCTATAAAAATTTTCCTGGCCAACTCTAACTATCCATAGAATAAATTTAGGGGGGTTTACAGAAGCTAGTAATATAATACCAAGAGTGCTAATGGTTCTATATCGAGGATTAGTCAAGAATGACGCTAATAACAGTAAGCACTCTGCGTGATGATAATTGGATGATATACCAGTTAATATAGATTAAAAATTATGGAAGAAAATACATGTGATGATAACTTTGATCATTGAAGGTAATAGTGCAAGCGATTCGGGCAGTACAATTTTAGTACACAGTTATAGACAATAGATGTATTGAGTGCACCTCGAGTATTAGAGACTGTGAGCACTTATATGTATATTTGTGGATTTATAAAAATTAAAGAGTGGAAATGAATTTTAACTTTGAGAATTATTGAGGAGTTGAGATTTATGTCATTAAATTTTTGAGGGTTCAAATTTTGATTCCATAAACATGGTCAAGGCTACAAAGATTTTAGAAGTGATTAAAATCTTATTTCGATATTGAGTATCTGACTTTGAGGAGGTATATGCAAATTATTTTAAGTTGATCGAGAAGTTAAACCTTGTCGATTATTTTAAGGATTAATTTTATGGTAGATAAGAAATATGAATATTAAATATAGGAGTAGATGATATACAGGTGTAAGGATCTGATGACTTGAGCATGATTGATATGGCACCGCAGACTGACTTGGATGTCCATCTAGAGTTATATTGGGAAGAGCAGTACTTAGTATGGTGTTACACTTGGGTGCACTGGAGTGATAGAAACAATAGTATGGACAATTATAGTAGGAACGAGAACTGACAGAGAATGTGGTACTAAAGAGATAGAGGTATCAAACTTGGATGCATTATTGAACCATGGTTATATTAGAGAATCTTGGTATCAGATTTAAGTATTAATAAGCAGGTCTATGCAATGAGGATGTAATCATGGATGTTGTGGACTAAAGGTTAGTTGATAGGGATATCAGTGTACAGGAATAGGAATTTGTTAGTATATGTGCTAGAGTTAAGTGTTTGTTAGAGATAGTAGATACTACAAGTAATATGTTAGCAGGTTCTTTCTTTCCCTCCTAATGATTCCTTCTTCCATCTTTCGATTGATTGATTTTCCTAATACTGTAGTTCGTATTCATGATTTTCTTGTTAGGATATAACTAGTAGTACACCTTAACAGAGACTGAAATACCATGACAAAAGATACATGACCTATATATTTTTCTTAAATTGCATGGCTGTAGGTAGAGTTTTTAAACCATGATCATTAGGAATTTGACCATAGCAAAGATCTATGACAAGGTTATGACTGACAAAAATAGACAAGATGATTAAATTATGGATGAGCATTAATTTAAATAAAGAATTAAGGGATTGTTATAACAGAGGTGATGGATCATTGATTGTACGAGAATCGAGGTTTGACTGAAATTCGAGGATAAACATTAACTTAAATAGAGAGTTAAGAAAATCACAGGGCAAAATTGAGGATTATTTTAATTTTTTGAAGGTCTTGATATGATTAAATTGGTTATTAAAAATTTGAGAAAAAAATAGGGAAATTATCATCATATCTATTTGATTGCAAGGTAGAAATTTGAAATTTTATATTATGAATGTTGCATTGAAGATTTTGAAAGTATCGCATCGTTGAGTATTTGAGGAAAAAGAAAATCAGGAAATAAAATCGTTGATGGAATAATGTCGAATTTAATTCTCGGGATGAGGATTTAGATTTGAATAAACATCAATTGAATTTGAGTTAGAGGAGTAAGATGATTGATGGATTAGTGGTTAAAATTTAAATTTTGGGATACGATTTTTTATAAATATGCATTGATTGGATTTCAATTGGAGGATTGGATATTAAAATCCTGGAGTATTTAGATACGAACTTAAAATTTTTGGAGGAGATTATGACAAAAAGGGGATTTGATTTTTTACTTGAGGATTTTCAGGAATATGATGATATAGAATTTTGAAAGGTTGTGAAATAACAATATGGAATTACTTCATGATTATTTGGTTTGAAATTTAAATTTGATAGAAATAATATGATGAGTAAAGGCAATTATTGAGAACCTTAAATTTCGAGGACGAAATTTTTCTAAGGTGGGTAGACTTGTAACCTCCGATTTCCAAATTCCTGAAATAATTAGATTTTTAATTTATTTTAAATATCAAGTTTATAAAATATTTTCTCCTTGAATTTTTTATTAGATTTTGAACAATGTTTGATTTTAGAAGGTGATTTAAAATCTTTTATAAAAAAAATCATTTTTCCTAAATATCGATTTCTTATAAATTAAATAGATAAATAATGATATATATATAATACTCTAGCTTCGAATATTTATTGGCTTAAAATCATAAAATTATTTGTTTAATAAAATTATTGAAGGACTAGTTGTTTTCATAATAAATTTTCATATCCATTTTGGATTAGTAAATAAATAAATTACATAAATTAAGATTTTGGAATATGGGTTTAATTAGTAGCCAATTTGGAATCAGTTAGCCTTGGAAGCCTCTTAAAACATTTTCTTAAATTATATTTTTTCTATTAAATTTACTAGTTTACCGTCTCCCATTCACACCCTCATTCCCACATGAAGAACTTATTCATGTATAATCTTGGCCATTCATTATTGGGCCAATCCTCACCCTTCATCCCACACCCTCTTTCCCTATTTAAAGTCTCTCATCACCATTCCCAAGAAACCCTAGCTAGCCCTCACAAATTTTCACAAGCCAACAACCACCACCATTTTGTGTGCTCGTGTCCGTATGTCCAGCATTACCGTGTCAGCCGTGTTGGCCTCGGGTCCGACCCCGGGTGTCCTATCGTATCCATTCATTTTCTGTGTCCAGTTACAACATTACAACCAGATTTTCGTGTTCGACACACCCGGACACATCCACCTCCACCACAGTAAACATCATCCTCGTGTCCACCATCTGGACACATCCCTACCACAGTACATTATTTCTGTGTCCAACACCCGGACACGTCCACCCCCAATACCACAACACCACCATCGTGTCCAGCCTCGGACACGATCCACCCCGACACAGCAAATTCAAAACCCTAACTTTGACCTAACCGTCGTCGTCGAGCTCCTTCCGCCGCGTCGAGCTCGAAGATCCGCCGCCGCCTCAGATCCGTCGAGCGTAGCCGCCGCTCCCGAGCTTCGACCGCCGCCGCCACAGCAGATCCGGGCCGCCGCCGCTCTCGAGTTTCTGCTGCCACCACCGAGTTCGACAGCCGCCTCCTCGATACGAGCTCCGCCGACCGCCTCCTCGGGACGAGAACACCCGCCTCCTCGAACAGAGAAGATCCGCCGCCTCCTCGAGCCGAACACCCGCCGCCGCCTCGAGCCGAGCACCCGCCACAGCAGGTTGAGCAGATCCGCCGACGCCTTGCCGGCCCGACCCCGGCGAGACCCCACCGCGCCGACGCCGAAAAACCCAGCGTGTGCTTCCTTCTTCCCTCTTCCCTCTTTTGTTCTGTGCACAGTAAGGATAGTTATATGAAATTAATTAGTTAGTTTATATATAATGGTTAGTTAATATAATTAGTTAAGTTAATATAATTAGTTTAGTTTAATAATAAATAGTTTAGTTATATGTAAGTAGTTAATTAATGTGTAATTAGTTGGTTAATATATAATTAGTTTTATTGTATAAATTTAGTTATTTATTATGTGTGAATTTAGTTATGTAAATATATAAGGATTTTTGATTATGTAAAAATAATAATTTCTGGTTTATATTATTAATTAAGGAATAGTTACAATAATAAATTTGTTCAAAATTGGTTATTTGGACTGGTAACTGAAATTACTATAGATATAAAAATATATGATGGCTTTTACCTAAATTCTAGATTTTTTATAAATAAACTTTTATTTGTAATAAATTCGAAATAATTTTCATTAAATTAAGGTGTTACCTTAATTACAAACAAACGACCCTTTCCCCTATTAGCCTGGTATCCTTATCCCGATTTTTGTGCCGAACTCCGATCTTGAACTTCTTTATATAGTTTCTAGCTATTTGGACTGCTCCGGACTCATTGGAACTAACTGCTACTTCATTTGGGATCACCTTGAGAAGTGTGGCATTATGTACATTCTTTGATTTATTAATATACATATATAAAAATATTTGATTGATATATATATATACAAATATGTATTTTGGTATATAAAAATATATATTTATATACATCTATTAGTGTATATACACATATACGTATTTTGTACAATTACTAAGAGACACATATATATATATATATTATATACGTTTTATTGGTATATACTTTGAGTGTAAATATGTATTATATACGTATCCCTACTAGATGACCCTAGTTGACTAGAGCCATGCCTGGCATAGCCCTGAGGCCAGTGTATTTCTATTGTGTGTTAGTGTAGCATCTGATACAAGTGATATTATTATATGTTTATAGGACTGTGGGTTCTCCAGACGATAATCTGGGACAGGACATTGGTATTGACAACTAAGTACCCAAGGCGAGTACATTCTCTGATTAGTTTCTAATTTATGATATCTCCTATGTTCACTGTATCTAGTGTAGATATACATGCTCTTGACACGTTGGTTACACGGATTGGTATACACGGATTTCGTCATGAGATGTTATTCCTTATTTATGGTATAGCTTGTACAAGACTTGTTTCCATGTTATCTTGTGCATGTACAGACACTGAGACCCGGGGAGATTTGCTACCTTCCTAGGGAATCCCGTGCCATAGCGTACCATGATTGGATCTACTATACCAGTCTGGGGTGGGGAGTATTTTAGTGTAGATATGTGATCATACCCAACTTTATATGCATCATAGCTCACCCCACATCTCACGTCGGGTGCGGCCTGACCATTTACATGCTTCATAGTTGTTACGTGTGATTAGCCTAACCTCTACATGCATCATAGCTAACCAACCGTTAGCCTGACCTTACAAGAATCATAGCTAATCACATGTAACCAGCCTGATCAAGTTCCCAAGCCGATCACATGTTAAAGCTAGTACTCATACACTTAGTCATAGGTTCTTGCTCATGGACATATTGTTTCTTCTCCTGCATTTACTTACAGTATTTCCAGTATTTCTTTTATTTTTCATACCTATACATGCTTCTGGTATATTTCCATCCAGAACTGCTACATAGTTTATATCATTAATATAGAACTGCTATTTAGAGATGTACTTTGCTCCTTCCTGACTGGAAAATAATTTTCCAGACTGTGACCTTAGTAGACTGGTTTCTGACACACTTGGGGATTGGAAGTTAATGATTGCAGGTATGATTATTTTGTCGTTAGACTTGTCTTGTATTTCTTGCTTGCCTTGATATCTCATCGTGCTTTAGTTTATGTGATTGAGTATTTCCAGCATTATTTTATGATATCCACGTCTCCTTATGGAGTTGGGTATTCACGTGAGTTTGATTAGATAGTTACATGACCTAGACAGCGTTCTACCGCCGATATTGCGACGTAGGCTGGACGTACCCACGCACTCGTGCCCCTTAACTGGGTGCGGGTCATGACAACAGTGATGCGTTGTTCCGCGTTTCCTGACGGCGAAGCTTCCTCGCGTTCATCTTCAACGGCAAAAACTCCTATTTTCCTGGGCGTCATCGCAGGATTAGTAAAGGTCGCTGCAGAAGTCGACTCTATACTCTCAGCGTCTGATCTGGGAGATTGGCGACCCCCAGCGTCGGAATTAGACGAGTAGGAAGCTGGTTGCTGTGACCTTGCACGGGTGTTTTGGAATACCCCAGCTTCAGTGTTCCTGAGGAGGTCTTTGAATCTCCTTTGGCTCGGAGGCCTAGAGGGATGACGTCTTGAGCTTGACCCTCCTCTAGGTATGTGTGAAGCCATGTTCACGAATGCATGCGCGGGCTCTTCTTCCTGGAAAGACTGAGAGTAGCTTAATCGGTCGAAAACTGACCGTTTTGCTTTAGAACAGCAGCAGTCAATCACAATTTTATGACTATTACAACATTGCTCGCTCGGGGGCGTGATAGACATGTTGGAAGGTCTCCTCTCCTTACGCTTCTGGATTAGATATTCACGCAGGTCAGGAGGAGTAGAGGAAGAAGACGACGGCCTGTTCCTTCTGTTTCCATCAGTGGGCATGCGGAGATTGGGCACCATGGTTCTCCCTACGCCACCTATGTACAACAGGTTGGCAATCTGGGTGGCGGATAATCCCCGCAGAGGGTGCCTTCCAGCAACCTGACCTTGCTTTATGTCGTGGGACTCCGCCTGGCGTAATTTGGAGATTTTCTCAGACTGGCGTAAAGCTGAAGAGGTCCTCAGTCGGCCGTCGGCTTCCCGCGTAATCCGGAGGGTAGGCAGATTGCTTTTTCGCTGGCGTAACGGCCGAGAAGTTGAGTACTCTACCGCTTACTTCCCCTTGTGGAAATCACAGCGCTCATCTGGTTCCCCGTAGAGGTCAGATGTTGTCTTGCGCATGGAGAGTGATTTGTACTTCCGATTTGGCGCTGAGGCATCACCGAAAGTTTGGTCTGTACCGCGCGCAGCGGAAGACTGGTTTCTACGCGTATAGCGCAGTGGATACTTCTAGGTTAGCGCTGAGGCTTTGCCCGAAGTTTCGTCTGTACCGCGCATAGCGGGAGACTGGTTCCTACGCATATAGCGCAGTGGATACTTCTGGGTTAGCGCTGAGGCTTTGCCCAAAGTTTTGTTTGTACCGTGCGTAGCGGGAGACTGAATTTTATGTGCAGGGCACGGAGGGAGCAATGCTACAACCTCATTGGTCGGAGAGGTCGGAGAGATCGGAGAGTCCATAGGAATGGTAGAGGATGTCTTGGGCATCCAGACCTTGCGCAGCTTCCTGTTGCTTGAACGGAGAGAGGGTGAGAGCTACCCCCGGTTCGAAGCATGTCTTCATAGGCAGACTGGTCGAATTGGACGACCAGTGTCTTCTTCACGGTCCCTACAGTTACCGTATCGTGTTGAGCAATTGCTTCCTCATCAGAAGAGAAAGACGTCCCCAGCAGAGTTGCCATCTTATTTGTGGTATTAAACGAAAGAATGGAAAATGTATTCAGGATGGGGTTTATACGAAACCCGCCTTCTTTGGTTTACAAACAAACTTGTACAATTTGATCCTATACGAGGATATAGGAGTACAATTTATTTAATCTGGGTAAATATTGCTATAGGTGTCTGATCTGCAGTCGATCACTTTAGCCCTTGGACCAAACGATGTTGAAGAAGTGCCGTAGAAGACAGGAAGCAGCTTCGAAGGTTGCAAAAGAGGGTGGATGCCCGATGCCGAAGTCGTCGATCCCTGCTCTCTGCCTGAGCTCCGGATTCTCTTTCTCTCTCTCTCTCTCTCTCTCTTGACCTCCGGTTCGATCTTTCTTGGAAGTTCGACCTTGGATCTGATATTGGTTTCTTGACCAATTTTTCGACCTTTTAATTCGTCGACCTTACTCCCTGGATCTGATATTGGTTTTTTGACCAATTTTTTGACCGACCTCTTTTCCTCATTGATAGAGGTCTCTATTTATAGAGTTTTGGTGACAGTGACCACTCCGTCGGTATAGAAACTGAGGAGTAGAAAGTACAGTACCCTTTTGCACAACGGTTAAAGTAACCAATGCCTGCGTATAGATGATCCTTTGAATGAGCGTGTGACGCGTGTCCAACTAAGGGAAAAAATGCGTATAATCGCTACGAAGATCACGGCATAGAAGCCACGTAGGTAGGTATCCATTGTGTAGAAGAGGTTGGCATAGAAGCCAAATATTTGTCACCATGGTATAGAAGCCAAATGGTTATCAAACCGACATAGAAGCCGAATAGGCGTAGAAGTCGAACAGGCGTAGAAGCCGAGTGGTCATAGAGGCCGAGCAGGCGTAGAAGCCTGTAGAAGCATGAAAAATACGCTGGGAAGAGCTACACAGCCTCTTGATACAGAGCAGCGTAAGCAGAGGCCTTCAGAGCCATCAGGCGTACGACAGAGTTTTCTCCACTAAAATACAGCGTGAAGAATAAAGCTCAAAGGACCATCCGCATAAGTGCAGTACGTCCAGGCCGCTCCAGCGTGAAACAGAGTTCTTTATCGCCTCTATGGCGAAAAACTCAACCGCTCTCAAAGCAGCGTGATAGCGTACGAGGAACGCTTCATCTTCCCCGAAATGAACCTGTCAAGTCACGCAGTGAATCTGACCTCTGACTCCTGACAAAAGGTGATGCACGGCTACCCAAACGACGACTGGAAATGATGGCAGACCTCTCGGGATGCATCCCACAGTATGATGGCGGATCTCACCATTTAATGCAAAGGATTTGGTAAAACATCACCAAACCATCATTTACTGGAGTCCCCTCAGCATAAACAGCTCTTTTGCGTACAAGGGAATACGCCGCCCTGTTTTACACAGGCAAACATGAGCTGTTTTATGCTCCGCAGCAGACAAACCGCCTGCCACGTCAAAAGCTGCACTTCGTACAAAATTCGAGGCACATCTACACGTCTAATTGCACAGAGCGGTGACAATTTCTCTCAAGAAATGTCTCTGCGACGGGTGCACAGAAGGCCTGCAGACCTTCGAAATACGCCTCCGTATTTAATGCATAAGGTGATGAAAAATCTCTGCAAGAGATTTGGTTATATCTTCAAAAGCCGTAATTCCGGCTAAGGCGTCCACATCAGCACGGTGTGCAGTGGCTTCTACGCCCATTCAGGATCTGTGCTCAAGCGGCTTCTACGCCCATTCTGGCACAATATGCAGCGGCCTCTACGCCCATTCAGGATCTGTGCTCATACGGCTTCCACGTCCACTCAGTCTCTACGACTACTCGGCTTCCACGCCCACTCAGTCTCTACGACTACTCGGCTTCCACGCCTACTCAGCTTTTATGCCTGTTCGACTTCTATGCCTGCTCGGCTTCTGTGCCTGTTCGGCTTCCACGCCTACTCGGCTCCTATGCCTGTTCGACTTCTATGCCTGCTCGGCTTCCACGCCTACTCGGCTTGTATGCCTGTTCGGCTTCTATGCTTACTTGGCTTCTATTCCATGGTGACGGACATTTGGCTTCTACGCCAACCTCTTCTACACAATGGATACCTATCCGCGTGGCTTTTACGCCATGATCTTAGTAGCAACCGTACGTGTTGTGTCCCCTTAGTTGGACCCACGTCACCCGCTCATTCAAAAGATCATCTATACGTAGGCATTGGTTACTTTAACCGTTGTGTAAAAAGGTGCTGTACTTTCCATTCCTCGGTTGCTACACCAACGGAGTAGTCACTGTCACCAAAGACTCTATAAATAGAGGCCCCTATCAATGGGGAACAAGGTCAAAAAATTGGTCAAGAAACCGATAACAGATCCCAGGTCAAAAAATTGGTCAAGGGTACCAATATCAGATCCAAGGTCGATAGTCGGAGAAGATCGAACAAGGAGGAGAGAGAGAGAGAGAGAGAGAGAGAGAGAGAGAGAGAGAGCCCGGAGCTCAGGCAAAGGGCGGGGATCGACGACTTCGGCATCGTGCATCCACCCTCTCCTACAACCTTCGAAGCTGCTACCTGTCTTCCACGGCACTTCTTCAACATCGCGTGGTCCAAGGGCTAAAGTGATCGACGTTAGATCAGACACCTACAGCAATTTATATCCAGATTAAATAAATTGTACTTCCACATCCTCGTATAGGATTACATTGTACAAGTTTGTTTGTAAACCAAAGGGCGCTGGTTTTGCACAAACCCCATCATTGAAATACACTTTCATTCTTTCATTTAATACCACAAACAAGATGGCGACTCTGCTGGCGACGTCTTTCTCTTCTGACGAGGAAGTAATTGCTCAACGCGATACGGTATCTATAGGAACCGTGAAGAAGACGCTGGTCGTTCATTTCGACCAGTCTGCTTACGAAGACATGCTTCGAACCGGGGGTAGCTCTCACTCTCTCTCCGTCCAAGACAACAGGAAGCTGCGCAAAGTGTGGATGCCCAAGACATCCTCAACCATTCCTGTGGACTCTCCGATCTCTCCGATCTCTCCGACCAATGAGGTGGTAGCATCGCTCCCTCCGTGCCCTGCACGTAAAATTCAGTCTCCCGCTACGCGCGGTACAGACAAAACTTCGGGCAAGGCCCCTGCGCTAACCCTGAAGTATCCACTGCGCTTTACGCGTAGGAACCAGTCTCCCACTACGTGCGGTATAGACAAAACTTCGGGCAAGGCCTCTGCGCTAACCCAGAAGTATCTATTGCGCTCTACGCGTAGGAATCAGTCTCCCGCTACGCGCGGTATAGATAAAACTTTCGATGGTGCCTCAACGCCAAATCGGAAGAACAGATCACGCTTCACGCGCGAAACAACATCTGACTTCTACGGAAAAATAGATGAGCGCGGTGATCTCCGCGAGGGGAAGCAAGCAGGCGAATATTCAACCTCTCGGCCTTTACGCCAGCAAGAGAACAATCTGCCTACCCTCCGAATTATGCGAGAAGTCGATGGCCGACTGAGGACCTCTTCAGCTTTACGCCAGTCTGAGCGAATCTCTAAATTATGTCAGGCGAAGTCCCGCGGCGTAAAGCAAGCTCCGGTTGCTACTCCAGACCTACGCGAATGCCTAGTCCAGAAGCGTAAGGAGAGGGGACCTTCCAACATGTCTATTATGCCCCCTAGAGAGCAATGTTGTAATAGTCATAAGATTGTGATTGACTGCTGCTGTTCTAAAGCAAAACGGTCGGTCTTCGACCGATTGAGCTACTCTTAGTCTTTTCCGGAAGAAGAGCACACGTATGCGTCCGTGAACATGGCTTCACGCATACCCAGAATAAGGTCGAGCTCGAGACGTCATCCCTCTGGGCCTCCGAGCCAAAGAAGATTCGAAGACCTCCTCTGGAGCACTGAAGCTGGGGTGTTCCAAAACACCCGGGCAAGGTCACAACAACCAGCTCTGTACTCGTCTGATTCCGACGCTGGGGGTCACCAATCTCCCAGAACAGATGCTGAGAGTATAGAGTCGACTTCTGCGGTGACCTATACTAATCCTTCGATGACGCCCAGGGAAGTGGGAGCTTACGCCATTGAAGACGAATGCGAGGAGGCTTCAGGAAACGCGGAATAACGCATCACTGTGCTAGAGACATCTTTGAAGCAAATGCAATCCATAATGGAGAACATGCACCAGATGATGCTAACTCAGCACGCGACTGCCATGGCTCAAGCATCGGGCCCGCCAACTTAGATACGTGTGGGGGTGGACTTACCACCATCCGACCCAAGCCAAGAACCTGCTCTAGATCAAGAGTCAGCAGTCCCTCCGCTTCCAACTGAGAATTTGATGCAGGCAGTGCGGGAGTTGAAAGCCCAGTTTGACGCCTTGAGGCACAAAGATCATCTCAAGAAACTGGGAATCAACCAGCCTTACCCGGCTATCTGGGAAGAAGTCCCTTTTCCTCCGAAGTACAAACCTCAGACTATGGCTCTGTTCGAAGGAAAAATATCACCAAGTCAATACATGAACTATTTTAGTATGATGACGGTGTTGCTACAAGGGAACGATGCCCTCCTCAGTCGGGTGTTCAAGGGCTGCCTCTCAGGAGTAGCCTATCAGTGGTACCGTAGCTTGGTGGACAACTGCATTACTTCCTTCGAAGACTTCAAAGCGCTATTCTTCATACGATTCTACGAGGGTGGAATGGACTTGTCTATGTCCTCCCTCATTGAAGTCAAGCAAAGGGAAAAGGAAGATGTTCGCACCTTCGTCGAATGTTTTGGTCAGGCCACCTTACAAATGCCTCCAGGAGTTCCAGACTGGGCGTTAGTAGACATTTGCAGGAAGAACCTCCTTCCTATAGTCTCGGTGTTCACAGGATCATATTAGTTCCATGAGTGGCCCTCATTCATCGTCTCGGCAGTGGCCGCCGAAGACAACAGTCGCAAGGCGCGCGACAACGGCATCATGATCTCTGCCTCTGACAGAGGCAAAAGGCCATCTCCCAGCGACGACCATCCTCGCAGCTCCAAGGGAAAAGAAGCTCTGACAATCAATACGTCCAGACAAAAGACGGCGGCGACCACGCAGACAAAGCCCGAGACTTCCAGGCCCGTCGAGGTCTACTCTTTCGACGACGACGATATCCCTAGTATATTTGAGTGTCTCGTCAAAAGTGGCAAGATCACCCTGCCGGAGCTAAGGCGGCCCCAAGAGGCCGGCAGTACCGACGACCCAAAATACTGCATCTTCCACAGATACGTACACCACCCAACAAAGGTGTGTTACGTACTGAATAGGAAGATCCAGGGGTTGATCGATGCTAAGGCCATCACCCTGCACAACATCGAGAAAATGGTCACAGCCAACATGATCTCTCTGCGGTTCGGCGATCTGCCTCCCCAAGAAGTCATAGACAGTATCACGCCCATTTCCCGAGCCACAATGGACATCGTCAATCTCCCTCCGGCTAGGGATCAAAATCATAACCTGGTACCCCTGACCACCCGTCAGGGCAAGATTATGTGGGTTCATCCAGATTTGGTGTCAGAGCTCGAGGAAGGGACTAGAGCTACGTCCAGGAGGAGCTCAAACTACAAACCATGCCATATGGTCACAAATTCTTCGCCATCAGAAGAAGATGAGGTACTTGCTGTAACCCGGTCAGGGAGAGCCTACCTCAACGACTACGGAGCAAGTCAGGAGGATATACCGACAGACGTTTCAGCTGCCAAACCTGCAGGGCCAAGCCCCGTCATACTAGAAGCCAACCCTTCAAAACCGACAGCGTCGGACAAAGGAAAACAAAGAGAAGTGCGCTTCGATAAACCTGTGAAAAATATTCCGAACAAAGGTTTTGAGAAGCCATATAACTTCGACATCCTAGCCCAACTGTCTAATACACCGGCCAGGCTCTCCATCTTCGAGCTACTCAGGCTCTCCCAAGACACTCGTCTAGCCTTGAGTGAAGCACTGATGCAGGCGGAGGCATGCTTGACCCAGCTCAAATCTTCCGATGAAGAACCAGTGGCGTGCCCTCGATGCCACAGTGTGATGGAGGTGGTCCCAAATATCACGTTCACCCAAAATAACATGCTGTTAAAACATAATAGGCATGACAGACCCCTCTATTACACCGGGTACATCGGTTCCATGGAGGTTGATCGGATTCACATAGATCCGAGATCATCGATCAATATCATCCCGCACAGTCTGGTCAGACCTTTGAGGATTCCTACTAGCGAACTGGCTTACACCTCCACTACAATCGTGGGATTCAACGCCGGAAGAAGTAAGCCGTTAGGGAAGATTCGCCTGAGGATCCAGATTGGCAACCTCAGATCGGTGGCCACATATTACGTGATCGATTCAGAGGTATCCTACAATATCTTGCTGGAAAGACCGTGGATCCACGATCACAACATCGTTCCTTCAACTCTACATCAATGTCTTAAATATGTAGACCCCCAAGGGATGGTACAAACGGAGGTGGCCGACCTAAACCCGTTTAAAGGAGTAGAGTCCTACTATTCTGATGCCGTATTGTACTCGTAGGACCACACGGAAGAAGTGGCGGGCAAGACAGAGAAGGAATCCCACCGAGAGCCAGGAGAACCCTCTGCCGCACTACCACTGTCGATCAGAGTGAAAAGACGAACCACTCGTCCAAAAGCCATAGAGCCCATGGCTATTCACTTGAACAGATCCAGCTCGGGGAAAAAAAGCAATTCTCCAGCGGTTACTCTGAACCAGAAGCCTCCACCTTTGGTCATCAACCTTCGGCGCAACAAGCAGCCGACCGATGTAAACACGACCAGGAACGGAGTTCCAGATGGCAATAAACATCCTCTTTTCCAGTATATTAATACTCAGATTCCAAATCAGGAACCCACTCCCCGTGACGAGGTAGAACCCATAGCCCGAAAGTTCTTGGAAGCTATGGACTCCTACCATCCGCATATCTGGGAAGCAGCGTCATCATCCAACGTCATCACATCGTATGGACCGCATGAAGATTCTATCTTCATAATCCCGCCTACCTGCAGCAGTCAGCGTCCAATAGTATTCGGCCGTATGTGCAATCAGCCAGCCATCCAGGAAGATCCTTTTGATGACGATACTGGGAAGATGCAGGTTCACCGATACAGCCCTCAAGCGCTGAAGATCATGCAAAACATGGGCTACGACTTGAAGTGAAAGCCGGGCCTCAACTACGGAAGAGTCAGGAGAACGCCGCCACGTGGCGACCCCCGCTACCAACAAACTCATTTCGGGTTAGGGTATGCCACCTCCCTTACGGCTTCCACGTCAGATAAGGACATCTTTTCCTCCTCCTGGGATGGCTCGTCACCCCCCGACTCACCTGATGCTCTCGAACAAGCACTATCAGCAAATATGGTGATGACAGATCCCTCAGAAGCAGAGGAACGAGATTCTGAGCCGTTTGAGAATGACTTTTGGGCTCAGCAAATGGATACATAGTGGCAATTCCGCTTCGAACAAAGGAAACCTCCAACCAAAGACAAAGTTATCCAAATCGATGTTGGGGGTGAGCTTTCGCCAAAGCCGATATTTATCTGTGAGAATCTTCCACCAGCCGAAAGGGAAGAAATCATACAACTGATAAAGGAATACGTCGACGTCTTTGCATGGGATTATGGAGACATGCCGGGCCAAGACCCGAAGGTGGCTACTCACAAACTCAATATATTGGCTGACTCAAAGCCTGTGAAGCAGCACCAACGCCGGTTCCGACCGGACATGATGGACGCCATTGAAGTTGAAGTCAAAAAGCTGATAGCCTGTGGGTTCATCCGGGAAGAACAATATCCCGACTGGGTCGCCAATGTTGTCCCAGTCATGAAGAAAAATAGGAAGGTACGTATCTGTATCGATTATCGAGATCTGAATGCGGCCTGCCCCAAGGATGAATTTCCTCTTCCCATCACGGACATCATGATCGACAACACCTGCAGTTTTGAACGCATATCTTTTATGGACGGGTTCTCAGGATACAATCAGATCAAGATGCATCCTGAAGATGAGAAGCACACTGCCTTCCGCACCCCATTGGGAGTGTATTGCTATACAGTCATGCCCTTCGGATTAAAGAACGTCGGGGCTATGTACCAACGGGATATGAGCGGCATATTCCATGAACATTTATGCAAAACAGTAGAGTGTTACGTAGACGACATAGCCGTCAAGAGCCGCCTCAAGGATGATCACATTCAGGACCTAAGGACGGTATTCGAGTTAATGCGCCGACATCAACTCAAGATGAACCCTACGAAGTCCTTCCTGGGCGTATCTAGTGGCAAATTCCTGGGATTTGTTATCACCGCCAAAGGCATCCAGGTGGACCCTGACAAAGTCCAGGCCATCGTAGAAATGCGACCGCCCTACAATCTGAGGGAACTCTGGGGATTTTAAGGCCGTCTGGCTTATATTCGGAGGTTCATATCCAACCTCTCAGGAAGATGCCAGCCTTTTTCGTACCTCATGATGAAAGGTGTATCCTTCGTATGGGACGAAACCTGTCAGCAAGCATTCGGGGAGATCAAATACTATCTCACCAGTCCGCCAGTTCGGGTGCCTCCCATCATGGAGAAACCGTTCTTGCTGTACGTCCGAGCAATGGATCATTCGCTAGGAGCTCTTCTAGCACAGAAGACGACGAGGGGCATGAGCAGGCTATCTACTACCTCAGCAGGATGATGGTCGGAGCCGAACACCAGTACAACCCAGTGGAGAAAGAATGTCTGGCTCTGATGTTCACTATCCAAAAGACGCGGCACTACGTCATCGGCCAGACTGTTCATATCATCTCCAGGATCAACCCTCTTCGAGTACTGATGAGCAAGTCGAGTATTCTTAATTCCTGACTCGCAACCTGGGCGATGCTGTTAACACCATATAACATGGTGTACATCTCGCAGAAGTCCATCAAAGGCCAAGCGCTGGCCGACTTCCTGGCTGCTCATCCGATCACGGAGGCCTCCAAGTTATACGAAGACATTCCCGACGAAGTTGCAGATTGTAATTCCGTAATGGAAAGTGACACATGGCAACTGTTCTTTGACGGCGCCTCCAGGACTGGCCCCCAGGAAAATGTGGTTTCAGGGGTAAGAATCGTCCTGGTCACTCCTGATAAACTCGTCATCTACCGGGCATACTCTCTTAATGAACCATTCTCCAACAATGTGGCAGAATACAACGCCCTGTTGATCGGGCTCCAAGTCGCTGAAGAGCTGGGGGTCGAATCCCTTGAAGCTTTCGGTGATTCTCTGCTTATCGTCAATCAAGTCAGAGGGATATACGAAGTCCGGAATCCAGACCTCATCCCCTATCACCGAGCGACAATCGAGATAGCCATGACGTTCAAAGGGTTCTTCCTAGAGCATGTACCTCGATCTCAGAATTTGGAATCTGATGCCCTGGCCAGTCTAGCTACGGACTTAGTTACCCCTATAAGAAGGCAAGATTCGGTGATCCTTCTTAACAGAGATTTATTTTGCGTGAAGAACATCCTTCACATAGAACGCAGCCACGCTGTGAACACAGATCCCCCCGGGAGGGACTGGAGAAGTCCCTTCATAGATTTTGTCGTATACGGAATCTTGCCAGAGGACCCCAAAGAAGCAATATCCGTCAAGAGACGATCATTATGCTTCTATTTCGATGCATCTTCACACTGCCTATATCGTCGAACCTACGACGGACTGCTATTAAGATGTCTCCCAGACGACGAAGCATAACAGATTATCCGAGAAGCTCACGACGGCGTATGCGGAGCGCATCAGCCCGTTCCTAAGCTACAGGATCGTATCAGGAGAATGGGCTACTACTGGCCCACTATGATCACAGACGCGATCAGCTATGCAAGACAATACAGAGCCTGTCAGGTTTATGCAGACTTCATACACCAACCGTCTGAATATCTACATCCTACGGTCGCATCCTGGCCCTTCGAAGCATGGGGTATGGATATCGTCGGTCCCATTCACCCGTCTTCCTCCAGAGGCCACCGGTTCATACTGGCCATCACGGATTACTTCTCCAAATGGGCAGAGGCGATCCTTCTGGCTGAGGTAAAAGTATCTGACGTGATCATCTTCATCAAGCACCATGTCATTTATCGCTTTGGGATTCCTCGAAGGATAATCCATGACAATGGGCCTCAGTTCATCAGCCAAGCGTTTCATCGATTTTGCGATAAAAGTCGAATACATAATATTGTCTCTACGGCATATTATCCAGCTGCTAATGGTTTGGCGGAATCTTTCAACAAAACCATTATCAAACTCTTGAAGAAGTTCATTTCTTCAAACAAAAGAGACTGGAACGAGAAGCTGGGCGAATGTCTCTGGGCATACCGCACAACGGTACGGACACCTACAGGTTGTACTCCCTTTTCACTGGTCTACGGGAGCGAGGCAGTTCTTCCCATCGAAATACAGATCCCGTCGCTCAGGATAGCAGTGACTAGTGAGTTGACTCGAGAAAAGAATGACCTGTTAAGGCTCCAAGAGCTTGAAGGATTAGACGAGAAACGCCTACAAGCTCAACAGCGCATCGCGCTTTACCAAGCATGCATTTCCAAAACTTTTAATCATAAAGTGAAGGAAAGAGTGTTCAAAGTCGGTGAGCTAGTTCTAGTCGTAAGAAGACCGATGATTCTTACCCACAGAAGTAAAGGCAAATTCCAACCCAAGTGGGAAGGCCCTTATGTGATCGAGACAACGTTCTCGAACGGCGCCTACAGGATAGCCCAGCCTAATGGAGACCTGTTAATGGCTCCTATAAACGGCAAATTCCTGAAAAGGTACTATGCTTAATCCTCCCTGCTCGGGTGGGACATAGCAAGGCTCTCGATTCTGACAAAACTACTTCCAAAACACAATTAGTAGGGTTACGCTCTATCATGTCCATTTGACCTCTGAATAGATGTGTCCTGCTAAGAAGTTTATCGGGAGTCTATCATGTCCATACTACCACTGATAACACTCTCACCAAAACCGATCATTTATATTCTGAAATGATGGGTCCACAAAAGTCATAAAATAGTCGCCTTTATTTATTCCCGAGAGGGAGGCAGAATTACATCTGGGCAAGCAAAAAGGGAAAAGGATACATCATGATGGCGGGTGAGTCAAATTGTGAATCTGCCGCTCCAGCGCAGCTATCCTCTCATTCCTAAGAACCAAGACGTCGGCACGAGCCTGCTCCAGCCGTGCCTCGGAGTGTCCGTGAGGGTCAGATCAGCCTTTGCCCGAAGACAGCCCGTGCGAGCAGCTTCTGCACGGTCCAGCTCCCGTCGCGCTGTGCTCAGTCGACCGGATGCTACGTCTAGACCTGCCAGCGACTGAGAAGCCCACTCCTCTGCCCGGGCGAGTTTTTCCTTCAACTTGGAGACCCTCGCTGTATTCCCTTCATGCTCAGAGCGACACCGTATCTCAACGGCAAGAGCCTCTTCCATGACAACTTTTCTCCTATCCACCTCCAGCTTATGCTTCTGGATAGAGTTGTCTAGGCTTTCCACCTTCGTAGCAAGCCGCGCAGTCATGAGGTCGAACCGAGCCTGAACATCAGCATCGAGACCCCGAGTCAGCTGCAAATATTCGTTAATAGGTTGCTCTAACCCATTAACCACCGCCTCTAGGGCGTCAGCTACCCCAGGATCGCCGAACTCCCTGATGACCCCGATCAAAGCAAGAGAAGTCTTCCTCAGGTGCTCAAAATCCAGACTCTTCGCTAACACCATTGACACCATCGTTCTCAAACCGGTGTAGAAAAGGCTGGTATGTTGCTCGGTCAACGCAACTAGATTCTACTGTACGCCGAAAGCGCTCACAATGTCAGCAAGTCCCTCTCCAAGGATGATTACAGACGAGGTGGCCACAGCCGTCGCATCGACACATGGTGCAATCGAAGAAGGTGCGGTAATGGCGGTCGAAGTCGTCGCCACACTCACAAGAGGCAAGGTCACGACGACTTGTTCATCCTCCTCTCGAGGTGACGAAACTACTCCAGGCGTACTGGCCCCCAAAGCCACTTCCTCATCAAAGATGAACACCTCCTCGTCAGAAGCCCGAACGGAACCAGAATGCACTTCAACGCTATACTCCCCGTGGGCGCTATCCCCTGAGAAGAAAATAAGAAAGTCAATATCAGTATGATGACAATCTTTCTCAAAGGAGACATAAAAATGATATTTTACCCGGAGCCAACGACATATACGGCGCATCTGCAGTCGATATAGCTAAACCACGCCTTAATGACGCAATGCGAATCGTCATGCCTAGAGAAGGAGGTGAGCCGACCGATATCGCCGAGAGTTCTGTCAGGCCTCCACCAAGACGTGGTCGAAGTTCATCGACCGAAATCTTGCCAGGCGCGCTCACTAACGCGGCAGAAGTCATGCCCGCTGCTGGCCTCGGGAAAGATTCTTCCGGCATCGACCACACAGGCAATCTCGCTCCGCTACCGGGGGCAGTAGCCGCCACAGCCACCTTTAACGAGGATTCTCCGGCATCGACGACCGAAACTATTGGAGGCCCCTCTCTAGAAGGCGAGGAACCTCCAGCCAAGGAGTCATCCCCGAGGTAGGGAGAGGCAGGCTCACTCCCAGGAGCCGCAATGCCAGGAATACGGAGAGGACGAGCAACCGTCTCCTTCCTCCTCTTGCGAAGAGAAACTTCCTTCAGAGCAGAAGCACGTTGCTTCCCAGAAGGGACTACCAAAGCCCCCGCAGGCAGAGGCACTTCGTACCTCGGCACCGATACCAGAGGCTCGTCCGGAGTACCAGACTCCTCACCTTCGTCCGAAGAAACCGAAGGGACGTCAACTCTTCCCCCAGGCTTGGAAGAAGGCACCCAGAAGCTTCCACGCACGTCGAAATCACGATTGAAGGTGTTAATCGCCACATAAAACTCGGCGTAAGAATGGAGAATACGAAGCTCCGTGGAGGTTGTAACAATCGGCACAATGAAGGTTGCCCTCGTACAACCCATAAGGAAATATCGTCACCCTCTAGCCCCATCAATGAGTCCGCCCCTGGACCTAAAGCTGGTAACGGCATTGCCCACATGCAGCTGATCGTACCCAAACTGCCTGGCAAACCGACTAGGCAAGTAGGGCTCGAAGAAGCAGTGATCTTCGCTCCTGTACAGCAGATGGGAGGGTCTAATACAGACCAACCAGTTAAAAGCTTTCGGGGAAAGGTCGGTCTTCTCTCCACCTGAATCCTCAAGCCGCACCCCTGATTGATTGCGATGCACGGGGGGAGCAGTACAGAGGAGCTTCCAACCGTGGCCGAGGTTCAACACCAACCGGCAGTCTAAAACTGTGCTCACATTCCAGGAGGAATCCTTGTAATTCGGCAAGAATATACCCCCCGAGCTGCTACCGAACCCAGGAGACATCACTCGGGGATTGTGGTGAATTAACCATCCCATCAAGTATAGGTATGGTAATTCCACCCTGGGAAAACTCTCACGTCGAGCTTCGTCGACCAGCAACCCGTCAGTTATGGCTCTCAATCCAGCCTGTATACGGCACACCATGGCAGGAAGCAAGCTCAGTCTTGCCCCAAACACCAGGCGCACTGCCGGCCACAGGATGTTTTGGTGAATGCGGTCCGCGGACGCGGTACCTGGCACCACTACTCGGCGCAACCATATGGAGAGGAAACCAGCCAGCTGGGCTTCCTTAGACAAAGGCCTGCGATAACGTCTCAAGTAACTACAGGCCTTGGTGCCTTTCGGGTACTTTCCTACCCCCTCGACAAGAATCTGGTCTGGAGCTTCAGCCTCCTCCATAAGAGTCTCCCCAACCTGGGCACTAAGCACGCCCAAATAGTTCACGGGCTCATTCTTGCCACCCGGGGCTTTCTCCGACCTGGCGGCCCCGGCTCGGTGGAAGAAGAGGTAGGACATCCACTTGGTAGTGTGAGCCAAATCAGAAGGCTCGTTATAAAAGGTGGTGCACGCGAAGTATTGACACATCAGCTCCTGATATACTTCCGCCACCCGAGGGTCCAAATCCCCCAACTCCCGGTTGGTGGAAACATACTCTTCATATGTAGTATCCCCCATCGACAGTCTCGAGACAACTGCCATCTCGTGGAGCGCCAACCCCAACTCCCCCAGTGGAGTGGCAAAGGTCCCGGTGAGCGGAATGTACCGCTCCATCAGCGCCAGGAACAAATTGGGGTTCGGAGGCAACCCGACGCTCGTCGCACTCACTGCGGCATATAGTCCAATGCCCTCCAACTCTCTCTGGAAGTGCTTCAAGGCCCAGTCAACTAGGCATCTCCATCGGGAGTTCGTTGGGGCAATCCACCCATTGCACCAAGGATTCTCCTTGGGATATACCCAACCTCGACCCATGATGTCGTTGCAGAAGGTTGACAATTGGACCGACTGGATCACCAAGCTATCCTCACTTGGAACACTGCCCGGGCACAGTCCTCTGAACAACGTCACAACGCCGGAGGGGTGACTGACGAATGACCCCTGGTCAGCTCCTTTCGGATAAAAAATCTTCCCCGACTTGCCGTGAAGATCAGGAGTCAGCGTCCACGATATCTTTCTAGGATGCGTCGCGTGGAAGAAGGCCGAGATGGGATAATCCCTCGGCATCGTTGGCCGGTACAAAACCAAATTCCTGGCTGAAAAGACCAAGGGCTCCCTCTTAGGCTTCGTCTGGGACTGTTTGTCGATCATGTCCCTAAAAAGGAAAGCCGGCTTTACGTACGGCTCCCCGTCTACATAAGTCAGAGGCTCCCCATTGATCATGCTCAGCAGCATTCGCTCGCCCAGAGCCGATATTAAGACCCTCCTTCCTTCAGGGTACTGGGGTCCGGAGATAGGGAAGGACACGTGTGACAGATCCTCCAGGTAGTTCGAGTGCAGCATCCCAGCAGCGGAGCCCATCACCTCGGCCAGTGGAGACTCACCCAAATCAACTACAAAAGTGCAAGGAAAATACGTCATCACAAGTCTTGCACGAACATACGGACCGAAAGAAACAACAGTTTGTGCTCTACGCGGGATTCTGCAAATCTGGCAATTTTACGCCGGAGGTCCCCCCACAAGCGTAAAATTCAAATTTTACGATATACCCCAATTTTTGGTAGCCAGAGCTCCTACGCTCAGAACTACGAAAATATGGAGTCTTTACGCTGACACATTAGAAATGTAGGCATAAAAGATGAAAATGCCTCCGTGCATCATCTTCCTCAAGAAGAGGCTATCAGCACAGAAGATGACCTAGCGCGGTCACGTTCAACGTGTGCGAAGGATTTTTTGTCATTTTTGTCACCCCGAAGGCCTTACCTCTAAGACCGGGTGCACTGCTCGTCGGCGGGACACCTCGCTCAGAAGGAAGTTTGCCTTGACCGACCGAAGACCCCCTCGCTGGGGCGGAAGAATGAGAAGAGGAACCTATACCCTTTCCCTTAGCAAAGGAGGTTTGTTTCGACGCCATTTTCTGAAGATTCGAGGGAACGAAGAAAAACTCGAACAGTCGAAAGTTCTCTTTCACAGAAGACGGATAAAAAGTTTCTCTCTCAGAGAACTTGGGATATATATAGATTTCGGGCTGACTCCTTGAATCCTCAAACGGACTCCTCGAGACCCTAACCAAATCTCGCAACTTTGAATAAAGGGTTATGATTGGATGCCACGTCAGCCCACTAACCTTGAAAGACGGACAATCAGCAAATTCGAAAAGTTTTTTCGTACAAAGACGGTTCAGCAGGTCCTACGCTGAAGGAGCTTTCTACGCTCCACAGCAACAGATCTACGGTTTTACGCTCGCAAGCTATAAGTTTATGGTTTTACGCCCGGATGCCTTTGTGCTCAGTAGCTTTTACGCTCGAGAGGCCACAAATCTATGACTTTACGCTCAGCAGATACCAAATCGATGATCTCACGCTCGATAGCGCTCAGTTTACGCTCAGAAGCAACAAATCTGCAAGACTTCACGCTCGGAGAAATTTTCTTTTCAGGAGCTACAGATATACAGTTCTACGCTAAAGGAGCTTTCTACGCTCGACGGCTACGAATATACAACTTTACGTTCGACAGCTACAAGTCAGGTTTTTGGCCCGGATGCCTTTGTGCTCAGTAGCTTTTATGCTCGAGAGGCCACAAAACCTATGACTTCACGCACAGGAACTACAAGTCTACGATTTTACGCTCGATGGTGTTCTACGCTCACAGGCTACAGATATACAGTTCTACGCTAAAGGAGCTTCCCACGCTCGACGGCTACGAATCTACAACTTTACGTTCGACAGCTACAAGTCAGGCTTTTGGCCCGGATGCCTTTGTGCTCAGTAGCTTTTATGCTCGAGAGGCCACAAAACCCATGACTTCACGCACAGGAACTACAAGTCTACGATTTCACGCTCGACGGTGTTTTACGCCCGGAGGCTACAGACTGATGATTTTAACGCTCCACTCAGAAACGTTTCGAGTTACGCGGGGCCATTCATGCTTCGTTCAAAGCGTTTCAAATTCCAAGGAATTTAAAAGCTCTGAAGGGGGTCTTGTAGAAGCATAAAAAATACGCTGGGAAGAGCTACACAGCCTCTTGATACAGAGCCATCAGGCGTACGACAGAGTTTTCTTTGCTAAAATACAGCATGAAGAATAAAGCTCAAAGGACCATCCGCATAAGTGCAGTACGTCCAGGCCGCTCCAGCGTGAAATAGAGTTCTTCATCGCCTCCATGGCGTAAAACTCAATCGCTCTCAAAGCAGCGTGATAGCGTACGAGGAACGCTTCATCTTCCCCGAAATGAACCTGTCAAGTCACGCAGTAAATCTGACCTCTGACTCCTGACAAAAGGTGATGCACGGCTACCCAGACGATGGCTGGAAACGATGGCAGACCTCTCGGGACACATCCCACAGTATGATGGCGGATCTCACCATTTAATGCAAAGGATTTGGTAAAACATTACCAAACCGTCGTTTACTGGAGTCCCCTCAGCATAAATCGCTCTTTTGCGTACAAGGAAATACGCCGCCCTGTTTTACACAGGCAAACATGAACTGTTTTACGTTCCGCAGCAGACAAACCGCCTGCCACGTCAAAAGCTGTACTTCGTACAGAATTCGAGGCACGTCTCCACGTCTAATTGCACAGAGCGGTGACAGTTTCTCTCAAGACACGTCTCTGCGACGGGTGCACAGAAGGCCTGCAGACCTTCGAAATACGCCTCCATATTTAATGCATAAGGTGATGGCAAATCTCTGCAAGAGATTTGGTTATATCTTCAAAAGCTCTAATTCCGGCTAAGGCGTCCACATCAGCACGGTGTGCAGCGGCTTCTACGCCTATTCAGGATCTGTGCTCAAGCGGCTTCTACGCCCATTCTGGCACGATATGCAGCGGCCTCTACGCCTATTCAGGATCTGTGCTCATGCGGCTTCCACGCCCACTCAGTCTCTACGACAACTCGGCTTCCATGCCCACTCAGTCTCTACGACTACTCAGCTTCCACGCCTACTCAGCTTCTATGCCTGTTCAGCTTCTATGCCTGTTCGACTTCTGTGCCTGTTCGGCTTCCACGCCTACTCGGCTCCTATGCCTGTTCGGCTTCTATGCCTGCTCGGCTTCCACGTCTACTCGGCTTCTATGCCTGTTTGGCTTCTATACCTACTTGGCTTTTATGCCATGATGACGGACATTTGGCTTCTACGCCAACCTCTTCTACACAATGGATACCTACCCGCGTGGCTTTTACGCCATGATCTTAGTAGCAACCGTACGTATTGTGTCCCCTTAGTTGGACCCACGTCACCCGCTCAGTCAAAAGATCATCTATACGTAGGCATTGGTTACTTTAATCGTTGTGTAAAAGGGTGTTGTACTTTCCACTCCTCGGTTGCTATACCAATGGAGTGGTCACTGTCACCAAAGACTCTATAAATAGAGACCCCTGTCAAAGGGGAACAAGGTCAAAAAATTAGTCAAGAAACCGATAACAGATCCCAGGTCGAAAAATTGGTCAAGAGTACCAATATCAGATCCAAGGTCGACAGTCGGAGAAGATCGAACAAGGAGGAGAGAGAGAGAGAGAGAGAGAGAGCGCGAAGCTCAGGCAAAGAGCGGGGATCGACGACTTCGGCATCGTGCATCCACCCTCTCCTATAACCTTCGAAGCTGCTACCTGTCTTCCACGACACTTCTTCAATATCGCGTGGTCCAAGGGCTAAAGTGATCGACCGCAGATCAGACACCTATAGCAATTTATACCCAGATTAAATAAATTATTCTCCCACATCCTCGTATAGGATTACATTGTACAAGTTTGTTTGTAAACCAAAGGGTGCGGGTTTCGCACAAACCCCGTCATTGAAATACACTTTCATTCTTTCGTTTAATACCACAAACAAAGCCGAGTGGTCGTAGAGGCCGAACAGGCGTAGAAGCAGAGTGGTCATAAAGCCCGAGCAGGCGTAGAAGCCGAGTGGTCGTAGAGGCCGAACAAGCATAGAAGCCGAGTGGTCATAAAGGCCGAGCAGGCGTAGAAGCTGGATGGGCGTAGAAGCCGCTGCGTACTGTGCCAGAGTGCTGATGGGGACGTTTTAGCCGGAATTATGGCTTTTGAAGATATAATCAAATCTCTTGCATTAAATACCGAGATTTGCCACCATCCTGTGCATTAAATATGGAGACGTGTCTTTGAAGGTCTGCAACCCCTTCTGCGCATCAGTCGCAGAGACGTGCCTTGAAAAACTGTCACCGCTTTGTTTATTCAGACCTAGAGACAAGCCTCGATCCCGTACGGAGTACAGCTTTTGATGTGGTAGGCGGTTTGTCTACTGCAGAACGTAAAACAGCTCGTGTCTGCCTGTGTAAAACAAGGCAGCGTATCCCTTCGTGCTTGTAAAAGTAGTTTATGCAAAGGGGATGGCGGTATTTGACAGCCTGGGTCGCAGTGCTGTGTCATCATTATAGCCGTCGTCTGGGTAGTCGAGCCGTATCCCTTTGTCAGAAGTCCAGACGTCAGGTTCATTACAGGATCTTTATTGCAGGGTCTGACAGGTTCACCTCGGAGAATACTAAGCGTCTCTTGTACACCTCAATGCTGCATCTGAAAGAGGATGAGTTTTACGCCCTGGAGGCAATGGCGCGCCCTGTTTACGCTGAAGCGGCTTGGACGTACTGCCTTACGCGGATGGTCCTTTGAGCTTTCATATTTTACGCTACATTTTAGCGGAAAGAGCTCTGTTGCACGCTTGATGGCTCTGAAGGCCTCTGCTTACGCTGCTCTGCACCAATATGCCGTGTATGGTCATCCGGCGTATTTTTTATGCTTCTACAGCTGTGACTACCAGTGTTGATTTTTTCGTTAGCTCAACTAATTCAAGTTATAATCCTTCTTGCCACTGGTGGAAATAATGGGGGAAGTTATGAAGCTTCCAAGTATGTGCTTATCACTTTTTATGGAGGGAATTCTATTGATTCATGCCATCATAAATAGCCTTTCCATCACATGGCTATCCTTTTTGGACAGTTAGCTTCTGCGTGGAATTTCCTAGGCATTTTTGTCCTCATGATCCTCGTACCCATGGTTGCAACTCAGAGGGCCAGCCCCAAATTTGTTTTCACTCATTTCAATACAGAGAATGATGTAGGCATCCATAACAAACATTACATATTTGTTTTGGAATTATTAATGAGCCAGTATACCTTAACCGGATATGATGCATCTGCCAATATGACAGAAGAAACAAAGAATGCAGACATTAATGGACCAAAAGGAATAATTAGTTCTACTGGAATATTAATTTTAGTTGGATCCTTGTTAGGGTTATGATTACAAATTAAAATAAATTGAAATAATTTGCACGGAGGTTTGTGATTTGATTTTTGACGAGATATTATGAATACTATACGTGGTGGAAAGAATGCTAAATCAATTAATAAAGAATAAATTATTAAGAATTAAGATTCTTATATTTTGAACATTGAGGAACACTGAGGAGCACGTGTTTGATTGTGAACTAGTGAGGAGTATAAAATTATTGATCTGTAATTTGGGGACTGAAAATTAATAATGGGTTAAATTAGAGTAGTACTTCATGATTGGTAACAGTGATATGAAATAAAGGGTTAATAATAATTAATTGTGTTTTGAGGATGGTTTGATGATGTGGCACTGATGACTAGATGTTTTGACGTATCGTACCAATAGTCAACTGTGGTCAACCCTCCTAGAGTCTTGTCCCTGTGAGTCATAGCTGAAACTGAGCTTATGTATGGATGTGTGTCGCATCACTGTTTGACGAGGAATAGATTATTGATTTTGGTTTGTATCTCATCTCTAGGTACCGCGGGACCTGAGGGCTTGGACGTGGTACTGGGACCCCGTCATCAGCAGCCGTACGCAGGCAAGTGTACCTTGCGATCCTGTATTTCAGATTTCAGATATCTGATGTTCTTTATGTATATTATGCACGTATCTATGTTGACATTCGATACTTCGCGTCTGGATCACAACCGGGTGTAGACGTTCATCGTAACGTCCTAGAATAGTTGTTAGATGCTTCGTAGTACCTCGATGTACGTACCTGAGTATATCAACACCCAAGGACGCACTCATACACTGGGATCATGCCAGATTCCTGTATCTTGATACTGACATCATGGCTAGAGATAGGGACGACCTTAGGGTCGCGTCTGTTGAGTTATTTCTGTGTGTCGAGACTTTAGTTAGAGGTTCAGGTTCAGCGCACAATCGTTGACCGCTTGGGATGGGGAAGACAGTTACTAGACGTTTGGGCTCCTCTACACGCGCTTATATATATATATATGCATTGTTTCTGTAGTGATCCTGTATCTAGTGTAGTTGTATCACCCGTGTGACTCTTTGCTCGGAGCTGCGGTACGTCCCGTGTATTTCCGTGTCCGGAGCTACGGTTTTATTTTAGAAAGCCCACGCGTCAAACATTGTCTTTAAACTGTGTCACACCTGTTTGGTTATGATAGAGTACCCTATCATTGCACTTGTACATTCTGTTTACTTGGTATGTTATAAATTTGTACCTTGTTACGTCCCTCTGAGGACCTGGTTCCCTGCCAGTTTTGCAGCATAGATGATTACGGAGCATTTGGAGTGGCTGTGGGAGTTGCATATCTTGTGAGTATGGTACCAGGTACTCATATCTTATCTACCGGCATTATGGTTATTTTATATTGATTATTCATCTGCTGTTGTAGCCTAGTTTTTATAGACTCATACTTCTTCTCGAGTCTATTCGAGTTAGTGTGTTATTGGACGGCCGACTTTAGCACATATAGTTCTTTCTTGTATACTTCTGTACATTGTGGATTAAGATTTAGAGGTTTATATTTATAGGATATCTATATTTTGCCCTTTATATTACAGCTTATACCTATTCGAGTCAGACCAGAGTCTGGTCGAATGCGTAGCTGGCGTGTCACGTACTCCTTGTCCTATGTATTTTGGGACTGGGGCGTGACAGTATGGAAGCATCATTCACCAAGTGAGTCTACCTGGGAGCGCGAGGATTCTATTCGACATCATTTCCCATATTTATTTGAGGACCCAAGGTACGAATTTACGTATTGCATTTGATTACTAGTTTGCTTTTAATTTCTCATAGCTATTATCGTGCTTTACTTTTAATTTCAGGGACAAAAATTTTCTAAGTTGAGAAGAATGTAAACCCCCTCATTTATATTATAGATAGTCTGGTTATGGGTTAAAAAAATTTGGTTTAGCAGCAGATGTTTGAGGTTTAGAATTATGGATGCAGATGTCAGACATCTTTAATAAAACCCTTGGAGCGCCCTACCGTTGTTGCAATATTTGGGCCCAACGTCAGCCCATAAATTCCAATAAGTTGTTGCATTCTAGACTTGATATGACAATTTAGGCGCTGGACTATTCCGTCATTCAAAATTATAATCCCATGTATTCTAATTTAATGGCACAACTTTTCGTATCCAAAATCTATTACTTAATCATGTGTCGCACTCCTGTGTCGTTGCCATCAATTTTGAGCCACCATCTCAACCCGTTAAGCCAGACCAATTAAAGGGTCCAAGACTGACACTAAGCCTACACCATTTATGACCTTTGTGTCACTCCCAATTGAGATCTCATGTGCCCCCATTTAATTTAAGAGCACATGATAATTTATTATAATTAAATTGGGGATACCAACTTTGACTAATCCTATTTTAATCCCAATTTAATACCAATGCCCCTTTAATTAAGCCCAGGCAAAACACACAACACCCCCTCACCCTACAAAACACCAAATACCATTTCTCCCATAAATTTTGCATCATTTTATGTGTTTGTGCAAATACCCAAAATTAAGGGGCTTATTTGCAAATCTTGTAATATGTGTCATAACCTCATTGGTCAAGACCAATGAAGAAGCCTCACCCTCACTCATTAACCGGTCAAGCCCCTCCCCACTCTTTCTTTTGGATGCTCATGTTAAATCTTCACCATCCATTCAAATTGGGGCTCATCCACACCACACAACCCTCACACAACTCCCTATAAAATGTCTCATCACCACACTCTTTTCCAAGCAGGCCCTAATCACCAAAATTGGGAAACCCCACCCCCTCTCTTTCTCCCCCCTCTTCTTCACCAACCGTAGATATATTACTTCTTCTTCTTTCTTTCTTCTTCTTCTTCATCTCTTCTCCTTCCTGCTACTTTTCCTCTTCCGACTACCGGCAGAGTTTCCTGCCGCCGTTCCCCAGGTGAGGAGATAGGCCATTCTCCCCTCCGGTTCTGCCATGATGGCACCTTTAAGATCCTCCAGGTTGTGGTCATGCACTATGGGAACGGCACATTAAATGCAGATACGCATCTTGAACCCTATGCGAAGAGTAACCGCTGTCGTGGCAGTCTGTTCGTCTTCTGCGGAGCGTAAGGAGCTCATATTTGCCTGTATAAAACTAGGCAGGGTATTCCCTTGTATGCTTAGGAGCAGCTCTCGCAAAGGTTATGTCACTAAACGACGGTTCGGTGATATTTAATCAAATCTCCTGCATTAAATGTGGAGATCCGCTATCATCCTACGCATTAAATGCAGAGGCGTATTTTGAAGGTCTGTCACCCTTCTGTACATCAAATGCAGAGACGTGCCTCAGGCATCTGTCAGTATTCGACGCATTAATTGCAGAGACGTGCCTTGAGGGCCTGTCACCACCCTGTGCATTAAATGCAGAGACGTGCCTCGAGTCCGGTACGGAGTGCAGCTTTTGACCTGGCAGGCAGTTTATCTTCCGCGGAGCGTAAGGAGCTCTCATCTGCCTGTGTAAAACTAGGCAGTGTATTCCTCCGTGTACGTAAAAGCGGTTTACACAAGGGAAATGGCAGTAAATGACAGCCTGGGTTGCAGAGCCTCACCATCATTATAGCCGTCGCCTGGGTAGTTGAGCAGTATCCCTTTGTCAGAAGTCGAGACGTCAGGTTCATTGCAGGATCTGACAGGTTCATTACAGGGAGTACGAAGCGTCCCTCGTACACTTCAATGCAGCTTGAAAAGAGGACGAGTTTTACGCCATAAAGGCGATGAAGCACCCTGTTTACGCTGAAGCAGCCTGGACATACTGCCTTATGCGGATGGTCCTCGAGCCTATATTTTACGCTGCGCTTGGCGGATAAGCTCTGGTTGCACGTTGAAGGCTCTGAAGTCTTCTTTTTATGCTGCTTTGCATCAATATGCTGCGTAGAGCTATCAGCGTATTTTTTATGCTTCTATAAGACCCCCTTCAAAGATTTTAAATTCCTCGTAATTTGAAACACTTTGAATGATGCATGACCCGCTCCTCGTAACTCAAAACGTTTCTGAATGGAGTTTTGAAATGGTCAAAGCTGACTTTATGGCGAATTTATTGGGGATCGGTGCTCTCTCTCGCCTATAAAAAGGCTGAGGAGTTCTCCTGTTCTTCCTACACTTCCTTCATCATACAGAGATGATGGCCGGAGTTCGTCGGGTCGACTTGAGGAAGAAGGAGATCATGCTCTTCCAATAAGTAAGGAGCCGAAAAAGACGGCATCTTTGAGCAAATGTCCTCTGCAACGATGGATCATGGAAGGATATCATAGCCTCCTTTGCTCGGGATAATCAGCAACTTTGTATGGTGGTTCTTCGGGAGAGACGAAGAATCGTATTTCACCACGCTGCTTGCAAGTGGCACCTTCTCCCGTTACTTTCGTGGCGTGGGATATAAGAAAGCAGTTTTACCCTGCTTTTCTTCTATTAGCGGTATGGGTTCATGCCCAGTTCTATATCCGCCCGCCACTGATCATCCTCTTGTTCATCGACTGTGGATGTCTACGAACCGTCTTGGAAGAAGAGGAAGACCTTCACCAATGTGAGAATCTGTCAGAACAGCTTCTCGGTGAGATCTTTAAACGATGATGAGGAAGCCCTTTGTAGACGGGGTTTTCCTCATATGTAATCATAAAAATGAAGAAAAACCCTTGTAGATTGGATTTCCCTCATATGTAATCATGACTTTAATCTTAATAAAATCGTCTTTCTTCTTCATATGATCATCTTGCCATACTTTGCTATGAAGTCTGAATATGTGTAGCTTCGACACGTCTGATTATTTACGCCGATTCTATTTAGAAAGAGTGCTGGGTCCTGTCCTGTCTTTTACGCATAACTAGGGATGCGTAGAAAGCCGCTTTAGCATTCGAGTGTTCGAACTGTCCTGCTATTTAGGAGTGAGAAACCGCATAGAATCCTGAACTGTTACTTCTAATAAACAGAATTTTTTTGTTCAGACATCATCTTCAAGAATAATTTCTAGGAAATCCCTTGGAATAGGGCAAGAAATGGCTGTCAAACTGATTTGCCATCCTGGTAGATAAAATGTTCAAACTGGAGTCTGGATAAACTTCGAATCGACCCGTGAAGAAGAGTAATTTTTTTTTTTAATGTTGAACTCTGTATGCTTCGGGTACTTGGGATATCTTGAGGTCAAGAAGGAGTATCTTTCTGTGTGAACTCCTGTAATTGACCGCCTTGAGGATCGTTCAGATGTACGCATACTCTGGCCTGCATCTCTTTCAGATGTGCGAGAAGTCATGGAGCACGAAATCATAAGTTGGCAGCCTCTGAGCATAAACTAAACACCATCGAGCATAAAATCATAGACTTGTAGTTCCTGAGCGTGAAGTCGCAGGTTTGTGGCCTCTCGAGCATAAAAGCTACCGAGCACAAAGGTATCCGGGCATAAAACCTGACTTGTAGCTGTCGAACGTAAAGTCGTAGATCTGTAGCTGTCGAGCGTAGAAAGCTTCTTAGCGTAGAACTGTAGATTTGTTGCTTCTAAAAAAAAAAATTTCCGAGCGTGAAGTCATGGATCCGTCGCCTCCGAACGTAAACTAAGCGCCACCGAGCGTGAGATCATCGATTTGGTATATGCTGAGCGTGAAGTCGTAGGTCTGTAGCCTCTCGAGCATAAAAGCTACCGAGCACAAAGGCATCCGGGCGTAAAACCATAGAATTATAGCTTGCGAGCGTAAAACCATGGATCTGTAGCTGTCGAGCATAGAAAGCTCCTTAGCATAGAAACCATGAACCTGATTTGCAAAAAACTTTTTGAATTTGCCGACTGTCCGCCTTTTCTGAATAAATAGGCTGACGTGGGACCCAATCATAACCGAATATTAATTAATAGATTTGGTTCGGGGTCCGAGGAGTCCATCCGAACTCTATATATATCCCAAGTTTCTGAGGGGAAAACTTTCCATCCGTCTTCTGCGAGAGAAAGCTTTCGACTGTTCGAGTTCTACTTCGTTTCTTCTTTGAGTCTTCAAAGTTTTCAGCAATGGCTTCGAAACAAACTTCCTCCGCTAAGGGAAAGAAGGTTGATTCCTCTTCTCGTTCTTCGGCCCAAACGAGAGCGTCTCTGGTTGGACAAGGCAAACTTCATTCTGAGCGGAGCATCCCGCCGACGAGTAGTGCACCCGGCCTGGAAGGTAGAGCTCTTGGAAAGAAGATAATGACTGAAAATCCTTCGCACACGTTGAACGTGATCGCGCTAGGTCGTCTTCTGTGCTGATAGCCTCTTTGAGGAAGATGATGCACGGAGACGTTTCATTTTTTTATGCCAACATTCCTAATGTGTCAGCGTAAAAGCTCTATTTATCCCGTAGTCGAGCGTAAAAGCCTTGACCGCCGAAAACTTTGTGTATACTATTAAAATTTGAGTTTTATGCTTGTGGATGAAAATCCGGGCGTAATAACTCAGTTTTAATCAGTCTGGCGTAAAGCACAGACCATATACTACCAATCTTTACTTTTACGTTAAGGAAATGGATTCCAGCGTAAAGGTTCAAGTTTCACAGTCTCGGCGTAGAGCACGGACTGTTGATTGGATGCTGCAAGTCCCGAAATATCTAGTTTTAGGAACTGACGTATTTCTTCTGTGCTTTTGCAGTTAACTTGCATGAGTCTCCGCTGGCTAAAGTGATGGGCTCTACCGCAGGGATGCTGCACTCCAACTATTTGGAGGATCTGTCGCACGTGACATTTCTTATCTTCGGCCCCCAGTATCCTGAAGGAAGGGCCATTCTGATATCGCCTCAGGGCGAGCAAATGATGCTGAGCATGATCATCGGGGAGCCCCTAACGTACGTAGACAGGGAGCAATACCTGAAGTCGGCTTTTCTCTTCAGGGACATGATTGACAAGCAGTCCCAGACAAAGTCCAAGAGAGAACTCTGGGTTTTCCCTGCCGAGGGTTTGGTCTTGTATTTGCCCAATATGCCGAGAGACTATCCCATCTCGACCATCTTTCATGCTACGCATCCCAGGAAGATGTCGTGGATGCTGACCCCCGATCTTCACGATAAGCCAGGAAAGATCTTTCATCTGAGAGGAGCTGACTAGGGGTCGTTTGTCAGCCGCCCTTCTGGCTCTGTGACGCTGTTCAGGGGGCTGTACCTGGGCAGTGTCCCGAGTGAAGACAGTTTAGTGATCCAGCCGGTCCAGTTACCAACTTTCTGTAATGATTTTATGGGGCATGGGGGAGTATACCCTAAGGTGAACCCTCGGTGTGGCGGGTGGATCACCCCTTCAAACCTTCGATGGGCTCGCTTAGTTGATTGGGCCTTGAAGCATTTTTAGACCGAGTTGGAGCACATCGGTCTGTTTGCAGCTGTTAGTGCTACCAGTGTTGGGTTACCTCCTAACCCTAACCTGTTTCTGGCACTGATGGAGCGATATATTTTGCTTACCGGGACCTTTGCCACTCCGCTGGGAGAGTTAGGATTGGCCCTGCATGAGATGGCAGAGATCTCAAGACGGCCGATGGGGGATACTCCATACGAAGAGTATGTCCCACGAACCGGGAGCTGGGGGGTTCAGACCCTCGAGTAGTGGAGGTCTATCAGGAGCTGATGTGCAACTACCTTGCTTGTACTACTTTTTATGACGAGCCCTCAGATTTCGCTCATATCAAAAAATGGACGTCCTATCTCTTCTTTCACCGGTCCAGGACTGCTAAGCCGGAGAAGGTATTGGAGGGCAAGGATCTGCCGGTGAATCCCTGAGTGCGCTTAATGCTCAGGTAGTTGACGATCTTATAGTGGATGCTGGTGCTCCAGACCGGTTCCTCGACGAAGGGACGGGAAAGTATCCTGAATGCACTAAGGCCTATAGTTATTTGAGGCGCTATCGCAAGCCTCTGTCCAGGGAGGCTCAACTGGCTGGCTTCCTCTCTATATAGCTGCGCCGAGTAGTAGTGCCTGGCGTCGCATCTGCGGACCGCATTCACCGCAACACGCTATGGCCTGCAGTACGTCTGGTGTTTCGGGCAAGACTGGGCTTGCTCCCTGCCATGGTGTGCCGTATACAAGCTGGCCTGAGGGCCATGACTGACGGGCTGCTCGTTGATGAAATCGGCGTGATAGCTTTCCCCGGATAAAATTACCATACATGTATTTGATGGGGCGGTTAATTCTCCATAATCCCCGGGTGATGTCTCCCGGTTCCGGCAGTAGTTCGAGGGGTAGTTTCTTGTTGAACTATCGGAAGTCTTCCTGGAACATGAGCACGGTTATAGACTGTCGGCGGGCGCTAGGCTTCAGTCATAGTTGGAAGGTTTTCTGTACCGTCCCTTTTGTACATCACAATTAGTCGAGGATTAGGCTTGAGGATTCGGGTAGAGAGAAGACCATTCTTTCTCCTGAAGCTTTTAATTGGTTGGTCTATATTAGACCATCCCATCTGCTATACAGAAGCAAAGATCATTGCTTCTTGGAGCCCTACTTGCCCAGTCAGTTGGCCTGGCAGTTTGGGTATGATCAGTTGCATATGGGCAATGCCGTCACTAGCTTCAGGTCCAGAGGTGGACTCATTGATGGAGCACGGGGATGGCGATATTTTATCATGGGCTGTACTGGGGCTATTTTTTTTGTGCCCGTCATACACTCTCCACGGAGCTGCACATCCTGCATTCGTATGTACAGTTCTATGTGGCAACGAATACCTTCCATCGTAATTTTGATATGCATGAAAGCTTTAGGGTGCCCTCTTCCAAGCCTGGGGGAAGAGTTGAAGTCCCCTCGGTTTCTTCCGATGAGGATGAGTCTGTTACCCCGGATGAGCCTCTGGTGTCCGTCCCTAGGGGTGAAGTACCTCTGCCTATAGGGGCTTTGGTAGTTTCTTGGAAGCGAAGGGCTCCTGCTCCCAATGAAGCTTTCCCTCTTAAGAGAAAGAAGAAGATGGTAAATCGTTCTCTCCGGATTCCTGGCATTGATGCTCCTGGAGGTGAGCTTGCATCTCCCCGTGTTGGGGACAATTCTTTGATTGGAACTTCCTCGCCTTTTAGAGAGGGACCGTCCACAGTTCCGGCTGGTGGTGCCGGAGGATCTCAGCTGGATGCCGCCGTCGCTGCTACTGCTTCAGGTAGTGGAACGAGGTCGCCTTCGGGGCTGAGTATAATAAAGTTCCGTATACCTCTAGTCTGATCGGCATCGGGAGGGACTTCTGCCGCACCTGCGAGCGCACCTAGTGTGATTCCAGCCGATGAGCCTCGGTTGGATTTTAAGGAGGACCTGGAAGACTACTTGCCAGTGTCAGTTTGTAGACCCCTTTCTCCAGGTATGGCAGCTCGCCTAGCATTATTAAGAAATGATTTAGCTGTACAGGCTACAGATACGACGTATATGCCGCCGGCCAGGGGCAAATGTCGTCTTTTATGCCTCTTCTTTGGGAAAATTAATATTGCGTTGATATTAACTTCCTTTTGTCTTCTTTTCAGGGGAAGACCTCTTCGGAGAGGGCAATGTAGATGCGCCCGTTGGCTCTGTGTCAGGTCCTAGTGGTGACATAGAGGTACCTGATTTTGAAGAGGAAACCTCTACGGGTGCTGGCTTGCCTGTCGAGGAGACTCTTGAGATATCTTAAGAGGAGGACGAGCCTGTCGTTGCGACAGTGCCTATTTTGAGCACGCCGATCACTTCGTCCGGTGTTGGCGATTCTTCCTTCGTCGTTCCTCCTGCTGAGGCGACGGCCGTGGTGACATAGTCTATGGTGATTCCTGGTGGGGAAGTCGCCACCATCCCGGACACTCCCCGTGTTCATGCGGACCTAGTTGCGCTGACCGAGCAGTATACCGGCATCTTCTATACCACTTTGAGAATGCTAATGTCAATGGTGTTTGCGAAGAAGCTGGACTTTGTGTCGCTGAAGAGGTCCTCTTGGTTCTCAATAGAGGCAGTCAGGGAATTCGGTGATGTCGGGGTAGCTGATGCGCTGGAGGCAATGGTTAATGGTTTAGAGCAACCCATTAACGAATACCTGCAGCTAGCTCGAGGCAATATTGAAGCTTTGGTCCAGGCCAGATATGACTCCTTGACTGCGCATCTTGTTAAAAAAAAGGAAGGTCTGAATAAATTCATTGAGACCAATCAGCAGGAGATGGATAAAGGGAAAGTCGTCTTGGAGGAGACTCTCGCCCTTCAAACGAAGTGCCAGGCCGAGCATGACAGCAATGTAGCGAGGGTCCGCAAACTGGAGACAAAGCTTGCTCAGGCAAAGGAGTGGGCTTCTCAGTCGTCGGAAGGTCTAGATGTGGTGAATGGCCGACTGGTCGCAGCACAACAGAACTTGGCGAGTGCAGGAGTCGCCCGTACCGGTCTCCTTCGGGCTAGAGCCGAACTGTCCCTCCTGATAGATGATGAGGCACAGTTGGAGTGGGTCCGCGCTGATGTCTTGGATTCCGGGGCTGAGAGAATGGCCGTACTGGCGTAGCAGCTTTGCGACCTGACCTCTCCCCCTTCATGATGTACTTTTGCTTTTGCTTTTCAATGTACTCTTGCTTTTTTCGGGGAATAATAAAGAGGATTTTTATCTGACTTTATGGACCCATCATTTTGGAATGTAAATGACAGGTTTGGGTAAAAGTGATCTCAGAGGTAGTATGGACGTGATATACTTTCGGTAAGTTTTAGCAGAGCAAATCTATTCAGAGGTCATATGGACATGACATAATATGATCCAACTAGTTTCGTTTTGGAAGTAGTTTTGTCAGAATGAGACCACCTTATTCCACTTGAGCAAAGGAGGTTTAAGCAAAGTACCTTTTCAGGAATTTGCCATTAATAGGAGCCATAAGCAGTTCTCCATTAGGCTGGGCTAACCTGTAAGCGCCGTTTGAGAACGTTGTCTCGATCACGTAAGGGCCTTCCCACATGGGCTAGAATTTGCCTTTACTCTTGTGAGTAAGAATCATCGTCCTTCTTACAGCCAAGACTAGCTTGCCAGTTTTGAACACTCTTTCCTTTACTTTTTGATTAAAAGTTCTGGAAATGAGTGCTTGGTAGAGCGCGATGCACTGCTGAGCTTAGAGGTATTTCTCGTCTAATCCTTCTAGCTCTTGAAGCCTTAACAGGTCATTCTTTTCTTGAATTAACTCGTTGGCCATGGCTATCCTGAGTGACGGAATTTGAATTTCGATAGGAATAACTGCTTCACTCCCGTAGACCAATGAGAATGGTGTGCAACCTGTCGGTGCTCGTACCGTGGTACGATATGCCCACAGACATTCTCCCAGCTTCTCATTCCAATCTCTTTTGTTCGAAGAGACAAACTTCTTCAAGAGCTTGATAATGGTTTTGTTGAAGGCTTCCGCCAACCCATTAGCAGCTGGATAATATGCCGTAGAAGCCACATTTTGTATCCGATTTTTATCACAGAATCGGTGGAACGCATGGCTGATGAACTGAGGCCCATTGTCATGGATTATCCTTCGGGGAACCCCAAAGTGGTAAATGACGTAATGCTTGATGAAGCTGGTCACAATAGATGTCTTTACCTCAGCAAGAGGGATCGCCTCTGCCCATTTGGAGAAGTAATCCGTGATGGCCAGTATGAACCGGTGACCTCTGGAAGAAGATGGGTGAATAGGACCAATGATATCCATACCCCATGCTTCGAAAGGCCAGGATGCAACCGTAGGATATAGATTTTCAGACGGTTGATGTATGAAGTCTGCATGGACCTGACAGGCTCTACATCGTCTGGCATACGGGATTGCGTCTGCGATCATAGTGGGCCAGTAATAGCCCATTCTCCTGATACGATCCTGTAGCTTAGGACCGGGTTGATGCGCCCCGCACACGCCATCGTGAGCTTCACGGATAATCCGCTGTGCTTCATCACCAGAGAGACATCGTAATAATAGCTCTTCATAAGACCGGCAATATAGGCATTGTGTCGATGCGTCAAAGTAGAAGCGTAATGATCGTCTTTTGACAGATATTGCTTCTTTAGGATCTTCTGGCAAGATTCTGTATGCTACAAAATCTATAAGGGGACTTCTCTAGTCTCTCCAGTGAGGATCTGTGTCCACCGTGCATTAAACGCAGATGCTTGTCTTTAAGATTTGCCATCATTCAGCGCATTAAATGCAGATACGCATCTTGAACCCTGTGCGAAGAGTAACCGCTGTCGTGGCAGTCTGTTCGTCTTCTGCGGAGCGTGAGGAGCTCATGTTTGCCTGTGTAAAACTAGGTAGTGTATTCCCTTGTATGCGTAGGAGCAGCTCTCGCAAAGGGGATGTCACTAAATGACGGTTCGGTGACATTTAATTAAATCTCCTGTATTAAATGTGGAGATCCGCCATCATCCTGCGTATTAAATGCAGAGGCATGTTTTGAAGGTCTGCCACCCTTCTGTGCATCAAATGCAGAGACGTGCCTCAGGCATCTGTCAGTATTCGGTGCATTAATTACAGAGACGTGCCTTGAGGGCCTGTCACCACCCTGTGCATTAAATGCAGAGACGTGCCTCGAGTCCCGTACGGAGTACAGCTTTTGACGGGGCAGGCGGTTTGTCTTCTGCGGAGTGTAAGGAGCTCTCATCTGCCTGTGTAAAACTAGGCAGTGTATTCCTCCGTGTACGTAAAAGCGGTTTACGCAAGGGAAATGGCAGTAAATGACAGCCTGGGTTGCAGTGCCTCGCCATCATTATAGTCGTCGCCTGGGTAGTCGAGCAGTATTCCTTTGTTAGAAGTTGAGACGTCAGGTTCATTGCCGGATCTGACAGGTTTATTACAGGGAATACGAAGCGTCCCTCGTACACTTCAATGCTGCATGAAAAGAGGACGAGTTTTACGCCATAAAGGCGATGAAGCACCCTGTTTACGCTGAAGCAGCCTGGACATACTGCCTTATGCGGATGGTCCTCGAGCCTATATTTCACGCTGCGCTTGGCGGATAAGCTCTGGTTGCACGTTGAAGGCTCTGAAGTCTTCTTTTTATGCTGCTTTGCATCAATATTCTGCGTAGAGCTATCAGCATAAAATAAGCTGGGGATATCCTGGGTTGCAGTGCCTTTCATGTCCCCAGCGTATTTTATGCTGATAGCTCTACGCAGCATATTGATGCAAAGCAGCGTAAAAAGAAGACTTCAGAGCCTTCAACGTGCAACCAGAGCTTATCCGCCAAGCGCAGCATGAAATATAGGCTCGAGGACCATCCGCATAAGGCAGTATGTCCAGGCTGCTTCAGCATAAACAGGGTGCTTCATCGCCTTTATGGCGTAAAACTCGTCCTCTTTTCATGCAGCATTGAAGTGTACGAGGGACGCTTCGTATTCCCTGTAATGAACCTGTCAGATCCTGCAATGAACCTGACGTCTCGACTTCTAACAAAGGGATACTGCTCGACTACCCAGGCGACGGCTATAATGATGGCGAGGCACTGCAACCCAGGCTGTCATTTACTGCCATTTCCCTTGCGTAAACCACTTTTACGTACACGGAGGAATACACTGCCTAGTTTTACACAGGCAAATGAGAGCTCCTTACGCTCCGCGGAAGACAAACCGCCTGCCACGTCCAAAGCTGCACTCCGTACGGGACTCGAGGCACATCTCTACATTTAATGCACAGGGTGGTAACAGGCCCTCAAGGCACGTCTCTGCAATTAATATGCTGAATACTGACAGATGCCTGAGGCACGTCTCTGCGTTTGATGCACTGAAGGGTGGCAGTTCTTCAAAACACGCCTCTATATTTAATACGCAGGATGATGGCGGATCTCCATATTTAATGCAGGAGATTTGATTAAATGTCACCAAACCGTCGTTTAGTGACATCCCCTTTGCGAGAGCTGCTCCTACGCATACAAGGAAACACATTGCCTAGTTTTACACAGGCAAACATGAGCTCCTTACGCTCCGCAGAAGACGAACAAACTGCCACGACAGTGGTTATTCTTCGCACAGGGTTCAAGATGCGTATCTGCATTTAATGCGCGGAATGATGGCAAATCTTAAAGACAAGCATCTGCATTTAATGCCACCATAAAAATATGTTACGCCCCAGTCCCAAAATATGTAGGACTAGGAATACGTGACACGTCAGCTACGCATTCGACCAGACTCTGGTCTGACTCGAATATGTATAAGCTGTAATATAAAGGGCACAATCTAGATATCCTATAAATGTAAACCTCTAAATCTCAATCCACAATGTACAGAAGTATACAAGAAAGAACTATATGTGCTAAAGTCAGCCGCCCCATTACACACTAACTCGAATAGTCTCGAGAAGAAGTATGAGTCTATAAAAACTAGGCTACAACAGCAGATGAATAATCAATATAAAATAACCATACTGCCGGTAGATAAGATATGAGTACCTGGTACCATGCTCGTAAGACATACAACTCCCACAGCCACTCCAAATGCTCCGTAATCATCTATGCTGCAAAACTGGCAGGGAACCAGGTCCTCAGAGGGACGTAACAAGGTACAAAAATATAACATGCCAAGTAAACAGAATGTACAAGTGCAACGACAGGGTACTCTATCATAACCAAACAAGTGTGACACAGTTTAAAGACAATGTTCGACGCGTGGGCTTTCTAAAATAAAACCGTAGCTCCGGATACGGAAATACACGGGACGTACCGCAGCTCCGGGCAAAGAGTCACACGAGTGATACAACTACACTAGATACAGGATCACTACAAAAATAATAAATATATATATATAAGCGCGTGTAGAGGAGCCCAAACCTCTACTAACTATCTTTCCATCCCAAGCGGTCAACGATTATGCGCTAAACCTGAACCTCTGACTACAGTCTCGACACACAGAAATAACTCAACAGACGCGACCCTAAGGTCGTCCCAGTCTTTGGCCATGATGTCAGTATCAGGATACAGGAATCTGGCACGATCACAGTATATTTGTGTGTCCTAGGGTGTTGATATACTCAGGTACGTACATCGAGGTGCTACGAAGCATCTAACAACTATTCTAGGACGTTACGATGAAAGTCTGCACCCGGTTGTGATCTGGACGCGAAGTATCAAATGTCAACATAGATATGTGCACAATGTACATAAAGAACAACAGATATCTAAAATCTGAAATACAGGATGGCAAGGTACACTTGCCTGCGTGCGGCTGCTGATAACGGGGTCCCGGTACCACGTCCAAGCCCTCAGGTCCCGCAGTACCTAGAGATAAGTTACAAACCAAAATCAATAATCTATTCCTCATCAAACAGTGCTGCGACACACATCTATACATAAGCTCAGTCTCAATTATGACTCACAGGGACAAGAGGCTAGGGGGGTTGACAACAGTTGACTATTGGTACGATACGTCAAAAAATCTAGTCATCAGTGCCACATCATCAAACTATCCTCAAAACATAATTAATTATTATTAACCCTTTGTTTCATATCACTTTTACTAATCACGAAGTACTACTCGAATTTAACCCATCATTAATTTTCAGTCGCCAAATTACCGATCAATGGTTTTATACTCCTCACTAGTTCACAATCAAACACGTGCTCCTCAGTATTCCTCAATGTTCAAAATATAAGAATCTTAATTCTTAATAATTTATTCTTCATTAATTGATTTAGCAATCTTTCCACCACGTATAGTATTCATAACATCTCGTCAAAAATCAAATCCCAAACCTCCGTGCAAATTATTTTAATTTATTTTAATTTGTAATCATAACCCTAACAAGGATCCAACTAAAATTGATATTCCAATGGAACTAATTATTCTTTTTGGTCCATTAATGTCCGCATTCTTTGTTTCTTCTGTCATATCGGCAGATGCATCATATCCGGTTAAGGTATACTGGCTCATTAATAATCCCAAAACAAATACGTAAAGTTTGTTATGGATGCATGCATCATTCTCTGTATTGAAATAAGTGAAAACAAATTTGGGGCTGGCCCTCTGAGTTACAACCATGGGTACGAGGATCATGAGGACAAAAATGCCTGGAAAATTCCAGGCAGCAGCTAACTGTCCAAAAAAAAGGATAGCCATGTGATGGAAAGGCTATTTATGATGGCATGAATCAATAGAATTCCCTCCATAAAAAGTGATAAGCACATACTTGGAAGCTTCATAACTTCCACCATTATTTCCACCAGTGGCAAGAAGGATTATAACTTGAAATAGTTGAGCTAACGAAAAAATCAACACTGGTAGTCACAGCCCACTCTGATCTTCAAGGGACAAGTGAAAACCTTTGAGCTTCAAATTGAACTAGTAAATTACCTGCCCAACAATGTTGAACTAGAGGCTCCGGTTGAGTCCTTGTTTGTAGCCGAGCTGCTGGAGCCGCGAATTTCCTGAATCGGCAGCGAAATCTCCGAGCGGGAGATAAGGAGCTGTCGAATCCTCCTACTTCTGCTGCTGCTCCTGGGTTCTCTCTCCTGGATCTTCTTCATTATAACCTCCCATGGGCTTCTTTCCATCATTCGTATCGTCGGAAACTATGACTATCGACGATGGTGGTGGCTTGGGAGTATTGGTTTGTCCTTGTTGGCCTTTAGCTGAGAACATAGGGAGAGAGAGATTGGGCCTTCGAGTCCATAATAGAGAGATGGGGAGGGGGTTTCGAGTGATCGGGTGCCTGTTTCGGACAGCGGGTTGACGACGGCGATGATCGAGTGGGTGAGGTGGTGGAGGTGATGGTGCAATGGTGTGAAGAGGTGCGGGTGTACAGCTCGGCCGGAAGACAGTTTGAATGCCGGAGCTCGGGGAGTGGCGGAGCGGCCCGTGGGGTGAAGCTGTCAGTGGCCCGCCGGAGCTCTGCAGTCGGTGGCCGGAGCTCCAGTTCTGAGGGAGGAGAAGAAGAAGAAAGGAAGAAGAAGAAGAAAGGAAGAAAATAAATATGGAGGGGGCTCGGTTTCCCATGTAGAGGAGAGAGGGGGGGTTTCCTAAATGTGGGGATTAGGGCCAGCTTGGGATGTGTTGCCACGCCCCAGTCCCAAAATACCGAGGGACCAGATACGTGGCAATGGCCAGCAGTACGCACCGATGGACAAACCCAATTTAATGGATCCATCCGGGCATACTTAAGCTATAAAATCCAGTCTACGACAATATGGTACAACTAATCTCATCCACACAAAGTATAAAAGTATGATCCATAGAATAAATAAGGAATATAAATCATCAGCTAGTCTCAACAAAGTGCTGCGGGGAACAACCCGATAAATATCTGATACAATGGTTCAACAGACCAGAATATAAATGACTGAAATAAATGCTGAGCATGAATCCTGGATGCTCATGAAAAGAATTCGGCTAACACCTCATCCTCAGATGGCGATACAGCTCCTGGATCAGCTCCTGCTGCGGTCCCGTATACCTCGGGGTAGATCTCGTCCTCAAATCCTGGGGACATAATCCATATCCAGGTCCTCAGGGGACATAGCACGGTACAAGAAAATATATAAGCCAAAATATAAGCAGTGCAGCAAATAATAAGAATAATAGGGTAAGTATGTAATCATCTGTGTGAAATGTAAGAGAGAACATCAATAGTACTCAGGTTAAAACAACTACAAACTCTATGTAGGGGAGCTGGTAGCAGTGATATCATGAGGTGGTCTAGCTTAGCGGGAGACTGAGTAGCCGGCATAACATAATCAACCTGTAGCCTATGGATCTCTCCAGTAATAGATGGAACAATAAGGGAATACTAAATAACCAGCTAAGTGATATGCAAGATGAGAGTAGCACTAGAACTCAGGCTGAAGCCACTACAAGCTCTGTGTCGGGGAGCCGGTAGCAGCAGTTATAATGAGTAATGGGCCAAGCTCGGGCTTCAGAGTCTTGTGCCTCACAATAATAGGGGTGTATATATATGATCAGCCTGTAGCCTGTGTGTCTCTCCCCACCCAATGTAACCACGCATATCATGACCACAACGTCTCATATCTATGTCAGCGGGATCATAACTAATGCAATAAGTCATAATTGTCTTAGGAATATAATATCTCTGTCAAGTCCTGTATCCTATACAGAATCACCACGAATATCTTGGGAAGATCCTGTCTCATGAATAGTATCAAGTGTCCTGGGTCAAAGTGTACTTGGTAAGACAAATACGAGAAGATAAAGTGTTACGAATATCCATCTCTAGATGACAATACACAACACCGCGTACGATGTTGGCACCCGACTAATAATCGGATGCTAAGTATGTCACACGGTCCTAGGTTAAGCATGCACAGTAATATAAAGGAAGCAAGGAAAATATATAACAATACTGCAGAGTTTGGTAAGGTACACTTGCCTGGGGTCCAAATACCAACAATTGTCCCTGTATCAGTGGATCCTGTAGGTACTACTCCAAAAGCTGTAATAAACATCACCAATAGTCTCAGAAGATATCAAATAGCTAGAAACGCCTGTCCTTAAGTCCAATTTGGACACAAGGGCAAAAATGACATTTTCGGGCCAAAGAGGGATCCATATGTGGGCCACTTTGCACCGAAAAGAGTGTCAGGGTCAAAGGTCTCCAAATTCCTCAAACTCAGTGTCAATAAGTCAGGAACGATGATACGAATCCAACAAAACTTCCAAAATTGGATTCCGATGAGCCAATCACAAAATCCCCCGTCAAGTGGAGCCTGTGGGGCCCACGATACACGATTTTGTCAACGTTCTTAGAATCGAACCAAACTTGGGTCACAAGACCAGCGTATTGCTACGAGTCCGATGGCCCAAGTTTTGTCTCGATCCGACGTGTGTACACAAAGTTACAGCGTCTTCCAGAATGGACAGATACGGGGCGTTGTCGGCGGATACACGTTGATTTCGGTGTGCACGCACATCCGAATTGACTTCTGTGAAATCCCACACGTCCGTATCAACGTCGACACATTTCGGTAAAGATCGCGTGTGACCAAGTCATCCCGTTTGGCGGGGCGCACTCAGTTCCGGGGTGAAACAGGGTGTTGTTTTTCCTATTTTTGGATCGCGGTGTGCGATCACCACAGGACGCGATGCACCGAACGAGTTCTACGGACAACGAGAGGGTTATACAGTCTACGCGTAGCAACTAACGGAAACTAAAACGGAGTTACGAGGTGAGAGAAAATGGTACCTAAACAGGGCTCCGTGAACGCAGAATTCCACGTGTCCGAGGGTCAACTTCGTGTCCTGGTCAAGAATTCCCGTATCCTCGTGTCTGCCGTGAGTCCGAGCTAGGGTTCTGATCCGGGGGTAGCGGGGTTTCCCGGAGGGAGTCGGCTCAGGGTCGTCTACGGCCTGGCGGCAGCGACGCCGGGTCTGGGGCTGTCTTTCGGTTCGGGGAAGGTCGACTCGGGTCTGTCGATGGCTGGGTCGACTCAGGGGAAACGGCGGAGCGGTGAGGTCGGCGGGGCTGTGGGAACGACGGCGTAGTCGAGCGGTGCCGGCGGGGTTCTGGGAAGAAGGAGGAAGGCGTCGACTCGAGGCGGGGAGTCGATCGAAGGGGACGCGGGCGGCGCTCACGCGGAGGGGGAAAGGTCGACGAGGGTCTGGGGCTGCTCAAGGCGGGGAGTCGGCGGAGTCGGGGGATATGCAGCGGGCGACGACGATCAGGGTACGGCAGCGGAGGTGTTGAGGGGGAAGTCGGGGTCTGACTCGGCGGCTATGCATGTGGGAAGAGGGAAGAGTCGTCGAGCAGTTGTCTAGGGTTCCGCCAGCGACTAGTTGGGGTCGGGTGACGGTGCGGCAAGGTCGACGGCTGGGCACGCTTAACGAGGCTTTATAGCTGCTATAGTAACCACGGTGGTTAGGGTTTACCTAATGGGTTTCGGATCCTGGTCTGGTTTGGCTTGGATCCGACCCGATCCGACCCATTATGCGGTTGGCTTGGTTCAGCAGCGGTTTGGTTCAGCCAAAATGGGTTCGGTTCAGTTTAATTATTCTAATAGTTTTTAAGGCTTTAAACGCGACTCCGGAGTCCAATAAATTCACCAAAAAATACCCTGTGTCTGGTTTTCCATTTTACATCATAAAATATTATTTCTATAATATTTTAACACCAATTAACAACATTTAAAAATCTTTAACTCACAATTACCTTAGTTCTTCATCCAGAAAAATGCCAAAAAATTTGGGAAATTATTTTAAAATTATTCTGAAAAATATGGTGTTTATAATCTACCCCCCTTAAGTGGATTGCGTCCTCGCAATCAAAGAATAAGCTACTAAAGGAAGAACTATAAAATACAAGGTTGCTTAGTTTACAACTGTATTCTCGAACAAGTGAGGGTAATGCTGGCGCATACTATCTTCTCGTTCCCAAGTCGATTCGCCAGGAGAATGATGTTTCCATGCTACCCGAACCAGTCTGATTGTCTGTCCCCGCAATGTCTTTTCACTGACGTCGAGGATGCCAACTGCTTGTTCTTCATATCTCAAGCTAGGGCCTACTGCGATCTCTGAATGATCGACTACGTGACTTGGGTCGGTTAGGTACCTTCTCAGCTGTGAGATGTAGAATACGTCATACACTCCCTCTAAGGATGGAGGTAATACAAGACGATAAGCCACCTCACTAATGCGCTCTAGAATGTCAAATGGCCCAATATACCTTGGGCTCAACTTGCCTCTGCTCCCAAATCTGATAGTACCACGAGTGGGCGAGATCCTCAAGAATACGTGCTCTCCTTCTTTGAACCCTAGGGGACGTCTGTGAGTATCATCCCAATGTTTCTGTCTGTCCTGAGTTGCTCGAAGATGATTATGAATCTGTTTTACCTTCTCCACTGTCTGTGTTACCAATTCTGGACCCAATATTTGACGTTCACCAACGTCACTCCAACATATTAGAGATCTGTATTTCCTTCCGTATAATGCCTCGAATGGTGCCATCTGAATGCTGGTCTGATAAATGTTATTGTAGGAGAACTCTACTAAGTGCAAATGATCTCCCCAAGATCCTCCAAAGTCTAGCATACATTATCGTAACATATCCTCCAAGATCTGAATGGTGCGCTCCGATTGACCATCTGTCTGTGGATGGTAAGCTGTGCTAAATTTGAGTCTGGTGCCCAAACTCTCTTTCATGCTTCGCCAGAAATAAGATATAAATCTCAAATCTCGATCCGATACAATACTAATTGGCACTCCATGTAATCTGACAATTTGTCGCATATACATGTCGGCTAGTACCTCGGTGGACTGTCCAACTCTAAATGGCAAGAAGTGTGCCGATTTAGTGAGTCGATCCATAATAACCCATACTGTGTCTCTTCCGCTGGGGCTCCTCGAAAATCCTGTGACAAAATCCATCGTGATATGCTCCCACTTCCATTCTGGTATAGGAAGTGGCTGTAACATACCTGCAGTCCTCTAATGCTCGGCCTTTACTTACTGACAGACTAAATATTTAGCTACAAATCTTGCAATCTCCCTTTTCATTCCATGCCACCAGTAATACTGTCTCGAGTCTCGGTACATCTTGGTTCCTCCTGGGTGAATAGAGTACATAGAGCTATGTGCTTCCGTCATTAACTCTTGTCTTAATTCTCTATTTAGAATATACAGGCAATTTCTAAACCTCAATGTCCCGTCTTCGTGTATGCGAAGTCCTGTCTGCATGCCTGCTTCTGTCCTCTCTTTCAATCTTCGAAATCTAGCATCGGTGGGCAATGCCTCTTTAATTCTTTCAACAAGTGACGACTTAATTTCAAGATTAGCCAGCATTCCACTCTATCCTGGTAAAATAACCTCTATCTGTAGCACCTGTAGATCTCTCAATAACTCGGGCTGCATCGTCAAGAAATAAGCCGTAGGCTTCCTGCTGAGTGTGTCTGCTACGACATTCACCTTTCCCGGATGGTACTGCAGATCTATGTCAAAATCTACCATCAATTCAAGCTAACGTCTCTGCCTCATGTTGAGCTCCTTCTGAGTATATACATACTTCAGACTCTTATGATCTGTAAAGATTTCTACCTTCTCCCCATAAAGATAGTGCCTCCAAATCTTCAGTACAAATATAACTGCTGCTAGCTCCAGATCGTGTGTTGGGTAGTTTTTCTCGTGGACCTTCAACTGTCTCGATGCATAAGCAATTACTTTGCCATGTTGCATTAAAACACATCCTAGTCCACTACCTGATGCATCACTGTAAATAACAAAATCTCCTGACCCTGAAGCAAGAGTCAAGACAGGTGATATTGTTAACCTTCCCTTCAATTCTTCGAAAGCCTTCTGGCAGTCTTCTGTCCATATAAACTCCTGGTCTTTACGTGTCAGCTTCGTCATCGGTTCTGCAATCCTCGAGAAATTTTCTATAAACCTTCGGTAGTATCCCGCAAGTCCGAGAAAATTTCTCACTTCTCCAACTGATGTGGGTGTAGGCCAAGTCTCTATTGCCGCAACTTTCTCTGGATCCACTGAAAGTCCTTCTCCTGAAATGATATGTCCCAAAAAAGGCACTTTGTCCATACAAAACTCACACTTACTGAGTTTGGCATATAGCTTCTCCTGTCGCAAGGTCTTTAACACGATTCTGAGATGCTCCTCGTGCTCTTTGTGGCTCTTGGAATATATTAGAATGTCATCAATGAACACAACCACAAATTTATCTAAGAACTGATAAAAGACGCTGTTCATTAAACTCATAAACACTGCTGGCGTGTTGGTTAAACCAAACGACATCACCAAGAACTCATAATGTCCATACTTGGTCCTGAAAGCTGTCTTCGGGATGTCCTCTTTCATTACTTTGATCTGATGGTAGCCGGATCTAAGGTCAATCTTTGAGAATACCCTTGCCCCACTCAATTGATCGAATAGATCATCAATGCGTGGTAATGGATACCTGTTCTTGATGGTCACAGCATTTAGTGCCCTGTAATCAATGCATAATCATACTGTTCCATCCTTCTTCGACAAAAATAATATGGGTGCTCCCCAAGGTGAAACACTGGACCGAATGAAACCCTTCTCCAGAAGATCATCAACCTGTTCCTTCAACTCTACTAACTCCTTAGGTGCTAACCGATATACTGATGAAGTGATAGGCTGAGCTCCTGGAGTTAAGTCTATTGTGAATTCTATTTCCTGATCAGGTGGTAAACCTGGAAGATCATCAGGAAATACATCCACAAATTCTGATATGACTCTTGGGTAACCTGTCTCCCCTTCTACAAATAGTACCCTAAGAATAGGTTGAACTCCTTGCTCTACTGCTCCTCGAAGAAACTCAAATTCTGGATGTCCAGGTGGTCTGAATATAACCCGCCCAAGTCGGCAATCAAGAGTCGTATGGTACTGACTTAACCAGTCCATACCAAGTACAACATCATAATCCGGCATGGAAAAGATTAGAAATTGAGCTCGCATCTCTCTTCCACACAGACTACTACAGAATATGATCTACAGACGTCACTAATCGGAATAATTCTACCTCCCGTAAGAATTCTCTTCATCTTCGGAAGGGGTGCGGTAGCTACTCTATGGGTGGATACAAAGCTAGCTGCTATAAATGAATGCGATGCTCCAAAATCAAATAATGCTACAACTGGTAATGAAGCTACTAAAATAGTACCTGCGATAACTTCGCCTACAGTAGCCTCCTCCTCAACAGCTAATGTGAATGCATGTCCTCGTCCCTGAGCTGGACCTCTCTGCTGCTGCTGAGCCTGCTGAAATAGAGCTGCCTGTGGTGCCAGGGGTGGTCTCTATTATTTTCCTCCTGGGGCTGGTGGCTTGACGCCTCCAACTCCTGGCTGCTGTACTCCTACTGCTGGGTAAGCTGGTCATGGTACAGGTAAAGCTAATCTCGGTGCTCCCTCTCTGCGCTCGGTGTAGTCTCTGGTTGAATGCTGGTTGGATCCGCAAGCCAGGCATAGTCCTAACTTACGTCTGCATTCTTTCTCAATGTGACCTATCTTGTCGCAGTGGTGACAAGTAGGGAGAGATATGGCACTGTGTGCTGTCCTCTCTGGCATACTCCTCTGGGACCGTTTTGCTGAATCCCCATGTCCTGTCCTGGATGGTGCTGAGGTGATAGGCCTCTTCAGGTTCGACTCTCTTCTAGTGACGTGCTTCATGCGTCGTGCTGCTGCGAGAACGTCGATATAAGATGTAGGTACGATCGATCCAATCAATCTTTGAAGCTCGAACTTCAGCCCGTCAAAGAACTTCTCAGTTTTTTCTTCCTTTGTCGCAATCAAGGTTGGGGCAAAGTGACTTAGGCGAATGAATTCCGTGTTGTATTCTTCCACTGTCACATTGCCTTAGATAAGGCGGTTGAACTTGTCTCTGAGCTCTGACCGTGCTACTACGGGAATATACATCTCTTTGAAGAGTCTGGAGAACTCTTCCCAAGTGACTCGGTCCTGTCCGAGCCTCCTCTCTTCTGCTAACCACTAGTGATGTGTATTTTCAGTTAACTGCATTCTGACTGCAGTCATCCACTTCTCTCTTGGAAGTTCAGCGGCTTCCAACTGATGCTGAAAGTTTGTGAGCCATTCATGAACTTCTGTTGGCCCCTCTTTACGAAAAAATATACGAGGCTTGAGCTGACAAAAATCGGTGATAGATCCCGTCGCTGATTGCCTCGCTGGTGGATTTGCCTGCTCCAATGCGGTTACCAGGCTGGTTCTCAGATACTCGGCCTCCTGCAGATGGGCCTCTTGCTGAATCTGCTGCTGGGCTTGCATCGTAGCATACATCATCTGGAATATCTGTTTCCCGCCCATGGTTTGTCCTGGCGGGAAAACTGGCATCTGGGGAGTGAACTGTGGTGGAGGTGGGATGTCATCTCTCCTGAACCTTGGATTAGGCTATCCTGTTTGATCGTTCTGCAATGTTTGTCCTCCATTCCCTGGGGTCACTCCGTCTATATAAGTAACCACAGCGTCATGTGGCGTATCCAAAGGAATCTCATCTCCTTTCCTGAGATCCATTACTCTGCAACCAAAAGATAAACTGTAAGAACGCTCAGAGGAATCAAACAGGATGCAAATCAAGTAACAAATTTGAGTTCGATATAGAGTTCAAAAAATGGTTCAAATAATGGATGAGATCCTATAACTTATCCTATCCTTAGGGCAGGCTGGTTCAGTCCCTAAGTTGAAATCGAAGAATTTAGTCGTAGACCTGTATGGGCCACCATAAAAACTATGTCACGCCCAGTCCCAAAATACCGAGGGACCAGATACGTGGCAATGGCCAGCAGTACGCACCGATGGACAAACCCAATTTAATGGATCCATCAGGGCATACTTAAGCTGTAAAATCAAGTCTACGATAATATGGTACAACTAATCTCATCCACACAGCTTTGAGGAGACATTAAATAGGTGATTTTGTGGAGATTGGATGGTGGGGATTGACTCATTTCCAATGGGTGGTATAGATTCCTCATGAAGGAAATTTGTTCATTCCAAGGGGAGAGTGGGGTTGGGTTGAATCGGTCAAGGGTGAGGGTGAGCCTTCTTCATTGGCTTGGGCCAATGAGGGGATGACACCTAATGCAATATTTGCGAATAAGTCCCTTAAATTTGGGAATTTACACAAACACATAAAATAATAGAAAAATTATGGGGGGATTGGTGTTTGGTGTTTTGTAGGATGATGGGGTATTGTGTGTTTTGTATGGGCTTAATTAAATGGGCATTGGAATTAATTGGGAATTAAAATAGGATTAGTCAAAATTGGTATCCCCGATTTAAATAGAATTAAAGTGTCCCGTACTTTTAAATTAAATGGAGGCACTTGGGGTCAAAATTCGGAAATGACACAAAGGTCAAAAATGGTGGGGGCTTGGAGTCAGTCTTGGACCTTTTAGTTGGTCCGGCTCAACAGGTTAAGTTGGTATCTCTAAATTGAGGGTAACGACACAGGTGTCCGACACGGAATTAAATATAGATTTTAGGATACGGAAAGTTGTGCAATTAATTTAGGGTACAACGGATTTGATTTTGAGTAAAGAAAAAGTCAAGTGCCTAAATTGGCGAATCAAGTCAGAAGTACAATAGTCCGATGGAAAATTATGGGCTGATATTGGGCTCCGAATAATTAAACAATGATAGGGCACCCCAAGGATTTTAATGAAATAAATTAAAATAATAGACAAACTTAACTCTACTCTAAACCTCAACATCTGCTGCTAAAACCAAAATTTTCCCTGTCCAAACCTGACTATCTATAAAATTAATCGAGGGGGTTTACATTCTTCCCAACTTAGAAAAATTTTGTCCCCAAAATTAAAAGTAAAGCACGACAATAGCTAAGAGAATTTAAAAAATAACTAGTATTCAATTTCCGTACGTAAATTCGTACCTTGCTCCTCAAATAAGTACGGGAACCGCTGTCGAATAGAATCCTCGCGCTCCCATATAGACTCGCCTGGCGAATGGTGCTTCAATGCCACTCTGACCAGTCGAATCGTCTGCCCTCTCAAAGTCTTCTCGCTGCGATCGAGGATATCAACTGGCTACTCTACATAAGATAGGCTGGGCCCGACTGTAACCTCCGAATGATCAAGCACGTGGCTAGGGTCTGTGACATATTTCCTCAGCTGTGATATATGAAATACGTTATTTACTCCCTCTAATGATTGAGGTAATGCAAGACGGTAAGCCACTTCGCCAACTCGTTCCAAGATGTCAAAAGGCCCGATGTACCGCGGACTCAGCTTGCATCTGCCTCCGAATCTGATGGTACCATGAGTAGGCGATATCCTCAAAAATATATGGTCACCTTTCTTGAACTCCAATAGTCTATGGTGCGCATATGCCCAATATTTCTGTCTGTCCTGTGCTGCACGTAGGTGGCTCTGAATCTGCTTGACCTTCTCCACTGTCTGTGTCACCAACTCTAGACCAAGTATCTGATGCTCTCCCACGTCACTCTAACAAACTGGCGACCTACATTTCCTATCGTACAGTGCCTCATAAGGTGCCATCTGTATGCTAGTCTGGTAACTGTTATTGTAGGAGAATTCCACCAAGTGTAGATGGTCCCCCCAAGATCCTCCAAAATCAATCATGCACGCTCTCAACATATCCTCTAATATCTGTATCGTTCGCTCTGACTGACCATTAGTCTGTGGATGATATACAGTGCTGAACCTGAGATGAGCCCCCAGGCTCTCCTACATACTCTGCCAAAAATGCGACGTGAATCTGGAATCATGATCCGATACGATGCTGACAGGCACTCCATGTAGTCGTACTATCTGCCTCATATACATGTCAGCTAAAATCTCCGTGGACTGCCCAACTCTGAAGGGCAAGAAATGTGCAGACTTGGTGAGTCTGTCCACGAAAACCTAAACTGCATCCTTCCTGCTAGGGCTCCGCGGGAATCCTGTGACAAAGTCTATGGTAATGTGTTCCCATTTCCACTCGGAAATGGGAAGCGGTTGCAATAATCCTGCAGTCCTCTGATGTTCAGTCTTGACTTGCTGACAAACTAAATATTTTGCCATGATTCTTGCAATTTCTCTCTTCATCCCATGCCACCAGAAATGCTGCCTCAAGTCTCGGTACATCCTTGTACCCCCGGGATGAATGGAATAAATCGAGTTATGTGCCTCGGTCATCGACTCTTAGCGTAGCTCGCTATTCGGAACATATAGGCGATCTCTATACCTCAACGTTCCGTCTTCATGAATCCTGAGTCCCGTCTGCATGTTGGCCTCTGTCCTCTCTCGTAGATGTTAAAATCTCGTATCTGTAGACAGGGCTACCTTGATCCTCTCAATTAGTGTAGACTGAACCTCGAGACTGGCCATCTGACCATCCATGTCTGGCAGTACAATCTCTATCCCAAGTTCCTGGAGATCCTCTAACAACTGGCACTGAGTCATAAATATAAGCCATAGGCTTCTAGATTAAGGCATCTGCTACTACATTCGCCTTGCCAGGGTGGTACTGCAACTCGTTATTATAATCTGTCATTAGCCAGTACCTCTGTCTCATGTTGAGCTCCATCTGCGTGTAGACATACTTTTAGACTTTTATGATCTGTGTAAATCTCAACACGCTCACCATAAAGGTAGTGTCTCCATAGCTTTAGTGCAAATATCACTGCAGCTAGCTCCAAGTCGTGCATCGGATAGTTCTTCTCATAAACTCTCAGCTATCTCAATGCGTTGGCTATCACCTTGCCGTGTTGTATCAGTACACATCCTTATCTGCTCCCTGACGCATCAATGTATACTACAAATCCTCCTAATCCTGAAGGTAGTGTCAGAATCGGTCCTGATGTCAGACGCTTCTTCAGCTCATCGAAAGCCTCCTGACACTCGTCGGTCCAGATAAACTCTTCGCCTTTACGCGTCAGCCGCGTCATAGGCACAGCTATCCTTGAGAAGTTTTTCATGAACCTCCGATAATATCCGGCAAGTCCGAGGAAACTCCTAACCTCTGTAACTGACATAGGGGTAGGCCATGTTTCAATTGCAGCTATCTTCTCCGGGTCAACTAATAGTCCATCTTCGGTGATTATGTGTCCCAGAAATGGTACTATATCCAAGTAGAACTCATATTTGCTGAGTTTGGCGTACAGCCTCTCATGTCTCAGCATCTCCAACATGATCTTGAGATACCTCTCATGCTCCTCCTGGCTCTTGGGATATATCAAGATGTCGTCTATAAATACCACCACGAACTTATCCAAGTACTGGTGGAAGACATTGTTCATCAAACACATAAATACTGCTGGCACGTTAGTTAAACCAAATGACATGACTAAAAACTCATAGTGGCCATACTTCGTCCGAAAGGCCTTCTTCAGGATGTCCTCTCTCCGTACCTTGATCTGATGATAACCAGGTCGGAGATCGATCTTCGAGAATACACATGCTCCACTAAGCTGATCACACAAATCATCGATGCGCGATAATGGATACTTATTCTTTACCGTTACAGCATTTAGCGCCCTGTAATCGATACACAAGCGTACCGTCCCATCCTTCTTTGGTACAAACAGAATAGTGCTCCCCATGGAGATACACTAGCCCGTATGAATCCCTTATCTAAGAGATCATCTACTTGGACTTTCAACTCAACCAACTCCTTCGGTGCTAGTCTGTAAATGAGGGAAGTAACTGGCTCGGCTCCTGGAGTCAACTCTATAGTGAACTCAATCTCTCTATCAGGTGGCAGTCCTGGAAGATCATCTGGAAACACATCCCCAAACTCTGCTATAAAGTGAGGGTACATCGGTTCACCTTCTGTAATATGTGTCGCTAGGGTAGGTTGGACACCATGCTCTCGGGTTCCCCGAAGAAACTCAAACTCTGGGTGATCTGGGGGTCTAAAGATGACACAACCATGACGGCATTCTAGGGTTACGTGGTATTAGCTCAACCAATTCATGTCTAGGACAATGTCATAGTCTAGTCTTTAACCTCAAGATAAATTCTCCTATTCTATTTTCAATAGCAATCCTCAAAAAAGAAATATTTCCTTGCCTAATGTATAATCTCTCTACTCCTCAAGGTTTTTTCTAAAATTTTATTCCTCGAATTTCTTCTTTTCGTTATTCATCTCTCCATGTCACAAGTACAATAATGGTATCACTCAAACACATACTAGAATTCCTGAAATCCGATCATTATCTTCCAAGTGAGATCCTAAATTTTTTTATCTCCTCTAGCTCATAATCTTCGTTCCTAGCATTGCTATCATATACAACCACTAGTTTCCATCATCAGGCTATGTATTTCCATAAATTATTTTAGGTCATGATTAACAATCCTTCCAGCTCTCAGTACTTCCAAGATCACTGCTACCTCAAGCACGGGTAGGGTACTACTAGGTCCAACTCTCATGCCAACCTTCCACACTAGTTCTAGAATCCAAAGAACCCATCAATCAATCCTGATAAGGTAACAATCTCCTCAGAGAAAGGTATACGAATTCTGTCTTCTATCGTCTGGTCTTCGATCTTTTTTGGAGGGAATTCATCAGGCACAAGCATCCTTCTTCGCGATTAATAGGGAATGAGAACAATGATAATGATATTGACGGAAATTGATCGAATGCAAATTGGAAGTCCAAGGGCAATAATCATATACAAAGAGTTTTTAAAATCGATTATGGATTGAGATCCTATTCAACAATCATAATATTTATTCCTAATTTGCAGGCTCGCTTGGCACAGTCAGGTGACCAAGACGATTTAAAACGGACCTGCATGGGCCACCACAAAAATACGTCACGCCCCAGTCCCAAAATACGTAGGACCAGGAATACGTGACACGTCAGCTACGCATTCGACCAGACTCTGGTCTGACTCGAATAAGTATAAGCTGTAATATAAAGGGCATAATCTAGATATCCCATAAATGTAAACCTCTAAATCTTAATCCATAATGTACAGAAGTATACAAGAAAGAACTATATGTGCTAAAGTCGGCTGCCCAATAACACACTAACTCGAATAGACTCGGGAAGAAGTATGAGTCTATAAAAACTAGGCTACAACAGCAGATGAATAATTAATGTAAAATAACCATAATGCCGGTAGATAAGATATGAGTACCTGGTACCATGCTCGCATGACATGCAACTCCCACAGCCACTCCAAATGCTCCGTAAGCATCTATGATGCAAAACTGGCAGGGAACCAGGTCCACAGAGGGACGTAACAAGGTACAAAAATACAGCATGCCAAGTAAACAGAATATACAAGTGCAACGACAGGGTACTCTATCATAACCAAATAAGTGTGACACAGTTTAAAGACAATGTTCGACGCATGGGCTTTCTAAAATAAAACTGTAGCTCCGGACACGGAAACACACGGGACGTACCGCAGCTCCGGGCAAAGAGTCACACGGGTGATACAACTACACTAGATACAGGATCACTACAGAAATAATACATATATATATAAGCGCGTGCAGAGGAGCCCAAACGTCTAGTAACTGTCTTCCCCATCCCAAGTGGTCAACGATTGTGCGCTAAACCTGAACCTCTAACTACAGTCTCGACACACAGAAATAACTCAACAGACGCGACCCTAAGGTCGTCCCAATCTCTGGTCATGATGTCAATATCAGGATACAGGAATCTGGCACGATCACAGTGTATGAGTGTGTCCTAGGGTGTCGATATACTCAGGTACATATATCGAGGTGCTACGAAGCATCTAACAACTATTCTAGGATGTTACGACGAACGTCTGCACCCGGTTGTGATTTAGATGCGAAGTATCGAACGTCAACATAGATACGTGCACAATGTTTATAAAGAACAAAAAATATTTGAAATCTGAAATACAGGATAGCAAGGTACACTTACCTGCGTGCGGCTGCTGATGACGGGGTCCCGGTACCACGTCCAAGCCCTCAGGTCCCGCGGTACCTAGAGATAAGATACAAACCAAAATCAATAATCTATTCCTCGTCAAACAGTGCTGCGACAAACATCTATACATAAGCTCAGTCTCAGCTATGACTCACAGGGACTAGACGCTAGGGGGGTTGACCACAGTTGACAATTGGTACGATACGTCAAAACATCTAGTCATCAGTGCCACATCATCAAACTATCCTCAAAACACATTTAATTATTATTAACCCTTTGTTTCATATCACTGTTACCAATCACGAAGTACAACTCTAATTTAACCCATCATTAATTTTCAGTCCCCAAATTACCGATCAATGGTTTTATACTCCTCACTAGTTCACAATCAAATACGTGCTCCTCAGTGTTCCTCAATGTTCAAAATATAAGAATCTTAATTCTCAATAATTTATTCTTCATTAATTGATTTAGCATTCTTTCCACTACGTATAGTATTCATAATATCTCATCAAAAATCAAATCCCAAACCTCCGTGCAAATTATTTCAATTTATTTTAATTTGTAATCATAACCCTAACAAGGATCCAACTAAAATTGATATTCCAATGGAACTAATTATTCCTTTTTGTCCATTAATGTCTGCATTCTTTGTTTCTTCTGTCATATTGGCAGATGCATCATATCCCGTTAAGGTATACTGGCTCATTAATAAAGTTTGTTATGGATGCCTGCATCATTCTCTGTATTGAAATGAGTGAAAACAAATTCGGGGCTGGCCCTCTGAGTTGCAACCATGGGTACGAGGAACATGAGGACAAAAATGCCTGAAAAATTCTAGGCAGCAGCTAACTGTCCAAAAAAAAAAGATAGCCATGTTATGGAAAGGCTATTTATGATGGCATGAATCAATAGAATTCCCCCCATGAAAAGTGATAACCACATACTTGGAAGCTTCATAACTTCCACCATTGTTTCCACCAGTGGCAAGAAGGATTATAACTTGAATTAGTTGAGCTAACGAAAAAATCAACACTGGTAGTCACAGCCCACTCTGCTCTTCAAGGGACAAGTAAAAACCTTTGAGCTTCAATTGAACTCGATAGGATGTTCCAACAATAAGTCTAAATACTTTCAAAATGCGTTTTGAATGATATGCTTGCTTGTATGCTGATGTGCTGCGAGTGGCCTTTGTGCCAACCTGTGCGAACCCTTGAGAGTATCGCTAGTAGCTTGTCCAATTTTACTAACTCTAAGTTTGGTTGAATGCATCTATTCGAGGGACGCCTTGAACTAGTGCACCATCCAAGACTTAAGTAAAAGGTGAAACTCGAGTGCTGAGATTTTGCTATCACTAAGCTGGTTGACGTGTTCACGCTAGAGGGGCCCTTCGAAAGTGCGCATGATCCAGTCTAAGCGATATGCTAATTTCGACGCTTGTGCAAGTGAAGATCCAAATGAACAAGTACAACGACTTGTCTAGGATTGCCTCAACCCTAGATTACTGCTTTTCCTCAGTAAGTCTCAAGGACGAGACTTTTTCTGAGTTGGGTAGGATGTAATACCCCGTTCCGCTCAAGCGGACTGCCATTTCAAACGGCAATAGTGCAGCTGTCCCGACCCGCTTTGCCTCAAAGAGAATGCAAAGGATATCCAGACTTGTCCCTACAGGAAATCAATTTTGGCTTTCAGAGGCTCGCTTGACGTATCGCTCTACCGAGGTGAATCATCGCTAAGGTGGGTGGCTACGGTGAACTTGTCTTTGCTTAGCCAGCACACATAAAATCTAGAATATTTATGCTAGTCGCTAGGTGATTCACCCCTGCATGCTAATAAATCCAACGCACCTAGCTAAGGGAATAATCCCAACTTGTATTGCTTATGCTAGAACATGGAAATTAAAATACTGCTTATATTCAGACCCTCGCATGCCAAGTCCCCTAACGATCTAACTCTCGGCTTACCTTCGGGCCCGAGCAAACGTGCTGATTATGTTCCTTAGAAACGCATGCTTGTCTGCTTGTAATGTTGCCATGTTTTCATCCAAAACCCCGGAAGACTACTACGTAGTCGTTGCGTGCCTGAATGAACCTGCAAGTATCCAGGACCGTTAGGTCACCAAGGCAGTCCCGAACCTGGGGAATGCATCAAGGCAAGTCACTCACTGAACATAGAATCATGGTTCAAGTATATCGTGTATTCGTATTGCCTGAGATTGGTCAAATAAATCGTGTTGCCAGAGATTGGTCAAATAAATCGTGTTGCCTGAGATTGGTCAAATAAAATCGTGTTGCCTGAGATTGGTTTAACCCTGACTTGCATATCGTGGACAACTCAGAAATGAGGCATAGTTCCACGGACGGTCACCGGGGCACTGGGGCCGCTCCGATCCGGATGGAACTTCAAGTGTGGTCCATCGTGTGCAGGCGAGTGGTTTGCAGCATATCGTGTACTTGGTTGCATTCCACTTGGCCTATGACCACATCATGTGTAGTCTATCATGTGCTGGCGAGATGGTTTGCAGCATATCGTGTACTTGGTTGTATTCTATCTTGGCCTTGGACTACATATGTAATCCATCGTGTACGGGCGAGATGGTTCGTAGCGCATCGTGTGCTCTCATTGCATTCCACTCTCGTCTGGGATTAGTCCTTTATGGCTTTGCCAGCGACTCATGTTCATATAGATAAGTCATCCTCGCTTAGTGGCTATCCGCGTACGAGTCATTGTATCGCATCAAAGAATAACTGAGCACAGCAACTATTATCCCGTTCAATGACTCTCGTGTTTGCATGTTGCATATGCTATGCTCCTGAATGCTTATACTTGCCCGTGCTTGAATTAACAATGTTTGCCTTGGACAGGGAAGGCCAAGGGGTAAGTCTCGCCGTGTTTCCTCTCATGTCGTACGGCACACTGTCACACGAACTAGGCTATTCAATATTTGCATGAAACTGATCCTAAGGCAACTAGAAAGACAACTTAATAGTTGGTGCACAGAACCTGTATTACGTGTTTGGATTTGTCGAGCGGGCGAGTAGCTTCCCCACCAGTGCATTCAATGTACTGATAATCCACCAGTTTGTATGCAGGGTGCGGGAGAACCTCGTTCAGTGCGGATGCCTCCTTCGTACGTGCTAAGGCCAGGAGTTCCCTCTGAAGCCTAGCAACGGTGCGTCCGAAACAGAAGCACATATACAAGACATAATATTGGAACATAGCCTGAACATCATCTGTACAATCATTCCATAATTGTAGCCACTTGGCACGCTTTTATTATTTTAGAGAGAGAGGCTTGAGCGACTTGTAATCTCGGCTATACGCCGCCTGTAACACTTGTCCATATTAATAAAAAGAGCTTGCTTTACTTCAACTTATGTTTCAATGCTTTCGCTATATTGTCAACTCAGTGAACCTGTTATCAAATCGCTATGCGTTCATGACTCCGCTACACTCGGACAATCTGTGCGACTCTGTGGCTTAGAACTCTTGCCGCCAGCCAACGAACAATGGCCTTGCATGGACATGGCTCACGCTCGTGCGACATCACGCCCGGATGGGTCAAGCGATCATTCTGCGGGAGCGCTGGCAAGGGTGATTTCCGCCTAGCGGGAACGGCCGATTAGCCTGTGGGAGATCGGGGAGTGACAATATGTTCCCACTTCCACTCGGGAATGGGAAGCGGCTGCATTAGTCCTGCAGTACTCTGTTGTTCAGCCTTGACTTGCTGACAAACCAAATATCTCACCACGAATCTTGTAATCTCTTTCTTCATCCCATGCCTCCAGTAATGTTGTCTCTAATCTCGGTACATCTTCATACCCCCGGGATGAATAGAATAAATCGAGCTATGAGCCTCGTTTATCAACTCCTGGCTTAGCTCACCACTCGAAACGTATAGGCGATCTCCATATCTTAATGTTCCGTCTTCATGAATCCTGAGTTCCGTCTGTATGCCGGCCTCTGTCCTCTCTCGCAGTCGTCTAAATTTTGCATCTGTAGGCAGGGCTGCCTTGATCCTCTCTATCAATGTGTACTGAACCTCGAGACTGGCCATCTGTACATCCATGCCTAGCAATACAATCTCTATCCCAAGCTCCTGAATATCCTCTAGCAATTGTCACTGAGTAGTCAAAAAGTAAGCCATGGGCTTCCTGCTTAAGGCATCTGCTACTATATTTGCCTTGCCAGGGTGGTACTGTAACTCTATATCATAATCTGTCATTAACTCTAGCCAGCGCCTCTGTCGCATATTGATCTCCTTCTGCGTGTAGACATACTTCAGACTTTTATGATCTGTGTAAATCTCAACACGCTCACCATAAAGGTAGTGTTGCCATAGCTTTAGTGCAAATATTACTGCAGCCAGCTCTATATCGTGCGTCGGATAGTTCTTCTCATGAACTCTTAGTTGTCTCGATGCATAGACTATTACTTTGCCTTGTTGCATCAGTACACATCCTAATCCTCTCCCAGATGCATCACTGTACACTACAAATCCTCCCGATCCTGAAGAAAGTGTCAAAATTGATGCTGATGTCAGACGCTTCTTCAGCTCATTGAAAGCCGTCTGACATACTTCGGTCCAGATAAACTCCTCACCTTTACGCGTCAGTCGCGTCATAGGCGCAGCGATCCTCGAGAAATTTTCCACGAACCTCCGATAATATCCGGCAAGTCCGAGGAAACTCCTAACCTCTGTAACTGATGTAGGGGTAGGCCACGTCTCTACTGCAGCTATCTTCTCTGGGTCAACTGATAGTCCATCTCCGGTGATTATGTGTCCCAGGAATGGTACCCTATCTAAGCAGAACTCACATTTGCTGAGCTTGAGCTTGGCGTACAGTCTATCCTGCCTCAGCGTCTCCAACACAATCCTGAGATATCTCTCATGCTCCTCCTGGCTCTTGGAATATACCAAGATTTTATCGATAAATACCACCACGAACTTATCTAAGTACTGGTGGAAAACATTGTTCATCAGACTCATAAATACTGCTGGCGCTTTGGTTAAACCAAACGGCATGACTAAAAACTCATAGTGCCCATAGTTCATCCGAAAAGCCATCTTCGGAATGTTCTCTTTTTGAACCTTGATCTGATGATATCCTGATCTGAGATCGATCTTCAAGAATACATATGCGCTACTTAGCTGATTCAAATAAATCATCAATGTATGGCAAGGGTACTTGTTCTTTACCGTTACATGATTTAACGCCCTGTAATCGATACGCATTATACTATTCCGTCCTTCTTCGGCACAATAAAATGGGTACTCCCCATGGAGAAATACTAGCCCGACTAAAACCCTTGTCTAAGAGATCTTCTACTATGGACCTTCAACTCAACCAACTCTATCGGTGCTAGTCTGAAGACGGGAAAATAACTGGCTCGGCTCTTGGAGTCAACTCTATAGCAAACTCTATCTCTCTGTCAGGTAGTAGGCCTGGAAGATTATATAGAAACACATCCTCAAACTCTGATATAATATGGGGGTACACTGGTTCACCTACTGCAATGTGTGTCGCTAAGGTAGGTTGGACACCATGCTCTCAGGCTTCCCGAAGAAACTCTAACTCAGGGTAATCTGGTGGTCTAAATATAGTGCAACCACGTCGACAATCTAGCATCGCGTGAGATTGTCTCAACTAATCTATTCCTAGGTCAATGTCATAGTCTAGACTATACCTCACAATAAATTCTCCCATTGTATCTTCAACACCAATCCTCCAAAAGAAAAATTCTTCCTTGCCTAATGTATAATTACTCTTCTCCTCAAAATTTTCTCTAAAATTTTATTCCTCAAATTTCTTCTTTCCGTTATTTATTGCTCCGGGTCACATAGTACAATTTAAATTATTGGTATCACCCAAGTACATGCTAGAATTTTTGGCATCAGATCATCATCTTTCTGGTGAGAGCCTAAAATACTATCTCCTCTAGCTTATAACATCGTTTCTGGTATTGCTATTATATACAACAACTAATTTTTAGCATCGGGCTATGCACTTCCATAAATTATTCTAGAGGGTTATGCTCATCAATCTTTCCAACTCCCAGTACTTCCCAGAATTACTGCTATCTCAAGTACGGGTAGGGTACTACTGGGTCCAATTCTCTTGCTAACCTTCCATACTAGTTCTAGAATCCAAAAAGAACCTATCAACCTACCCTACTGAGGGTAACAATCTTCTCAGAGATTATTGCACAAATCATGTCTTCTGTCATCTGAACTACGATCTTCTTCTTGAGGGAATCATCAGGCACAAGCATTCGTCTTTCCGAATAATAGGGGATGAGAAACAATGATAACTATATTGACAAAAATTGAATGAATACAAATTGAAAGTCCAAGGGCGATAATCATATACAAAGTGAGTTTTTAAAATCGATTACGGATTGAGATCCAATACAATAGTAAATCATAATATCTATTCCTTATTTGCAGGCTCGCTTGGCACAGTCAAGTGACCAAGACGATTTAAACTGGACCTGCATGGGCCACCACAAAAATATGTAATTCCCCAGTCCTAAAATATGTAGGACCAGGAATACACGACATGCCAGCTACGCATTCGACCAGACTCTGGTCCGACTCGAATATGTATAAGCTGTAATAAAGGGCACTATCTAAAAATCCCGTAAATGTAAATATCTATGTCTCAATCCACAATGAACAGAAATATACAAGAAAGAGCTACATATGCTAAAGTCGGCCGCCTAATAACACACAAACTCGAATAGACTCAAGAAATATATGAGTCTATAAAAAACTAGGCTACAACAGCAGATGAATAAACAATATAAAGTAACCATAATGCCGGTAGAAATGATCTGAGTACCTGGTGTTACGCCCCAGTCCCAAAATATCGAGGGACCGGACGCGTGGCAATGGCCAGCAGCACACACCGATGGACAAACCTAATTTAATGGATCCATCGGGGCATGCTTAAGCTGTAATACAACAATAAGTAGGTCCAATGATATGAGTCACAGTCTATACTAATCTCATCCATAACAGATAATCACCGATCAAATGCCAGAATAATATAAATAAATAAACTGACAAAACACAATAAAATGTGTCTCGGAGAACAATCCGAGAACATGTCTGATACATCAAATGAAATAGACTGGAAAGAGAATAACTAGAAACAGGATAAAAGAAAATCTCACGCCAATACTCAGGAGAAGTCCTCTGGCACAATCTCGTCCTCAGGTGTCGGTACAACTCCTGTATCTGCTCCTGTTCCTGCTTCTGCTGCTGATAATGCTCATGTACTGTATAACTCTAAGTGGATCTCCTCTGCTAGTCCTGGGGATTAAGTCCGGATCCAGGTCCTCAGGGGACAGCAAGGTACAGAAAATACAAGCCAAAAATAAATGCAGTACAGCAGAAAATGCAATAAATAGGGTAAGCTATATAACCATCTATGTGAAAATACAAGTGAGAGCATCACGAGTACTCAGGCTGAGACCACTGCAAGCTCTGTGTCTGGGAGCCGGTAGCAGCAATATCTATGTATTTTACTATGTGTTTACTATGTTTTATATATATATAATCAGCCTGTAGCCTGTGTGTCTCTCCCCATCCAATGTAACCACGCATATCATGTCCATAACATCTCATGTCCATGTCAAGCGCGATCATAGCTAAATGCAACAAGTCATAAGGTATCTAGGAATATAGTATCTCTGTCAAGTCCTGTATCTTATACAGAATCACCACGAATATCTCGGGAAGATCCTGTCTCATGAATAGTGTCAAGTGTCCTGGGTCATAAGGTACTTGATAAGACAAGTACGAGAATATAAAGTGTCACGAATGTCCATCTCTAGATGACAGTACCCAACACTGCGTACAGTGTTGGCACCCGACTAATAATCGAATGCTAAGTACTTCACACGGTCCTATGTTAAGCATGCACAGCAATATAATGAAGCAAGAAAAATAAGTAACAATACTGCAGATTTTGGCAAGGTACACTTGCCTGTGGTTCCGGTTCCAATTGTTGCTCTGTCTTCAGGTGGAATTACAGGCGGTACTCCGGTTGCTGAAATAAACAACACCATCAGATCCAAAAAATATCAATCAGCTAGAAACACCTGTCCTTGAGTCCAATTTGGAGACAAGGACAGAAACGGCAGTTTCGGGTCAAAACGGGGTCCACATGTGGGCCCGCTTTGCACCAAAAAATGTGTCCAGGTCAAAGGTCTCCAAATTCACCAAACTCAGTGTCAACAAGTCAAAAACGCTGATACGAATCCAACGGAACTTTCAGAATTGAATTTCGATGAGCCGATTACAAAATCGCCCGTCGAGCGGGGCCTGTGGGGCCCACGACACGCGATTTCGGCAACGTTCTCAGAATCGAACCAAACCTGGCTCACAGGACCAGCGTATTGCTACGAGTCCGATGGCGCAAGTTTCGTCTCGATTCGACGAGTGTACACAAAGTTACAGCGTATTCTAGAATCGACGGATACGGGGCGGTGTCGGCGGATACGCGTTGATTCCGGTGTGCACGCACATCCGAATCGACTTCTGCGAAATCTCACACGTTCGTATCAACGTCACGCACGATTCGGTAAAGACCGCGTGCGACCAAGTCGTCCCGTTTGGCGGGGCGTACCCAGTTCCGGGGTGAATCGGGTCGTCATTTTTCTTGTTTTTGGATCGCGGTGTGCGATCACCACAGGACGCGATGCACCGAGCGGTTTGCACGGGCACCGAGAGGGTTATACAGTCTACGCATAGCAACTGACGGAATTGAAAACAGAGTTACGATGAGGGAGAAATGGGTACCTGAACAGGACTCCGTGAACGCTGTTTCTCACGTGTCCAAGCGTCTCCTTCGTGTCCTGGACGTGTCCAAGTCTCTGTGTCCAGACTAGGGTTTCTGTTTGTATCCGATTCAGGGCTGCCATGTCCGAGGGGGTCCTTCGTGTCCTGCGTCCAGGTGCTGTGTCGTCCGTGTCCGGCTGCTAGGGTTATGTCTACAGGCGAAGAGGCGCATGGGCTCTTGGTCGTCGGGCTCCGCTGTGGGAGGAGGAAGAAGAGGGAGCGGGGTTGGCCGGCTAGGCGACGACGGGCGGTCGAGGGGCAGCGCTGCGGAAAGGGCTAGGGCAGAGGAGAGCAGAAGGAGAAAGGCGAGCGGCGAGGCAGCGTCGCGGGCAGCGGAGCAAGGCGGGGTGGGCGGCGCGGAGGGGGATGCTGCCGAGTCGGGGCTGCTGATAAGGTCGGCGGAGAGCGGCTGTGCGTCAGCGAGGCGAGGTGGAGCTGGGGTCGTTGAGAGGGGGAACGGGAAGGAGACGGGCGGAGGCTAGGGCACCGGAGTCGGACTAGGGCAGGGCGGCGGTGGCAGTCGGGTGGCTCGGCGGCGGAGAGAAGGAGCGAAGAAAGGAGATGGATCGGAGGTGAGTGGATGGCAGCGGGCACGGCGAGGCGGCTCACGGTGGAGGGCGTTGGAGTCAGGCGGGGGCAGTGAGGGAACAGGCGGTCGGCGGCCGGCGGCTTAGGGTTAGGGTTAGGGTTAGGGTTAGGTTTAAGAAAATTAGGAATTTTAGAATTTGTTTTCTTTTTCTTTTCTTTGTGGAGAAAACTAGGAAAATAGGTATTTATATATTACACGAATTGAACTAGGGTTAGACCTAGGATTCGGGCTGGGCCAACGCTCCTTGGGCTTGGCTTCGGCTCTCATGGGGATGTCGTGCATTGGCACGGATTTAATTCGATTTAATTATTTAATAGTCTTTTGGCTTAAAAAAAAGATTCCGGAGTCCAATAAATTCACCGAAAAATACCACATGCCCGGTTTTCCATTTTACACCATAAAATATTATTTTCATAATATTTTAATATGATATAACCGTAATTAAAAATCATTAAATTACCAACGCCTAGGTTTCAATCATCAAAAAAAATCCTAAAAATTCCAGAAAAACCCAATTAATCATTCTGAAATTTATGGGTCTTACAATCTACCCAACTTATAACAATTTTGTCCTCGAAATTAAATTAGGATAGGGTCTAAAGAATTCCTCTTAAGTGAACATTGCGGTCTCTACCCAACTTAGAATTTACCCATCTATCATCTAAGGCTATACATCTAATAAAGCTATGCCCCAATTTATTGAATTATGTTATTGAATCCTGAAGTCTTTAACACCAACATATCACCTATGATATTCCCTTAATCATATATAAAAGGGTCATCAACAATGCGACTGGCCTGTGGGGTATATCTAGTACTGTCTATATATCAAACTTATACCAAGCACGAGGTTTCGTCTCACCGAAATAAGGGAAGACGAAGATCAATAATAAAGAGTTCAAGGGTGCGGTAACAGAATAGAAGTATCAGGATCAAGGCGTTTAACGAATTCGATGGAATTTGTCAAGACAATTATGGATTGAAATCCTATTCTGGTAATCCTTTGTTCGCATGCTCGTATTAGTACAGTTATGTAACTGATACGATATGCTCAGACCTATCTAGAGGGCAAGTATACTAGTCAACTATATATCTCAATCCACGTGAAGTAGTCGTATGAAGTGCGAACCAAAATGCACTAAGGTTGATCAGACCGTAATACACTGATTCTGAATAGACAATGGTATTAGTGTACATGTCCACTAATACATATGTCATGAACAAGCTCGATAAAGAGTAAGCTTGCAAAACTAGTCTATAAAATAGCAGCATAAGTCAAGGTAGTACAATAATTGTAAGTACGCTAGATGATGATGAAAGGAGGTACAACTTAATTCAAGTTCACAAAGACAAAACAAAATAAGCAATTAACAAAAGACTCTATAATCTCTACAGTTATCAATTATAAGCAAGTTCAAAATTACATAGTTTAAGGCTGAGGTCACGAACCAATAGGCACGAGATAAAACAAATCTAAAAACAAAAAACTATGAAGAATTACGCGCATTAGCTACTCCATGGGTCTGCGCGTCTTCTAAAGTCATAGCCAGGGCTTGTCCGCATCTTCGTAGTCGATTCCTCTGCTGTTGTTGAGCCTGCTGGAAGAGTGTTGCTTGTGGTATCAAAGGTGGCCTCGGCTGATACCCTCCTGGAGCTGGTGGTAGAACTTCTTCAACTCTCGTTCGCGGTGCTTCCAATGCTGGAGAGGCTGGCCTTGGTGCTGGTAATGCTTGTTGGTTATTTATTGGTGCTCTGTCTCGACGTTCGGGGCATTCCTTCTTTAAATGCTGACTGGATCCGCAAGCTAAGCATAATTTCCTTTTGCGTCTGCACTCGTTCTCTATATGGCCTCGCTTGCGACAATATTGACAGATAGGTAGTACTTGCGGAGATGCTTCTGATGGCTGGTGCATGTGAGACTTCTTTGTAACTTCTTCCTGTGGTGCTCCGGCTGGTGCTGATGCATACGGCCGCTTCTGGCTGGACTCTATCCTTGTGATGCACTCCATGGGTCGTGCTGCAGCAAGTACACTCTCGTCTAAGGTAGTTGCAGTGGGGCTGATTAACTTCCGTATCTCTGAGCTGAATCTGTCGATGAACTTCTCCGCTTGGATTTGCTGAGCTTCTTCCTGAACCTTCTGATGGGCTTGCATCATCGCGTAGAACATTCTAACCATTTGTTGTTCGTCCATAGCCTGCCCTTGTAGAACGGTAGGCGTTAGTGGAGCCAACTGCGTCGATGGTGGAACGTCATCTTCCTGGATTCTCGGGGCATGCTGACTTGCTTGCTGTGATGATGGACCTTCACTAACTGGTGTCACTTCATCTCCATTGGTTATCACAGCACCTTGTGGTGTTTCTGGATGAGTCTCTTTGCCGGCTTGGGGATTCATCTCTCTGCAACCAAAAATAAACTATAAGGGTGCTCAGGAATCAAGGCAGGATACGGCTCAAGAAATTTATTTGAATTCGATATAGATATCAAGAACGTTTCAAGCAAGTGGATGAGATCCTTAAAATTTATCCTATTCTTATTGCAGGCTTGCTCGGTCCCTAAGTTGAAACCGAACAATTTAGTCGTAGACCTGCATGGGCCACCACAAAACCCATGTCACGCCCCAGTCCCAAAATATCGAGGGACCGGACGCGTGGCAATGGCCAGCAGCACACACCGATGGACAAACCCAATTTAATGGATCCATCGGGGCATGCTTAAGCTGTAATACAATAATAAGTAGGTCCAATGATATGAGTCACAGTCTATACTAATCTCATCCATAACAGATAATCACCGATCAAATGCCAGAATAATGTAAATAAATAAACTGACAAAACACAATAAAAAGTGTCTCGGAGAACAATCCAAGAACATGTCTGATACATCAAATAAAATAGACTAGAAAGAGAATAACTAGAAACAGGATAAAAGAAAATCTTACGCCAATACTCAGGAGAAGTCCTCTGGCACAATCTCGTCCTCAGGTGTCGGTACAACTCCTGTATCTGCTCCTGCTTCTGCTCTTGATAATGCTCATGTACTGTATAACTCTAAGTAGATCTCCTCTGCTAGTCATGGGGACAAAGTCTGGATCCAGGTCCTCAGGGGACAGCAAGGTACAGAAAATACAAGCCAAAAATAAATGCAGTGCAGCAAAAAATACAATAAATAGGGTAAGCTATATAACCATCTATGTGAAAATGCAAGTGAGAGCATCACGAGTACTCAGGCTGAGACCACTACAAGCTCTGTGTCTGGGAGCCGGTAGCAGCAATATCTATGTATTTTACTATGTGTTTACTATGTTTTATATATATATAATCAGCCTGTAGCCTGTGTGTCTCTCCCCACCCAATGTAACCATGCATATCATGTCCATAATGTCTCATGTCCATGTCAAGCGCGATCTTAGCTAAATGCAACAAGTCATAAGGTATCTAGCAATATAGTATCTCTGTCAAGTCCTGTATCCTATACAGAATCACCACGAATATCTCGGGAACATCCTGTCTCATGAATAGTGTCAAGTGTCCTGGGTCATAAGGTACTTGATAAGACAAGTACGAGAATATAAAGTGTCACGAATGTCCATCTCTAGATGACAGTACCCAACACTGCGTACAGTGTTGGCACCCGACTAATAATCGGACGCTAAGTACTTCACACGGTCCTATGTTAAGCATGCACAGCAATATAATTAAGCAAGAAAAATAAGTAACAATACTGCAGATTTTGGCAAGGTACACTTGCCTGTGGTTCCGGTTCCAATTGCTGCTCTGTCTTCAGGTGGAATTGCAGGCGGTACTCCGGTTGCTGAAATAAACATCACCATAAGATCCAAAAAATATCAATCAGCTAAAAACGCCTGTCCTTGAGTCCAATTTGGAGACAAGGGCAGAAACGGCAGTTTTGGGTCAAAACAGGGTCCACATGTGGGCCCGCTTTGCACCAAAAAATGCGTCCAGGTCAAAGGTCTCCAAATTCACCAAACTCAGTGTCAACAGGTCAGAAACGCTGATACGAATCCAACGAAACTTTCAGAATTGAATTCCGATGAGCCGATCACAAAATCGTCCGTCGAGCGGGGCCTATGGGGCCCACGACACGCGATTTCGGCAACGTTCTCAGAATCGAACCAAACCTGGCTCACAGGACCAGCGTATTGCTACGAGTCCGATGGCGCAAGTTTTGTCTCGATCCGACGAGTGTACACAAAGTTACAGCGTGTTCCAGAATCGACGGATACGGGGCGGTGTTGGCGGATATGCGTTGATTCCGGTGTGCACGCACATCCGAATCGACTTCTGCAAAATCCCACACGTCCGTATCAACGTCACGCACGATTCGGTAAAGACCGCGTGCGACCAAGTTATCCCGTTTGGCGGGGCATACCTAGTTTCGGGGTGAATCGGGTCATCATTTTTCCTGTTTTTGGATCGCGGTGTGCGATCACCACAGGACGCGATGCACCGAGCGGTTTGTATGAGCACCGAGAGGGTTATACAGTCTATGCATAGCAACTGACGGAATTGAAAACAGAGTTACGATGAGGGAGAAACGGGTACCTGAACAGGACTCCGTGAACGCTGTTTCTCACGTGTCCAAGTGTCTCCTTCGTGTCCTGGACGTGTCCAAGTCTCTGTGTCCAGACTAGGGTTTCTGTTTGTCTCCGATTCAGGGCTGCCGTGTCCGAGGGGGTCCTTCGTGTCCTGCGTCCAGGTGTTGTGTCGTCCGTGTTCGGCTGCTAGGGTTGTGTCTACAGGCGAAGAGGCGCATGGGCTCTTGGTCGTCGGGCTCCGCTGTGGGAGGAGAAAGAAGAGGGAGCGGGGTTGGCCGGCTAGGCGGCGACGGGCGGTCGAGGGGCAGCGCTGCGGGAAGGGCTAGGGTAGAGGAGAGCAGAAGGAGAAAGGCGAGCGGCGAGGCGGCGTCGCGGGCAGCGGAGCAAGGCGGGCTGGGCGGCGCGGAGGGGGATGCTGCCGAGTCGGGGCTGCTGATGAGGTCGGCGAAGAGCGGCTGTGCGTCAGCTAGGCGAGGTGGAGCTGGGTCATCGAGAAGGGGAACGGGAAGGAGACGGGCGGAGGCTAGGGCACCGGAGTCGGACTAGGGCAGGGCGGCGGTGGCAGTCGGGTGGCTCGGCGGCGGAGAGAAGGAGCGGAGGAAGGAGATGGATCGGAGGTGAGTGGATGGCAGCGGGCACGGCGAGGCGGCTCGCGGTGGAGGGCGTTGGAGTCAGGCGGGGGCAGTGAGGGAACAGGCGGTCGGCGGCCGGCGGCTTAGGGTTAGGGTTAAAGTTAGGGTTAGGTTTAAGGAAATTAGGAATTTTAGAATTTGTTTTCTTTTTCTTTTCTTTGTGGAGAAAACTAGGAAAATAGGTATTTATACATTACACGAATTAGACTAGGGTTAGACCTAGGATTCGGGCTGGGCCAACGCTCCTTGGGCTTGGCTTCGGCTCTCATGGGGATGTCGGGCATTGGCACGGATTTAATTCGATTTAATTATTTAATAGTCTTTTGGCTTAAAAAAAAAGATTCCGGAGTCCAATAAATTCACCGAAAAATACCACATGCCCGGTTTTCCATTTTACACCATAAAATATTATTTTCATAATATTTTAATATGATATAACCGCAATTAAAAATCATTAAATTACCAACGCCTAGGTTTTAATTATCAGAAAAAATCCTAAAAATTCCAAAAAAACCCAATTAATTATTCTGAAATTTAGGGGGCTTACACCTGGTACCAATGCCTGCAAGACAAGCAACTCTATCAGCAACTCCAAATGCTTCGTAATCGTCTACGCTACAAATATGGTAGGGGACCAGGTCCTTAGAGGGACGTAACAAGGTAAAAACACAACATGCCAAAGTACAACAGAAAGAAACAAGTGCAACGACGGTGTAATCTAGCATAACCAACTAAGTGAGACGCAGTTTGAAGACAATGTTCGACGCGTGGGCTGTCCAAAATAAAATTGTAGCTCCGAACACAGAGACACACAGGGCGTACCGTAGCTCCGAGCACAGAGTCACACGGGTGATACTACTACTCCAGATACAGGAACACTACATCAATATGACATACATATATAAAGCGCGTGTAGAGGAGCCCAAACATCTAGTAGCTGTCTTCCCCTTCCCAAGCGGTCAATGTTTGTGCGTTGAACCTGAACCTCTATCTAGCAGTCTCTTCGCATAGAAGTAACTATCAACAAACGCGACCCTAAGGTCAGTATCAGGATACAGGAAATCTGGCACGGTAACAGTTTATAAATGTGTCCTAGAGTTATGATATACACAGGTACGTACATCACGGTGTTACGAACATCTAGCATTCGTTACGAGATGTTACGACGAACGTCTATACCCGGTTGTGATCCGGACACAAAGTAATGATCTTAATCAAACACGCGCACAATGTATATAATGAAATAATAAATATCTGGTAACTGAAATACAGGGTGGCAAGGTACACTTGCCTGCGTCCGGTTGCTGATGACGGGGATCCGGTACTATGTCCAAGTTCGCAGGTCTCGTAGTACCTAGAGTCGAGATACAAGCTCAATCAATAAACTATCACGAAGCTAAAATATGATGCGACACACATCTATCATATGTTCAATATTAGTTACAAGTTACATAGACACTAAGCTAGAGGGTTGACCAAGGTTGACTAAGGGTACGTTACATCTAATACGATCAATTACCTGTATAATATCATCAGAACAATCCTCAATCCCCTATATTTATTATAGTATTTTCCAGTAGTTCATGTACGATCATTCCTCAAATTTTACCTCGGTATTCACAGACGTTAACATGCACATTTAATTATCATCCTCGAATAAAATAATTATTAATTATTTAAACCATCGATTAAAAATATGTCAATAAATTAATTGAACACCGCTTTCCAATAACCTAGCCACTCGTCAAATAAATTCATTATTAAATATTAGCTCTCAATATTAACCAATGTTTTGATATCACAACATCATTCTACGATAATTAAACCGCTCCTCTACAACCATCAAAGTGTGTATACTAAAATGTAATAAACCCTAAGATTTCACATGACATATATAAACCCTACACTCAAAGTCTAGCTTCTTAACCCTAACCTTAACTATGTTAAATTAAACCATAAATAATACTACACTACACATGAATATAGGGGAGAGTTTACCTCGGTGGCGGCGCGTGGTCGACGCTCGGTTGGCCGGAGTGAGGTCGACAGCAAGGTGGGGATGTGTAGGTAGTGATCGAGGGAGGCTCGAGGTGGTGATGGCTTGAGTAGCAGAGGTGGCCAGTGGAGAAGTGGATGTGCTGATGCGATGCATCGACTGAACCGGTCGGCTCCACCGCTTGGGCGTCCACAGCTCCGAGGCGAGGAGGCGGAGGGCCTCTGCTGTGGTGCATGCTTCCGGAGATCCTGCAGTAAAGGTACTGAGATCGGGCTCCTCGGCCCGTATTATCCTGGCGAGGAACCGGGTCGTGTTCAGATCGGAGCATCTAGCGGCCTCGGCCGGAGGGACGTGCCTGCACCGCGTGACCGCGCCATTCCCATAGTGCATGCCCACAACCTGGAGGATCTTGAAGGTGCCATCATGGCAGAACCGGAGGGGAGAACGGCCGATCTCCTCACCCGGGGAACGGCGGTAGGAAACTCCGTCGGGAGTCGGAAGAGGAAAAGTAGTGGGAAGGAGAAAAGATGAAGAAGAAGAAGAAGAAGAAGAAGAAGAAGAAGAAAGGAAAAAGAAGAAGTAATATACCTAAGGTTGGTGAAGAAGAGGGAGGGGAGAGAGAGAGGGTGGGGTTTCCCAAGTTTGGGGATTAGGGCCTGCTTGGGAAAGAGTGTGGTGATGAGACATTTTATAGGGAGTTGTGTGAGGGTTGTGTGGTGTGGATGAGCCCCAATTTGAATGGATGGTGAGGATTTAACATGAGCATCCAAAAGAAAGAGTGGGGAGGGGCTTGACCCATCAATGAGTGAGGGTGAGGCTTCTTTATTGGTCTTGACCAATGAGGTTATGACACATATTGCAATATTTGCAAATAAGCCCCTTAATTTTGGGTATTTGCACAAACACATGAAATGCTGCAAAATTTGTGGAAGAACTAGTGTTTGGTGTTTTGTAGGGTGAGGGGGTGTTGTGTGTTTTGCATGGGCTTAATTAAAGGGGCATTGGAATTAAATTGGGATTAAAATAGGATTAGTCAAAGTTGGTATCCCCAATTTAATTAGAATAAATTGTCATGTGCTCTTAAATTAAATAGGGGCACATGGGATCTCAATTGGGAGTGACACAAAGGTCATGAATGGTGTAGGCTTGGTGTCAGTCTTGGACCCTTTAATTGGTCCGGCTCAACGGGTTGAGTTCGTAGCTCAAAATTGATGGCAACGACACAGGAGTATGATACATGATTAAATAATGGATTTTGGATACGAAAAGTTATGCAATTAAATTAGAACACAAGGGATTATGATTTTGAATGACGGAATAGTCCAGCGCCTAAATTGTTGTGTCAAGTCTAGAATGCAACTACTTGTTGGAATTTATGGGCTGATGTTGGGCCCCGGATATTGCAACAACGGTAGGGCGCTCCAAGGGTTTTATTAAAGACGTCTGACATCTGCATCCTTAATTCTAAACCTCAAACATCTGCTGCTAAACCAAAATTTTCTAACCCATAACCAGACTATTTATGGAAATAAATAAGGGGGTTTACATTACCTATCCTACGGGATATCACCCATCCTACGAGAGGTCACCCATCCTAAGGGAGGTTACCCATCCCACGGGAGGTCACCCATCCTAGGGAGGTCACCCATCCTTCGGGATGTCACCCATCCTAGGGAGGTTACCCATCCAACGGGAGGTCACCCATCAATATGGAGGTCACCCATACTAAGGGAAATAGGTCACTCATCCTACGGAAGGTTACCCATCCTACGGGATATTACCCATCCTAAGTGAGGTCACCCATCCTAAGGGAGGTTACCCACCCTACGAGATGTCACCCATCCAAATGGAGGTCACCCATCATAAGGGAAATAGGTCACTCATCCTACGGAAGGTTAACCATCCTAAGAGATATCACCCATCCTAAGAGAGGTCACCCATCATAAGGGAGGTTACCCATCCGATGAGAGGTCACCCATCTGACGGAAGGTCACCCATCCTAGGGAGGTCACCCATCCTACGAGAGGGCACCCATCCTATGAGAGGTTACCCATCCTAAGGGTGGTTACCCATCCTAAGGGAGGTTACCCATCCAATTGGAGGTTATCCATCCTAAGGAAGGTCACCTATCCGGAGGATACCCATCCTATGGGAGGTCACCCATCCTATGAAGGTCACCTATCCTAAGGGAGGTCACCCATCCTATGGGAGATTACCTATCCAAAGAAAGGTCAGCCATCCTAGTGAGGTTACCCATCCTACTAGAGGTTACCCATCCTACGAGAGGTTACCCATCCTACGGGATATCACCCATCCTAAGGGAGGTTACCCTTCCTAAGGGAGGTTACCCATCCTACGGGAGGTCAATCATCCTTAGGGAGTTTACCCATCCTACGGGAGGTTACCCATCTTAAGTTCGGTCACTCATCCTACGGGAGGTTATGCATCCTATGAAAGGTCAACCATCCTAGGGAGGCTACCCATCCTAAGGGAGTTTACCCATCCTAAGGAAGGTCACCCATCCTAGGGAAGTCATCCATCCTAGGGAGATTATCCATTCTAAGGTAGTTTACCCATCCTAAGGGAGGTCACCCATCCTAGGAAGGTCACCCATCCTAAGGGAGGTTACCCATCCTAAGGAAGGTCACCCATCCTACGGGAGGTCACCAATCCTAAGGGAAGTCACCCATCCTAGCCATCCTAAGAGAGGTTACCCATCCTATGAGATGTTACCCATCCTAGGGAGGTTAACCATCATATGAAAGTTACCTATCCTATAGGATATCACCCATCCTACGAGAGGTTACCAATCCTAAGGGAGGTCACTCATCCTAAGGGAGGTCACCCATTCAAAGGGAGCTTACCCATCCTACGAGAGGTCACCCATCCTATAGGTCATCCATCCAAATGGAGAAAAGTTACCCATCCTAAGTGAGGTCACCCATCCTTAGGGAGGTTACCCATCCTACTAGAGGTTACCCATCCTGGGAGAGATTACCCATCCTACGAGATATCACCCATCCTAAGGGAGGTTACCCATCCTAAGGGTGGTTACCCATCCTATGGGAGGTCATCCGTCCTAAGGGAGGTTACCCATCCTACGGGAGGTTACCCATCCTAAGTTAGGTCACCCATTCTATGGGAGGTTACCCATCCTACGAGTGGTCACCCATCATATGGAGGTCACCCATACTAGGGAGGTTACCCATCCTTGGGTAGTTTATCCATCCTAAGGGAGGTCACCCATCCTAGGGAAGTCACCCATCCTAGGGAGGTTACCCATCCAAAGGGAGTTTACCCATCCACAGGGAGGTCACCAATCCTAGGGAGGTCACCCATCCTAAGGGAGGTTACCCATCCCAAGGGAGGTCACCCAACCTACATGAGGGGTAACCTTCCTAAGTATGTGTGACCTCCGGATGGGTGACCTCCCTTAGGATGGGTGTCCTCCCTAGGATGGGTGACCTCCCGTAGGATGGGTGACCTCTCGTAGGATGGGTGTCCCCTCTTAGGATGGGTAATATCTCGTAGGATGGGTGACCTCCCATAGGATGGATAACCTCCCTAAGGATGGGTAACCTTTATAGGATAGGTAATCTCCCTTTTGATGGGTGTCCACCATAGGATGGGTGACCTCCCATAGGATGGGTGACCTCCCGTAGAATCAATGACCTCCCTAGGATGGGTAACCTCCCATAGGATGGGTAACCTTCCTGAGTATGGGTGACCTCCGGATGGGTGACCTCCCTTAGGATAGGTATCCTCCCTAGGATTAGTGACCTCCCGTAGTATGGGTGACCTCTAGTAGGATGGGTGTCCTCCCTAGGATGGGTAACCTCTCTTAGGATGGGTGAACTCCCGTAGGATGGGTGACCTCTTGTAGGATGGGTAACCTCCCTAGGATGGGTGACCACCCTTAGGATGGGTAATCTCTCGTAGGATGGGTCACTCATCCTACGAATGGTTAACTTCCCTAGGATGGGTAACCTCCTTAGGATGGGTAACTACCCTTAAGATGGGTGACATCCCTTAGAATGGGTGACCTCCCGTAGGATGGGTGACTTATAGGATAGGTGACCTCCCTAGGATGGGTGATCTCCCGTAGGATAGGTAACCTTCTATATGATGGGTGACCTCGCTTAGGATAGGTGAACTCCCTAGGATGGGATCTTAAGGGAGGTTACCCATCCTACGAGAGGTCACCTATCCAAATGGAGGTCACCCATCCTATGGGAGGCTACCCATCCTAGGGAGGTTACCCATCCTATGAAGATCACCCATCTAACGGAGGTTACCCATCCTAAGGAGGACACCCATCCAAAGGTAGGTTCCCATCCTAAGGGAGGTCACCCATCCTACGGGATATCACCCATCCTTAGGGAGGTTACCCATCCTAAGGGAGGTCACCCATCCTTTGGAGGTTACGCATTCTACGGGAGGTGAGCCATCCCAAGGGGGGTGACCTAACTTAGGATGGGTGACCTAACTTTCGATGGGTAACCTCTATTGGGGTGACTGACCTCCCGTAGGATGGGTAACCACCCTAGGATGGATGACCTCCCTTAGGATGGGTAACCTCCCTTAGGTTGGGTAACCTCCCTGAGTATGGGTGATATCTCGTAGGATGGGTGACCTGCCTTAGGATGGATAACCTCTCTTTAGATGGGTGTCCTCCCTAGTATGGGTAACCTCCGTTAGATGGGTGACCTTCAGAGGGTGGGTAACCTCCCTAGGATGGGTAACCTCCCGTAGGATGGGTGACCTCTATTTGGATGGGTGACCTCTAATAGGATGGGTAACCTCAATTAGGATAGGTGACCTATAGGATGGGTGATCTCCCATAGGATGGGTAACCTTCCTTATGATGGGTGACCTCACTTAGGATGGGTGACCTCCCTAGGATGGGATCCTAAGGGAGGTTATCCATCCTACGAGAGGTCACCCATCCTACGAGAGGATACCCATCCAAATGGAGGTCACCCATCCTACGGGAGGTTACCCATCCTGGGAAGGTCACCCATCTAACAAAGGTTACCCATCCTAGGGAGGACACCCATCCAAAAGGAGGTTACCTATCCTAAGGGAGGTCACCCATCCTACGGGATATCACCCATCCTAAGGGAGGTTATCCATCCTAATGGAGGTCACCCATCCTAGAAAGGTTACCCATACTATGGGAGGTCAGCCATCCCAAGGGAGGTTATCCATCAAAAGTTAGATCACCCGTCCTAAGTTAGGTCACCTCCCTTAGGATGGGTGACCTCCCGTAGGATGAGTAACCTCCCTTAGGATGGGTAACCTCTATCATGGTCACGCATCATAAGGGAGGTCACTCATCCAAATTGAGGTTACCATCCTAGGGAGGTCACCCATCCTAAGGGAGGTCACCCATCCAATAGGTGGTCCTACGGGATATCACCCATCCTACGAGAGGTCATCCATCAGATAGGTCACCCATCCTATGGGAGGTCACCCATCCTAAGGGAGGTTACCCATCCTACGGGAGGGCACCCATCCTACGAGAGGTTACCCATCCTAAGGAAGGTCACCCATCCTAAGGGAGGTTATCCAACCTACAGGAGGTCACCCATCCTAAGGAGGTTACCCATCCTACGAAAGGTCACCCATCCTAAGGGAGGTTATCCATCCTAAGGGTGATGTCACCCATCCTAAGGGAGGTTACCCACACTATGAGAGATCACCCATCCTAAGGGAGGTAACCCATCCTAGGGAGGTTACCCATCATAAGGGAGGTTTCTTATCCAAGGAAGGTGACCCATACTTAGGGAGGTCCCCCATCCGGAGGTTACCCATCCTAAGGGAGTTCACCCATCCTATGAAGGTCATCCATCCTACCGGAGGTCACCCATCAAAATAGAGGTCACCCATTCTACGAGAGGTCACCCATCACACGGGGGGTTAACCATCCAAATAGAGGTTATCCATCCTACAGGAGGTCACCCATCCTACTAGAGGTCACCCATCCTACGGGAGGTTACCCATCCCACGAGAGGTCACCCATCCGATAGGTGGTTACCCATCCAAATGGAGGTTACCCATTCTAATGGAGGTTACCTATCTTACGAGAGGTTACCTATCCCAAGAGAGGTTACCCATCCAAATGGAGGTCACCCATCCTACGAGATGTTATGAATCCTGAGAGAGGTTACACATCCAAAGGGTGGTTGCCCATCCTAAGCGAGGTCACCCATCCTAAGCGAGGTCACCAACCTAAGAGAGGTCCCCTATCTTAAGGGAGGTCACTCATCCTAAGGGAGGTCACCCATCCTAAGGGAGGTTACCCATCTTACGAGAGGTCACCCATCCTAAGGAAGGTTACCCATCCTATGGGATGTCACCCATCCTTAGGTAGGTCACCCATCCTATGGGAGGTTACCCATCCTAAGAGAGGTCACCCATCCTAGAAGAAGGTTACCCATCCTAAGAGAGGTCACACAACCAAGGGAGGTTACCCATCCTACGAGAGGTCATCCATCCTTAGGGAGGTCACCCAACCAAGGGAGGTTACCCATCCTACGAGTGGTTACCCATCCTAAGAGAGGTTACCTATCCTAAGGGAGGTCACCCAACCAAAGGAGGTTACCCATCCTATGAGAAGTCATCCATTCTTAGGGAGGTTACCTATCCTAAGAGAGGTTACCGATCCTACGAGAGGTCACCCATCCTATGGGAGGTTACCCAACCTTAGAGAAGTTACCCAACCTATGGGAGGTCACCCATCCGAGAAAAGGTCACCCATCCTTAGGGAGGTTATCTATCCTACGAGAGGTCACCCATCCTAAGGGAGGTCACCCATCCTAAGGGTGGTTACCCATCCTATGAGAGTTTACCCATCATATGATGGGTAACCTTCCTTTGGATGGGTAACCACCCTTAGGATGGGTAACCTTTCTTTGAATGGGTAACCTCTCCTAGGATGGGTGACCTCTTTTTGGATGGATAATCTCTCTTAGGATGGATAACCTCTCGTAGGATGGGTGACCTCCCTAACGATGAGTAACCTCCCGTAGGATGGGTGACCTCTCGTAGGATGGGTAACCTCTCTTAAGAAGGGTAAACTCCCTAAGGATGGGTGACCTCTCGTAGGATGGGTAATCTTCCTAGGATGGGTGACCTCCCTTAGGATGGGTAACCTCCCTTAGGAGGGGTAACCTCTCGTAGGATGGGTGACCTCCCTTAGGATGGGTAACTTCTCTTAGGATGGATAACCTTCGGTAGGATGGGCAACCTCCCTAGGATGGGTGACCTGTCTTAGGATGGATAACCTCCCGTAGGATGGGTAACCTCTCATAGGATGGGTAACCTCCCTAGGATGGGTGACCCATCCTATTAAAGGTCACCCATACTTAGGAAGGTTACCCAACCTAGGGAGGTCATCCATCTTACGGGAGGTCACCCATTCAAATGGAGGTTACCCATCCTAGGGTGGTCACCCATCCTAGGGTGGTCACCCATCCTAGGGTGGTTACCCATCCTACGGGAGGTCAACCATCCTAAGAGAGGTTTACCCATCCTAAGGGAGGTCACCCATCCTAAGGAAGGTTACCCATCCTATGGGAGGTTAGCTATCCTAAGTTAGGTCACTTATCCTAAGGGAGGTTACCCATGCTAAGAGAGGTTACCCATCCTAAGGGAGTTTACCATCCTACGAAAGGTCACCCATCCTAAGGGAGGTTACCCATCCTACGGGAGGTTACCCATCCTAAGTTAGGTCACTCATCCTACGGGAGGTTACCCATCCTACGAGAGGTTATCCATCCTAATTTAGGTTACTCATCTTACAGGAGGTTACCCATCGTACGAGAGGTCACCCATCCTATTGGTCACCTATCCTAGGGAGGTTATCCAACCTAAAGGTGGTTACCCATCCAAATTGAGGTTATCCATCCGACGGGGGGGTCACCCATCCTACGGGAGGTCACCCATCCAAATGGAGGTCTCCCATCCTACAAGAGGTAAACCATCCTAAGGGAGGTTACCCAACCTATTAGAGGTTACCTATCCTACGGAAGGTTACCCATCCAAATAGAGATCACCCATCCTATGAGAGGTTACCCATCATAAGAGTTGTCACCCATCCTAGGGAGGTTACCCATCCTAAGGGAGGTTACCCATCCTAGGGAGGTTACTAAACCTATGAGAGGTCACCCACTATACGGGTAGTTACCCATCCAAATAGATTTTACCCATCCTACGAGAGATCACCCATCCTAGGGAGGTCACCCATCCTAGGGAGGTTAGCCATCCAAATGGAGGTCACCCATCCTACGAGAGGTTACCCGTACCAAGGGAGGTTATCAATCCTATGGGAGGTTACCATCCAACGAGAGGTTACCCATCCTAAGAGAGGTTACCCATTCTAAGTGAAATAGGTAACTCATCCTACGGGAGGTTATCCATCCTCCGAGATATCATCCATCCTAAGGGAGGTTACCCATCCTACCAGAGGTCACACATCCTACGAAAGGTCACCCATCCTAGGTAGGTCATCCATCCTACTGGAGGTCACACATCCTACGGGAGATTACCCATCCTACGAGAGGTTACCCATCCTACGGGAGGTCACCCATCCTACGAGAGGTTACCCATCCTAAGGGAGGTTACCCATCCTACGGGAGGTCACCCATCCTAGGGAGGTCAGTCATCCTACGGGAGATTACCCATCCTAGGGAGGTTACCTATCCAACGGGAGGTCACCCATCATTATGGAGGTCACACATACTAAGGGAAATAGGTCACTCATCCTACGGAAGGTTTGTCAGGACCCGCACCCAAAAAATTGGGTATAAGTCATGGGTACATCCAACCTACGCCACAGAATCGGCGGTAGAACACTGTCTAGGTCCGTTCTAGGTCACAACAATCTATATCTCACAATAACCTGTCAAGATAACCTCTCGAAAAGGAGGGCAATAACACAATATTTATAAACTCAATCACAATAACTAGGGGAAGAGTAAAAGTACGATAACATATGAATAAAAAAACTAAGAAC
>JAYESA010000009.1:201134019-201171519 GCA_036927795.1 Iris macrosiphon
CCTCTTTGACTGACCATCTGTCTGTGGGTGATATGCAATACTAAACTTGAGCTGGGTGCCCAAGCTAGCCTGTAGACTCCTCTTGAAATACAAAGTAAAGCGACTGTCCAGGTCTGATACTATGCTCACAGGAACTCCATGCAGTCTGACTATCTGGCGCACATACATCTCTGCTAGTCTCTCCGTAGACGTACCCACTTTGAATGGTAGAAAGTGGGCCGATTTGGTCAACATGTCTACGATGACCCAAATCACATTCTTCCCTCCTAGAGAACGGGGAAGTCCAAAAACAAAATCCATGGTCACATGCTCCCATTTCTACTCCGGAATGGGTAACGGCTGGAGCAACCCTCCTGTCCTCTGCCTCTCCGCCTTCACCTGCTGGCACACTAAGTATCGGGATACGAAGCGCTCTACCTATGTCATGACCCACACCCGATGTAAGGGTACTAGTCGGAAACAACGCCCAGCCTACGCCACAGAATCGGCGGTAGAACGCTGTCTAGATAATCTATCTAACAATATAATGAACCACCAATAATGATAGTATACTCAATCACAGAACTAAGATAAAAATAAGCACGAATCAGATAAAGAATAGAATAGTCACAATACAACTCATGAGTCTAAAATAATACATCAATGTGTCTGAAGAAATACAGGAATAAGCTGGAGACAAATCCAGTACAAAAGAATACTACGAGGCTACAACTCCAGGGTCAACTGTCTCAGTTGGGATAAGTCTCCCTTGAGACAGGGTCTCAGAATCTAAACCCACAATATCCTGGGGTCTATAAAAGGTAGGATACCACTCCTTTGTGTCATCTGGAAAAATATATCCAGTCAGGAAAGGAGCAGAGTACATCTCTAACAGCAGTTCTAATTAATGATAAAAACTATGTAATAGTAAATAGCTATGGATAAACAAGATGCACAATAGATACAAGAGATATATATACAATAAGAAAATACTGGAAATAAATACAACAATGAACAATATGCCAATGAAACAATAATACTAATGACTAAGTGTGTGAGTACTAGCTTAACATGTGATCGGCTTGGGCAAGATGCAATGCGGCCTGGCTAATCATACGTGCGGTGCATGATCAACACTATTCAGTAATCAGTACTTTATTCAATAGGGATATTGATCACATATCTATACTAATACTCCCCACCCCGACTGGTATAATAGATCCAACCACGGTATGCTATGGCACGAGATTCTCCAAGAAGATAGCTAGTCTTCCCGAGAATCGGTGTCTGTACATGTACAAGATAACCAATAAAATAATACTTGTACCATATACACCATATACCAAGGAATAATATCTCATGACGAGTTCCGGATATACCAATCTGTGTAACCATAGTGTCAAGAGAACATGGATATCTACACTAGATACAATGAACATAGAGGATATCATAAATGAGAAACTATCAAAGAATGTACTCGCCTGAAGTCCAATGAACACTCTCACAAATGTCTGACTCGGTGCCTCGAAGACCTAGATATGGAATACAACATCAATACAAGGTCCCAAAAAGAGAACAAGTTAAACTAGTCAACTTCTAGGTCAAAAGTCAACTATGGTCAAACCAAGGTCAACTATCTATTTCTAGGTTGCACAAGTCTAGCACCAAAATCTTGGATCAAAATACTAAAATCTAAGTTATAGGAACCACAACCTAAAATATTAAGATACCTTATCTTCGGATACGTGCATCCAAGGTAAACCTCACAATACCTATATCAACAATAAAGTATAATAATATAGAATATCAATTTACAACAATTAGGAACCATAGTTTTGAACCAACTTGGTATCCACACAAAGTAATGCTCAAGATACATAGATATAGTATTTACCCTTATAAATAATATAATATATATAAACTAATATTATACAATTAAGAATATAACAATACTAGTATTATATCTCACAATAAATACATATATATGTATATATATACATATATATATATATAAATATAATATATAAAATATAAACTAAAACTGCCTAACTGTCACTGAAAACAGTATGGTAAAACACTGATTTTTCAAAAAACTGACTTTCAGCGACAGTTCCAACTGTCACTGAAAACGCCGTCGCCAAATCTGCTGTGTAAATGCACTGCTGTCACTTTATTGGTGACAGTTATCAACTTTCACAGAAATGACCGTCACTGCTGCTGTTTAAATCTTGTCTACTGTATTTAATGACAGAATCTGTCATTAAATACCCAATAAAGCTACAGCGGCTACTGTTGCTGTTTAATGACAGAAACTGTCAATAATGCAGCTGTCGCCAAAAGTTTAAATATATAACTATATATATATATATATATATATATATATATATATATATATATATATATATATATATATATATATATATATTAATATATAAATATATAAATCAATATATATATATATATATAAATTAAATAGATATATACTTCTATATATACATAATCCTACACAAATAAATAAATAAATACTAATAGCTATAAAATACATCTATGTACTAATGTACATATTTTAACATGGTTAAATGCACACATAAAAATAAATTCATTTATATACAATTGATTATATAATAATTATAATTAATATAATTACTCATTTAAACACATAAATATATTTATAAAATATTTACATATAATTTATACTACTAACATAAATTGTAACATATATAAATGCATGTAAGAGAAAGCTACATATATATTTATACATTATATTAGTATACCTATAATACATATTTTTATGCTACCAAAAATACCATAATAATACACTAAAATAAATATATAACATCTATATATATTTACTAATTATAATTCAAGAATTAAAGCATAAATAATTATATCTACACATAAACACACACAAATGGAGAGTATCACACCGTATCCCACTAGATTTAGGATATGCATGCGACACGAGTCCAACACACAACTAATTGCACCCCGAAGGACACAAACAAGTCACAAATATTATTTATGAACAAATTAAAGTGTCAAATGTAGATCTATGTGTCCGTGTCAAAATACGACATGTACAAAGTCCCGTGTCGGAGGAAAAACCCCGAAAATAATATATATCACCAAATTATTGGGATACGACCTACACGTACCCAATTGTGGACACGATACTAGCCCCAAACACATAAGCACATGCCCAATTGATCTATAGGATCAATTTACACACACAACAAAATATTAATTCGAAATTCTCCCAAAATTGACACAAAAAGCACCATAACTTTCTCCATGGGTCTACTATGAACACAAAACCAAGTCCTATGGGTAGTACATATATATGGGTTAATTTTACATGATTAAATCTCAGATTTAAAAGTTATTTTAAGGGAAAAAACTAAATTATACCTATTGGGAGATGGATTACCAATGAAACCTCCAATTGAGATAAAATTGCTTCCAAATTGTAGATCCTTGCTCCTCTTTGTAGATCCTTGTCGCCTCCTTCAAGATCCTTGCTTCTCAAGTTTCTAATGGTGAATTGGGAAGGAATTGGAATGAATTTGGTAGGGAAATGGAATGGAAATAAAAGAAATTTGGTAGTGGAAAATTTTAGATCTAGATTTGGAATAAAAATGAGAGGAGAGAGAATTTTCCTCCCTCTTTTAATAGGCCGGCCCCTACCCCTTTCTCAAGCAATTATGAAATATTCAATGTACCCCTTGGGGCCTCTCATGAAGAAATAATTAAGAAAAAAAGCTTCTAGTCTATTGATTTAATTAATTTAATCCATCTCCTTAACAATGAACTTAGTCTAACTAATTAATTCATGTTGGTCCAAACTAAACTAGTTGGGTCCACTAATACAAGTCCAAAATAATGAAATATCATCTAACAAAAATTAAATAATGCAACAAATAATTATTTACCATGCACAATATTTAATTAAATAGGAAAAGACTAAAATACCTTTTCCTAGAAAATATGGTAGTGACAACCTACCACTTCATCCCGTACCACCATACATGCTCTCTCAGATCTCTATACATCTTGTTGGCACCTGGATGCATAGAATACTGGGATCGATGCGCCTCCTGAAGAACCTCCTCGCGCAACGACCTACTCGGCACACACAACCTGGTACCGTGCCGCAATGAACCATCATCAGCAATGGTGAAGTCATCTGATAATCTAATCTAAACCTGTGCCCTGATATTCCTAAGGGACTCATCCTCAAATTGTGTAGCCCTGATCCGGTCTATCAATTCTGACTGAATCTGCAGTCCCCACATCTGCATCTCAACTCCAAGCATTATCACCTAAATATCCATGCTCTCTAGATCTGTCAGAAGATAACGATCAGTAGTCAGGCACATAGCTACCGGATACCTGCTCAGCACATCCGCAACTACGTTCTCCTTTTCTAGATGGTACTACAATAATATGTCGAAGTCTTTCATCAACTCCATCCATCTCCTCTGCCTCATGTTCATCTTTTTTTGGGTAAACTCATACTTCAAGATCTTGTGGTCAGTGAAGATCTCCACAGGCTCTCCGTATAAAAAGTGATTCCACAACTTCAGAGAAAAGATGACCGCTGCCAACTCCAAATCGTGGGTAGGATAGTTCTTCTCATGAGGACGTAATTGCCTGGGAGCATAGGCAATCATCCTTCTATTCTGCTGCAACACACAACCCAGTCCTTTCCCCGATGCATCACTATAGATAGTAAATCCTCCAGACCCTGATGGCAACGTCAACACTGGAGTTGTCGTCAACCTCCTCTTTATCTCATCAAAGGCGACCTAGTACTTCTCTGACCAAACAAACTCCATGCCTTCCGGGTCAGCATAGACAACGGCTCTGCAATTCAAAAAAAATCCTGAACAAATCTTCTGTAGTAACCTGCCAGTCCCAGGAAACTCCTGACCTCTTCTACTGAACTCGTAGCACTCCATGCCTTAACTGCCATAATCTTCCTCGGATCCACCGAGATCCCTTCTCCTGTCACCACATGACCAAGGAATTCAACCTTGTCAAGGAAGAACTCGTACTTCGAAAGCTTTCCATAAAGCTTCTCCTTCTTGAGAGTCTCCAGCACTATCCTCAGTTGCTCCTCATGCTCCTCTAGGGTCTTCGAATACACTAAGATGTCATCAATAAACACTACTACAAACCTGTCCAGATGCTGATGGAATACCTTGTTCATTAGATTCATGAACACTGTCGGTGCATTAGTCAACCCAAACGGCATCACCATGAACTCATACTGTCCAAACCTGGTCCAAAAAGCTGTGTTTGGAATATCCTCCCTCCTGACCTTCACCTGGTGGTAGCCTGTCCTCAGATCAATCCTAGAAAATACCCTCACTCCGCTCAACTGGTCAAAAAGATCATCAATACGCGGCAGCGGATACTCGTTCTTGATTATGAGGTTGTTCAGAGCCCTGTAGTCGATACACATCCGTATCGACCCATCCTTCTTCGACACAAAAAGTATCAGAACACCCCACGAAGAAGAACTAGATCTGATAAATCCCTTGTCCTGAAGCTCATCCACCTGCTTCTTCAACTCTACCAGCTCACTGTTGCTGACTCTATAGACGTGATGGGATATCGGCTCCGCGCCTGGCACCAAGTCTATAGAGAACTCCACATCTCTATCCGAAGGTAACCCTGGAAACTTCTCCGAAAAGACATCCATGAACTCCGCTATAAATGGATGTGGCAACCTCTGCCCTACCACTAGGCCCCCGCAGAAGACTCCCTCGCTCTGCTTTGTTGCTCCTCTGACAAACTCAAACTCTGGCTCTCCCGGTGGACTAAACAACACTTTGCCTCCACGATAATCTATACTAGCACGGTGCATACTCAACCAATCCATCCCGAGTACAATGTCGTAGCTCGGAAGTGGCATTATGAGTAGGCACACACTCAACTCCCAGCCTCCCAAGATAACTCTCCGGTCTCTACAGACATCACTGACTAGGATGATACCACCCCCGGTCATGATCTTGCAGAGTCTAGCTAATGGTTCAGCAACAAAATAGTGTCTAATAATAAAAGATACAGACACAAAATTGTAGGAAGCACCGGAATCAAATAAAGCAAGTGCTGGAATGGAATCAGGAAAAACAGAACCTGAGATTACATCAGCAAGGGACAAGATAAGATATCATCAAGGAAGGACAGTGATATTTCAAAATAAAACAATTTCAGAAAGATTAAAGATAACAAAAGATCAGGAAGGGTCCTATATGTGATTGAGCACACTCTCTCTCAGCCTATATCCAATATCCTATCGTAGGTAGACCTAGAAACTAGACCTGCATACAAGACCTGCATACTAGGCCTGCATGGGCCATCACTAAAAATGTGTCATGATCCACACCCAAAAAATACGGCATGAGTCGTGGGTACGTCCAGCCTACGCCACAGAATCGGTGATAGAACGCTGTCTAGGTCCGTTCTAGGTCACAATAATCTATATCTCATAATAACCTGTTAAGATAACCTCTCCAAAAGGAGGGCAACAACACAATATATATAAACTCAATCACAATAACTAGGGGAAGAGTAAAAGCACGATAAGATATGAACAAAAAAACTAAGAACCAAAGAGAGCAAGTACAAATCCAAATATACAGTCAAAGTCTATAAGTCTACAACATCTCACAGAAGCAACAAATAATAAATACAGTCATCCAAACATCAACTGGGAATAACCCAAAAATCCACTTAGCTATTCTAGGGCGCTAGCGGCGTCTCCTCAGCTGGGACGGGCTCCTCCTCAAAATCAGGGTCTTAATACTCGTCGACACCTGGCCCATAGAAGGTCGAGCAAAAATCCTCAGGATCTTCTGGAAAAAAATATGTCCAGTCAAGACTGGAGCGAAGTACATAACTCTGAAAGTAAGTCCAAGTACATGGTAAGGTGTATATGACTAGCAATAGAAAAGAATACAATATACACAGAAAAAGTAAATATATGGTAGAACTGATAAAGTAACTGCAATGTAAAACTGGGAAACAATACAAGTAGTAGAGAAGTAACTACATGTGAGAAAATAGGAATACTAGCTAAGAGCCTTGAGTACAAGTTTGTTATGTGATCGGCTTAGGTTGCACATGAATAATCTACGATAACTCCGTTATGCGTGAGTTGCATAACCGACATACACATGAATACTGTTTGGCTTTGATCACATAACCAACTTCTACTCCCCTCCCCTACTAATACTCTTGGATCCAACCACGACACGCTACGTACATGATAAATAACTCGTACACATGAAGGCGAGAGCATACGAAGCACATGATATCATATGATAATCAATAACCGAAGCACATGATGAAATACACGTGATAGAGTACCCACTGAACACAGTAAGGGGGATAACATCTCATGACGGGATCCAACTAGTTCCAGCTCATGAAATAATGTGTTAGAATAAAGTATTATAGTTCTAGAACAGGTGATATATACGCTATCTTGAAATGGAAACAATCAGAGGTAGGTACTCGCCTGACGTCCTGAGCAACTGGTGAGGATCGAGATCCGAACTTGCGTCGCAAAGAACTATTACAAAAAGCAAGGTTAAATGGGGTTCTAAAGAGTTAAACTGATATAAAATAACTAAAAACAAGCTTCTAGGATTATTCTAGGTCGAACGGGTCAAACTGGGAAAATCTGGGTTAAAAAGTCAACCCAGGGTCCAAAAGTCAACTTTAGGTCAAAATTAGGCCAAACATTGACTTTGGCGGTCAACGGGGGCAATTATGGTCAACTCTAAGTCAAACTAGGATGCCCCTAAGATTCTAGGTCAAAACTAGCTCATTAAACTAGTAAACCCTCAAACTTGCCTCCTTGAGATATTGGGATACCCTCGGTATCCGATACCTCAACCTACGCTATATACCCGACATATACCCACTAATGCATATACTAACAAACATAAATATATATATATTTATACATAAAAACCCAACTCTAATACCAAACCTAGGCAAACGCTCAATACCTTGCCCCGATAACCAATACCATGAGTATCTCATGGTATTGAGATATCTCACGTACTCCTCTCTAACACTAACCAACTAGCTAACTATCTATATATATACTTATAGCCGTCTACCTATGTAAATATATATATATATATCTAAACACATATACATATCAATATATATATCTATATATATATATCACACATACATATATACATATATCCATTACACATCTCATATATATATATATATATATATATATATATATATATATATATATATATATATATACCTATGTTTATCTCTCTCTCTATATATATATATAGCTCTCTCCCTCACTCACTACTGCTGCTACTACCTACTGCTACTACTGCTGATGCCTGAAGCTGCTGCTGCTGGTGGTGCCCCAAGCTGCTATTGCTGCGCTTTGTTGCTGCTGCAGCAGCTACTTGCTGCTGCTGCGCTACTTCTCTTGCTGCGTTGTGCTTATGCTTCAGCGGCCACTCGCTGATGCTGCCTCTCTTTCATCTCTCCCTATCTTACTCTCCCTCGACACACACTACCCACATCTATATATCTATATATATAACCACACAATCATACATATATATATACACACAAACATATATATATATATATACTCTTATACACATATATAGGTACACACACACATATATATATAAACACACATATGTATATATATACACACACACACACTCATATATATATATAAACACACACTCACACATATATATATATATATTGTCACGCCCCAGTTCCAAAACGTCAAAAACTAGGCCACGTGTCACTGGCCAGCTGACACGTTACTAAGGGCTTAATCCATTTTGAATGGACCCAAAGAAACGTGCTACACTGTCCTAAAATACTACAAATATAACACAGTCAAATCTATCTCACCCACAGGAAAATGTCAGAAAAGCAAGTGCTGAATATATATAATCTGAGTCTGATACAGTACACAACTGGTGAGAATACAAGCCTACTACAAAAACTGATAATAGTGCAGAAAAATTAGATAGACTAAGTAGCGTCTATCTGAGCAAAACATCTCCATCTCCAGGTAGCAGCATCTAGGGTCAAGCCTACTCTGAGGGTGTCTCCTCGAGCTCCTCCTCGGTAGCACATCTGGCCTCCTGATCAGGCCCGTACACTGTGGGGTAGAAAGCCTCGTCTAGATCTGGCAGGGAACCAGGTCCTCAGTGGGACGTAACAAGATACAGGAAATGACATGCCATGTATGTAAATACTGAATAAAGAAAATAAATACAGGGTGCTAACCATACTAAGTGAAAATGCAAGTAAAGATCCAGTAGTACGCATGGGAATGTGTGGCTAGACATACGCTGACGTAATTCACCAATCGTGGCGACTGGCTAGTATAGGTATCATATGCCCCCGACTCAGGGAACTCTGCAATCGACCATCTCTGATACGAAGGTATAAAACATTATTGGAGGGGGTGTCCCATACGTCCACTAGTTATCTTTCCCATCCCCATGAAACTAAATGTCAAGTCGTACATTTTCTGAGTTATTCTAATCCGTGATGCGGGTCACACGTACTGGTAGCTAATCAAATACGTAGCTCACATCCATATATGCAAATACAACCATGTTGCGTGTTTTCGTGATAGGGTCTAGGAGAATATATTAGGATATTCTCTCAGCTGTTGGAGAGTCTGTAATATCATGTCAACATAACAGTTGACTATACCCAAGGCAGTCTCAGGTGATCATGGTATATGAATTTCAGAACAAAGTAGATATCACAATTTAATTTAAATAATAACTTGGCAAGGTATACTTGCCTACTCCCTGATAGTGTTGAAACCCTGATTTTACAGTCAGTTGTGAAGGCGTTGGTGACAGGAGGTCACTGGCTGTGATGAAGTTGGTTTATGTTAAAACAGATAGGTTCGTGAATATCATAGCTGTAATATAAAGCATATATATATACACATATATAATATAGATATATATATAGTAGGTATATATATAGATATAACAGTATATATAGTATATAAAGAACAGATAAAAGCAGGCATAAATATATAGTAGCAGGGTATATCCACTGCTATAGATAATATGGTATTTATCAGGGTGTATCCTCTGATTTATATAATATAATAATATAGTAGTCAGGGTATATCCACTGAGATATATATATAATAATAAATAGTAATATTCAGGGTATATCCACTGATGTAAATTGAAATGACAGGGCAGAATTTAAATACGTATATAGATATTTATATATATAAATATATAAGGAATAAAAGATAATGCAGGAATACATATATATAGGTACTGTATTATCCAGTACAATATATTATATATAGTATAAATAATATAATGACATTGCAAAAATATAAATTTACATATCTATAATAAGCTGTATTATCCAGCTGGATATTAATATATACATATATAGATAATATATATATATATATATATAGATATATATATATAATAGGTGCAGAAGATTAAATGCAGAAAAATAAATAAAAGGAAAATGCAGAGTATAGTAATTATATAATTAGCATATTATATATACATATCATATAAATATATATATATAAAAAAATATAGATACCTATTTAGTAATTATACACTACAATATATAAATATACATATATAGTTATACGTATACATATATAAATATATATATGTATAGAATATATATAGATATATATCTATAATATATATACAGTATAATATACTGTAAATATATATATATAATTATACATATAAATACATAGTAATATATATATATATATACATATTATATATACATATATATACACATATATATACATATATTATATATATATAGACATGTATTAGAGATTATATACGTATTTATGTATAGTATAGGTATATATACCTTACAGGTGGCAGGGGGGTCCCACACGGTGTCGCCGACGAGAGGACGGCGGCGGAGGCAGCCGGAGGTGGCCGGAGGAGCTGTAGCAGCAGCAGTAGCAGATAGCAGCAGCAGCAGCAACTGTGGAGTGCGGGGGCTCTGGCCGGCGGAGGAGCGGCGGAGGTGGCCGGGCAGGCGGCGGGTTTGGAAGAGGGAAGGGTGGCGGTCAGGTTGGTGGTGGTGGCGGGGGTCCACGACGGCTGTGGCGGCGGCTAGGGGCGGTCGGAGGTGAGGGTGGTGGTGTAGTCGGGATTCTGGCCGGGGCACTGTGGGGGTGAGGGTGGCCGGAGGAGGTATCGTGGGGCGGTGAGGGTTGGTGGTCCGGTGGAGGGGAGGACGGCGAGTCGAGTGGGGGTGGTGGTGGCGGTGAACGGTGGCCGGAGGCGGCGCTGGGGGTAGATGGGAGTGGTGGTGGTGCTGTGGAGGTGGTGGTCGGGATGATGCTGTAGAGGCTGGCCACGGTGGAGCAGGCGGCCGGAGGTGGGTGGCAGTGGTCGGAGGGAAGGGGAGGGGAGTGGCGACGGGTTCGGCGGTGGTCCGGTGGGCGGAAGGTGGCCGTGGTGGTGGTGGGATGGGTTGGAATGGAGAGGAGGGCTAGGGTTTATATAGGTTTAGTTGAGTGGCAATTCTGTAATTAATGGCAACTTAGGGGTATTTTGGTAATTTGATAATTTGGGATATTTTCCAGCAGATTTTTCTGGAAGTTATGGGTGGGTCCCACTCACCTATGGTCTAGCCAATAGGATTAGGCCACCTAGCATGCAATTTTGCATTATAAACCCCTAACTTTTCAATAATTGCAAAAATGCATAAAATTTGTATTTTGCGTAATTTCGCAATTTACCAAATTTCAAATACTGATTTCTCGTAATTCTGAATTATACAAAAATGAGGGAAATAGCTGGGGAAAATATTTTGGACAGTGTGGGGTGAGTCTAGGCAGGGGCAGGGTCTGATTCTGCAGGTGATACGGTCATCGTATTTATTATTTAATAAATACTGCGCACGGTGTTTACTATTTATGTTGAGGCTGTTAGGGTCATAATCTTTCTACGGTGTCAATACGATAATTGTAATACAATTAGAGTAGAATATTATCGTATTTTTGGTTTGGAAAACAGGTGCCTATTGGTCCTCAAATCACTAGGGTACAGAGGTGGGTAAAGAGCAGAATTTTAAATAGGAAATAAATAAAATGAAGCACCAAACAAGGTTTCTGGAAGTTGCTAAAAATACAGAAAGTGTAGTCTAACAAGTCTAGGGCAGGTATGTGAAATTTGTTTAGGGTTAACAGCTAGTGTGATGCCCTAATCAATTATAATGAACAGGTGCACAATCAATATATAATAAATAAAATTAAAAAAAATTTATCATAAATCTAATTAATCAAAACTAATCCTAAATTACTAAATTCTGGTCGAGGGAGTTTACAATCTACCCTTCTTAGAATATTTCGTCCTCGAAATAAAAACAACCATATAATGAGAATGAAAGATTAATTAAGGACATAAGATGATTAAGAAAAAAAAAATTTAATTTGAAATATTGGACATACCCTGGTTTGGAAATAGGTGAGGATAACGCTGTCGAATATCCTCTTCCCGTTCCCAGGTGGATTCACCTGGTGCATGATGTCTCCATGCAATACGAACAAGAGGAATAGTCTGACCTCGCAGCACTTTCTCGCTACGGTCCAGGATCTCTACAGGCTCCTCCTGGTACGATAAGCTCGGTCCGATAGTGATCTCTGAGTAGTCTAGCACATGACTCGGGTCTGGAATGTACCTCCTCAACTGAGATACGTGGAAGACGTCATGTACTCCTTCCAAGGTCTGAGGTAGAGCTAGCCTGTAAGCAACTTCTCCGACGCGATCTAGCACATCGAAGGGTCCAATGTACCTTGGACTTAGCTTCCCTCTTCCTCCAAATCTGATAGTTCCTCTAGTAGGTGAGATCTTTAAGAACACATGCTCCCCTACTTGGAACACTAGAGGTCGTCGGTGAATGTTGGCCCAGTGCTTCTGCCTGTCTTGTGCAGCTCATAGGTGTCCCTGGATCTTCTTTACTTTCTCCACCGTACGAATAATCAGTTCTGGCCCCAGAATCTGTCTCTCGCCAACATCACTCCAGCATACTAGGGAACGGCATTTCCTTCCATACAAAGCTTCAAAGGGAGCCATTTGGATGCTCGCTTGATAGCTGTTGTTGTAGGAAAATTCCACCAGATGTAAGTGATCTTTCCAGGATCTGCTGAAATCAAGCATACAGGCTCTCAGCATATCCTCTAAGGTCTGGATGGTGCGCTCTGACTGGCCATCTGTCTGCGGATGATACGAGGTGCTGAACTTGAGGCGGGTACCAAGACTCTCTTACATACTTCGCCAAAAGTAAGATGTAAACCTCGTATCCCTGTCAGATATTATACTGACTGGTACTCCATGCAGACGCACTATCTCCTTCATGTATATATCTGCCAAGACTTCTGTAGATTGCCCGACTCTGAAAGGTAGGAAATGAGCAGCCTTAGTGAGTCTGTCTACAATTACCCAGACAGCATTACGACCACTAGGACTTCTTGGGAAGCCCGTAACAAAGTCCATCGTAATGTGTTCCCATTTCCATTCAGGTATTGGGAGGGGTTGAAGTAGACCGGCAGATCTCTGATGCTCAGCCTTGACTTGCTGACACACCAGGCATTTGGCCACAAAGCGTGCTATCTCCCGCTTCATTCCATGCCACCAGTAATATTGTCGCAGATCTCTGTACATCTTTGTGCCTCCTGGATGTATAGAGTAGGTTGAGCTATGAGCTTCTGACATAAGCTCATTACGAAGTTCTCCATTTGGAACATAAAGACGATCACCACATCTTAGAGTCCCATCTTCGTGTATGCGACATCCTGTCTGAATTCCAGCCTCTGTTCTTTGTCGAAGCCTCTGAAATCTTGCATCTGTTGGTAGAGTAGCTTTGATTCTTTCTACCAAAGTTGAATGCAGCTGATAGTTTGATAATTGGCCGTCAAGTCCTGGCATAATGACCTCTATTCCCAAATTTTCTAGATCTCTCAGAAGACCTGGTTGGGTGATCATAAAGAATGCCGAGGGTCTTCTGCTTAGAGCATCAGCTACCACATTTGCTTTCCCAGGATGGTACTGTAGATCAATCTCGAAATCTGTCATCACTTCAAGCCATCGTCTTTGCCTCAGATTTAAGTCTTTCTGAGTGTAGATATATTTTAGGCTCTTGTGGTCGGTAAAAATCTCCACTCATTCGCCATATAGATAGTTTCTCCATAGCTTCAGGGCGAAGATGACTGCGGCAAGCTCTAGGTCGTGAGTGGGGTAATTCTTCTCATGAGTCCTCAGCTGTCTTGAGGCATAAGCTACAACATTCCCATGTTGCATTAAGACACAACCAAATACTTTTCCGGATGCATCGCTATAGATGACGAAACCTCCGGATCCAGATGGTATTGTCAAAATGGGGGCTGTAGTCAGACGCTTCTTCAACTCATCAAAAGCTGTCTGGCATTCTTCAGTCCATAAGAACTCCTGCTCCTTGTGGGTAAGGCAAGTAATCGGTTCCGAAATTCTTGCAAAGTTTTCTACGAACCTCAGGTAATATCCGGCAAGTCCTAGAAAGCTTCTCACCTCTGAGACATTGGTCGGAGTTGGCCATGTCTCCACAGATGAAATCTTTGCAGGGTCCACCGAGATGCCTTCTCCGGTGATCACGTGCCCAAGAAAAGCAACACGATCAAGGAAAAATTCACACTTGCTCATCTTGGCATAAAGGCTCTCCCGTCTCAGCTTCTCTAGTACCAGTCTTAAGTGCTCTTCATGCTCCTCGTGGCTCTTCGAGTATACCAGTATGTCGTCGATGAAGACTACCACGAACTGGTCCAGATATTGATGGAAGACTCGGTTCATCAGATTCATGAATACAGCAGGTGCATTAGGCAGTCCAAATGGCATCACCAGAAACTCGTAATGACCATAACGAGTCCTGAATGCTGTCTTTGGAATGTCTTCTTTGCGTACCTTGACCTGATGATAGCCTGATCTCAAGTCTATCTATGAGAATACCACGGCTCCTGTTAGTTGATCGAACAGGTCATCAATTCTCGGCAGGGTATACTTGTTTTTGATTGTTAAAGCATTGAGGGCTCTGTAATCAATACACATGCGATATGTTCCGTCCTTCTTCGGTACAAACAGCACTGGTGCTCCCCAGGGTGATGCACTAGGACGAACAAATCCCTTGATCTGTAATTCCTCCAGTTGAAGCTTCAGCTCATCAAGCTCCTTCTTCGCCAGTTGGTATACATTGGAGGATACTGGTGCAGCTCCGGGAATTAGCTCAATAATGAACTCCACTTCTCTGTCAGGCAGTAGGCCTGGCAATTCTTCTGGAAATACGTCCGCGAACTCTGCTATAACTGATGGAAGTGCTGTCTCCATCGCCATGAAGGCTCTAGGAGTCTGGCCTACTCCTTGCTCTATGGTTCCTCGGGCATATTCGAACTACGGGTGATCTGGGGGTCTAAAGATAACACTACCCTTACGGCAGTCTAAGATAGCATCGTTCTGGCTTAGCCAGTCCATGCCTAAGACAACGTCGAAATTTGGCATGGGGAGTACCAAAAATTGTGCTCTTAGTCCTCTACTACAAACAACTACCGGACAGGTTTCGATAATGTTGGTAACTGGAACAATACCTCCTCCAGTAAGTATTTTTCAACACTTGGGTAGCGGGAAAGTGGATAGCTTGTGCATGGCTACGAAACTACTGGATATGAAAGACAAAGTAGCCCCAGAATCGAATAATACAGTTGTAGGTAATGATGCAACTAAAATGGTACCTGATATAGTTTCCCCTTCAGGCTCTTATGCAACTGCAGCTAACGCAAAGACTTGTCCCTGTCTTTGCCCTCCAGGTTGTTGTCTGGCCTTGAACTGGGTCTCCTGAGTAGGCAAGGGTGCTCCTCTCTGATATCCTCCTGATGTGGAGGGTAGCATCTTCTGGGCTTGGGCTCCTGGCTTCTGCCCTTGCTGTGGTGCTGCATCTCTACGTTGTGGGCAGTCTTTGGCCATATGATTTTTAGCTCCACATAACAGGCATAATCCTAGCTTTTTTCTGCAGTCATTGGCAAAATGCCCCTTCTTACCACAAAAGTGACAAGTAGGGAGCTCCTTCTTCTGGTAAGGCCCCGTCGTCTGCTGCGTCTGATATTGAGGACGACGTATAGGTCCTCCTGCTCCGTGCTGATTCTTGGCCGGGAAGGTTGGATTTGAGCGTCTGGCTCCTCGGCCAATGGCTTCTTGCTCCCTGGCTTCTGTAAGAACCTCGTTGTAGGAGATTCTCGACTGCGTTGTTGTGTACCTCTGGAGCTCGTAGTTAAGGCCATGGTGGAATCTTTTAGCCTTCTTCAGCTCATTCGGAATCAGATCAGCACCGAAATGACTTAGTCTGCTAAACTCCGCGTCGTAGGCATCTACCGTTATGTTTCCCTGCTCCAGGTGCAGGAACTGGGAGTATAGGGCATTCTGGACTGTCGCTGGAAAGTACTTGGCGTTGAAATGCTCCAAGAATTGTTGCCAAGTTTGGTCTTTTCCGACGTTGCGCTCTATGGATTCCCACCAGTGATGGGCGTTGCCAAGAAGTTGGCCCCTCACAGCAGTCATCCATAGGTCGGGAGTGAGTTGCGATCCTTCTAGCAGCATTTCGGTATTGGAGATCCAATCGGAGATCTCTTCAGGAGTCTCGTTGCCTTTGAAATCTCTCGAGCTCATTTGACGGAAGCCTAGAACTGTGCCCGCTGGTTGGATAGGTGCGGGTGCCGGAGTAGTAGCTCTCTCCAAAGCCGTCATCAGAGTCTGTCGCAGAGCTTCAGTCTGCTGCCACTGAGACTGTCTCAGGGCCTCAGTCTGTTGCCACTGGTTCTGCAACATAGTCTGGAAAAACTACAATATTTGAGGTTGACCCTCAAGTTGTGGCATTAGGATGGGCAAGGCTGGAGGTGGAGGCAATGGTGTCTCCGCCTGCGGTGTTGTCTTCTCGCCAGAATTCTGGTGATTGGACGGGGTTCCTTGGACATTTGGCGAGGTGTTTGTGGCTTGGTCAGCCCCATTATTCGTAGGTTTCCCAGGTATGTCCATATTTCTGAAGAAAATAGAGTAATTAAAAAACACAAAGGAGATAATAATTGATAATCAAGCAAGATGCAAATAAAAAAAAATATTTTAAAGATGGTGTTAGTGTGGATGAGACCTAATGTTTCTATCCTATTGCAGGCTTGCTGGGCATGTCATCATACCACTAGCAATGTGAAGATAGACCTGCATGGGCCACCACTAAAACCGTGTCATGCCCCAGTTCCAAAACGTCAGAAACTAGGCCACGTGTCACTGGCCAGCTGACACGTCACTAAGGGCTTAATCTATTTTGAATGGACCCAAAGAAACGTGCTACGCTGTCCTAAAATACTACAAATATAACACAGTCAAATCTATCTCATCCACAGGAAAATATCAGAAAAGCAAGTGCTGAATATATATAATCTGAGTCTGATATAGTACACAACTGGTGAGAATATAAGCCTACTACAAAAACTGATAATAGCGCAGAAAAATTAGATAGACTAAGTAGCGTCTATCTGAGCAAAACATCTCCATCTTCAGGTAGCAGCATCTAGGGTCAAGCCTACTCTGAGGGTGTCTCCTCGAGCTCCTCCTCGGTAGCACATCTGGCCTCCTGATCAGGCCCGTACACTGTGGGGTAGAAAACCTCGTCTAGATCTGGCAGGGAACCAGGTCCTCAGTGGGACGTAACAAGATACAGGAAATGATATGCCATGTATGTAAATACTGAATAAAGAAAATAAATACAGGGTGCTAACCATACTAAGTGAAAATACAAGTAAAGATCCAGTAGTACGCATGGGAATGTGTGGCTAGACATACGCTGACGTAATTCACCAATCATGGCGACTGGCTAGTATAGGTGTCGTATGCCCCCGACTCAGGGAACTCTGCAATCGACCATCTCTGATACGAAGGTATAAAACATTATTGGAGGGGGTATCCCATACGTCCACTAGTTATCTTTCCCATCCCCATGAAACTAAATGTCAAGTCGTACAATTCCTGAGTTATTCTAATCCGTGATGCGGGTCACACGTACTGGTAGCTAATCAAATATGCAGCTCACATCCATATATGCAAATGCAACCATGTTGCGTATTTTTATGATAGGGTCTAGGAGAATATATTAGGATATTCTCTCAGCTGTTGGAGAGTCTGTAATATCATGTCAACATAACAGTTGACTGTACCCAAGGCAGTCTCAGGTGATCATGGTATATAAATTTCAGAACAAAGTAGATATCACAATTTAATTTAAACAATAACTTGGCAAGGTATACTTGCCTACTCCCTGATAGTGTTGAAACCCTGATTTTACAGTCAGTTGTGAAGGTGTTGGTGACAGGAGGTCACTAGCTGTGATAAAGTTGGTTTATGTTAAAACAGATAGGTTCGTGAATATCATAGCTGTAATATAAAGCATATATATATACAAATATATAATATAGATATATATATAGTAGGTATATATATAGATATAACAGTATATATAGTATATAAAGAACAGATAAAAGCAGGCATAAATATATAGTAGCAGGGTATATCCACTGCTATAGATAATATGGTATTTATCAGGGTGTATCCTCTGATTTATATAATATAATAATATAGTAGTCAGGGTATATCCACTGAGATATATATATATAATAATAAATAGTAATATTCAGGGTATATCCACTGATGTAAATTGAAATGACAGGGCAGAATTTAAATACGTATATAGATATTTATATATATAAATATATAAGGAATAAAAGACAATGCAGGAATACATATATATAGGTACTATATTATCCAGTACAATATATTATATATAGTATAAATAATATAATGACATTGCAGAAATATAAATTTACATATCTATAATAAGCTGTATTATCCAGCTGGATATTAATATATACATATATAGATAATATATATATATATATATATAGATATATATATATAATAGGTGCAGAAGATTAAATGCAGAAAAATAAATAAAAGGAAAATGCAGAGTATAGTAATTATATAATTAGCATATTATATATACATATCATATAAATATATATATAAAAAAAATATAGATACCTATTTAGTAATTATACACTATAATATATAAATATATATATATAGTTATACATATACATATATACATATATAAATATATATATGTATAGAATATATATAGATATATATCTATATATACAGTATAATATACTGTAAATATATATATATAATTATACATATAAATACATAGTAATATACATATATATATACATATTATATATACATATATATAGACATATATATACATATATTATATATATATAGACACGTATTAGATATTATATACGTATTTATGTATAGTATAGGTATATATACCTTACAGGTGGCAGGGGGGTCCCACACGGTGTCGCCGACGAGAGGACGGCGGCGGAGGCAGCCGGAGGTGGCCGGAGGAGCTGTAGCAGCAGCAGTAGCAGATAGCAGCAGCAGCAGCAGCAGCAACTATGGAGTGTGGGGGGTCTGGCCGGCGGAGGAGCGGCGGAGGTGGCCGGGCAGGCGGCGGGTTTGGAAGAGGGAAGGGTGGCGGTCAGGTTGGTGGTGGTGGCGGGGGTCCACGACGGCTGTGGCGGCGGCTAGGGGCGGCCGGAGGTGAGGGTGGTGGTGTAGTCGGGATTCTGGCCGGGGCACTGTGGGGGTGAGGGTGGCCGGAGGAGGTGTCGTGGGGCGGTGAGGGTTGGTGGTCCGGTGGAGGGGAGGACGGCGAGTCGAGTGGGGATGGTGGTGGCGGTGCACGGTGGCCGGAGGCGGCGCTGGGGGTAGATGGGAGTGGTGGTGGTGCTGTGGAGGTGGTGGTCGGGATGATGCTGTGGAGGCTGGCCACGGTGGAGCAGGCGGCCGGAGGTGGGTGGCAGTGGTCGGAGGGAAGGGGAGGGGAGTGGCGACGGGTTCGGCGGTGGTCCGGTGGGCGGAGGGTGGCCGTGGTGGTGGTGGGATGGGTTGGAATGGAGAGGAGGGCTAGGGTTTATATAGGTTTAGTTGAGTGGCAATTCTGTAATTAATGGCAACTTCAGGGGTATTTTGGTAATTTAATAATTTGGGATATTTTCCAGCAGATTTTTCTGGAAGTTATGGGTGGGTCCCACTCACCTATGGTCTAGCCAATAGGATTAGGCCGCCTAGCATGCAATTTTCCATTATAAACCCCTAACTTTTCAATAATTGTAAAAATGCATAAAATTTATATTTTGCGTAATTTTGCAATTTACCAAATTTCAAAAACTGATTTCTCGTAATCACTAGGGTACAGAGGTGGGTAAAGAGCAGAATTTTAAATAGGAAATAAATAAAATGAAGTACCAAACAAGGTTTCTGGAAGTTGCTAAAAATACAGAAAGTGTAGTCTAACAAGTCTAGGGCAGGTATGTGAAATTTGTTTAGGGTTAACAGCTAGTGTGATGCCCTAATCAATTGTAATGAACAGGTGCACAATCAATATATAATAAATAAAATTAAAAAAACATTATCATAAATCTAATTAATCAAAACTAATCCTAAATTACTAAATTCTGGTCGAGGGAGTTTACATATATATATATATACACACACACACACACACACACTTATACATATATATATACATACACACACTTATATATATATATACAAACACATATATATATATCTCTATATATATATACATATACCTATATATATATATATATATATATATATATATATATATAACACACTCAGACACAAACAACCATACCAACACACGCATAACCACCCCTATACATATATATACATATATATGTATAATATAACTCGAAAACTCTAATACACACTTCCCGAAGATAAAACAACCCGTGCACAAGCCCAAAATCTAGAAACCAAGTCAAAATGGCCATTCGGTAATTTCGACGAACACGTGGAGTACGGTTCGTGATACCTCGTGAAACATACACCAAACCTACACTGAATAGATCCAAATTTTACCTGCGAGTTCTAATCGATGTCTAGAACCTAAAAAAAAATACTAACTCTCCGATTCTAGGTCCGTGACAAAGTCCCACATGCAGGTGGAGCCTATAGCGACGAAAAACCCCCAAATCATCTGAAATGCCCAAAACTCTGCGATACGATCTCACGTATCCGAACAGGAACACATACTTACTCTCAAGACACCCAAGCACGTCTAACTAGGTACGTCTAACCTAGGGCATCACCCAAAATTGGGCCAATCTCGGATTTTACCCAAAATTGACACAAAACCTAATGTCAAAGTCTCCAAACACAACCAAACATGCTTTAACTTCCTCCCATGGGTAACCCTAAGGTATAGGAAGGTTCTAAACTACTAATTACACAATATTAGAGTAATTACTAAGAGAAAAGTTAGGGTTTACCTCTTGGAAGTTGGAATCCCAAGGCCAAAGTCTCCAAAATCTTAGAAATTACCACCCTCAAGCCTCCAAGCCTCCAAGCCAATCCTCTATACCAAGTCTAGGCTCTACACACCAAGGTTAGGGGAACAAAAAGGGTTAGGGTTTACATCTATGGAAGAAGTAGATGAAGAAAGAGAAGAGGGGTAAAGAACTTACTTAAAATGGAGAAATTGGAAGAAGGAAGAAGAAGAGAATGGAGAAAAGAATGAAGAAGAAGAGAATGGAGAAAAGAGTGAAGAAGAAGAAGAATGGAATGAAGTAAAATGCAATGGGGTAGAGGAAAGGGCCGACCATGTACATAAAATAGGGTTAAGGTTTTTGAACATAACATAATGACTAAAATGCCCTCCATTTTAGTCATGCTAACATAGGGTTTAGGTTTGGGGTTTTCTAAAACAATTCTAACTAATCCAAAATACTCTAATTAGCTAATCAAAAATATAATACCTATTCTAAACCCATAAATAAGTCTGACAAGGGTGTTGGTTGGGTCTGACAAGGGTCCACTAGGGTCTAACAAGGGTCCAGACTAGCTAAAACTCTAGAACTACCAATAAAAATAAATACAACCAACTAATTAAATATAAATATAAATATTTATGATCAATACACAATTTACCAAATAAAAAAAGAAATTACTATTTTCTAGAATTGGGTAGTGACAAGGTTACCCATCCTACGGAATATTATCCATCCTAAGAGAGGTCACCCATCCTAAGGGTGGTTACCCATCCTACGATAGGTCACCCATTCAAATGGATGTCACCCATCCTAAGGGAAATAGGTCACTCATCCTACGGAAGGTTATGTCACGACCCGCACCCGAAATTTGGGCATGAGTCGTGGGTACGTCCAGCCTACGTCGCAGCATCGGCGGTAGAACGCTATCTTGGTCTCAACATATAATATATCCTGTCAATAGTCTCAACTCCGCACGGAGGACAATGATAAATAATCCACAGTTCTATGATATACTCAATCACAAGGTAATAGAAAATAATAGCACGATGAGAATAGAAAAGAGTTCTATTAAAACCCAACCACAATAAGTCCCACTCAAAACTTGGGTCTAGATGACCTCACAAAATCACAGAATAATAAATACAACTCAGTCTCAGTCTAGAACAATAAATGCAGAAGAATAATCTAAGAATTTGCAGGTAAGGTCTCCTCTAGGATAGGCAACTCCTCTGGGGTTTCTGGAGTGAAATCTCCCTCTAATCCTGGGCCGTAATGAGTGGGGCACAAGTTCTCCAGGTCCTCTGAAAAATGTTATCCAGTCAGGATTGGAGCGAAGCACAAGCACTAACAGCAGTTTCATTAAATTGACAAAGACTATAAACAGTGTAAGAAATACAAGATGGAAATAAATGCTGGAAATGTAAAGTACTAGAGAAATGAAATAGACAATAGAGCATCTAGCAATGAACAATAAACAGTGAATGCTAGAACTAGTGGATCTGAATAAATAGACATCTAGCTAAGTGTTTGAATTATCAGTTTATTATGTGATCGGCTTGGGACTTGATCAGGCTGGTTATATATGATTAGCTATGATTTTTGTAGGTCAGGCTAACCATATGGTTAGCTATGATGCATGTAGTGGTCAGGCTAATCATATATAACAGCTATGATGCATGTAAAAGGTTAGGTCGCACCCGACGTGAGAAGTGGGGTGAGCTATGATGCATGTAGAGGGTTGGATATGATCACATAATCTACTAATAGTTCCCCATCCCCCAGCTAGCATGATAGATTCCAATTATGACTCCTCATGATGGTGATCTAGGGTGCTAACCCGTGTATCCATAGTGTCAGAATCAAGTATGTAATACAACTGCATTATAGAAATAATCAACAATAAAAACTGTCAGAGAATGTACTCGCCTGTGGTCCTGAGCAAGGTGTGAGGATTGAGGTCCAAAGCGGGATCACAATGACCTATTTGTGGAATATAAATGTCAAATACTGAATTTAAAGGAAATAACATTTTTAACTAATTTAAATATGAGGCCTCTAGGTCTTACTAAAATCTACTGGTCAATACTAGTCAAACTTGGTCGCACTAAGTCATACTAGGTTAAATAGGTCTGCTAGTCCATTTATTCCATAATAGTCCATACTGGACCAAGCTAACTAAACTAGCCATTACTGGTTGACTGGGTAGTACTAGCAGCTAAGGTACACTAAACACCATACTAGAGATATTTATACTCATCTAAAATATATAGAATAGTATTTTTATAGTAACTTAACTTTTTACTTGGTATCTAGCAATTATCTTATACTAGCTCTGTATCTTAACACTTGACCTAAGACACCCAACTCAACTTACTGTACAAGTTAGACACTGATACACTGGCACATAACTACACCTACACACATATACCTCACTTCCCAGGTTGACACACCCACACACAGATATCAGATACTGATACAAGTATACATAGTCTAAATTCTCACCCACACACAGCACTCACTGAACATACTCTGAGGTATACACTACTCACAGGTAAACTGCACACTGCTCTCCCTCTCCTCACAGAATTCACTCACTCACACAGTCTACATATTGATACATAGGTCCTGAAAAATCAATACTGGCACTTAGCTAATACCTAGACACACTGCTGAACACACAGGCACTGGGTTCTAGGATACACACATCTAACACACAGTTTACTCACAAAATACACAGGCACTCATCTCACACTGCTCACACACAGGTATACTAGGTTCTATTGAACTCACACCCACACAAGTTACAGACTGATACACACTCTATTTCTAACTGAACTGCTCTCAGACTCCCCCCCCCCTGTGCTGAACCTGCCCCTCCATTCCCCTTAATTCACAAAACACCTCAACCATTATCACTACACACTCTCTGAAATCAACTATCACACACGAGTTACTGACATAGCACAACACAACATATAGGCACACTGTCACCTAGGATCACTAGATACACTCACAGTTAACACACACACAGGAAAACTCACTGAATACACATACTGTGATTACACTGCTACTCATTAATTCAAAGCCCTAACACTCCCAAAACCCGACTCTACATAGAACTCTTCCTACACCACACTATCACACACAGGTAAACTCACACATACCACATACACACACTGGCACACAAGTCACACAGATACAAGGACACACACTCTCATATACTGATACAATCCCTATACAACCTGAAATACATCAGAAACCCGACTGAGCACAGGGAATTTTTCTCCAATCCAGTACACAACTACACAAAAGAAACCAATGCCACAACCTACATGAGCCCACAGTGTCCACAGTGTCATACACTGACAGACCCGACTGATACAGTGAACTCCCCTCTCCCCCTTGGTGCATTTCCTTCTCCCAATCACACAAACCTATATATATATATATGTCTAAATATATACATATATATCATGCATCAAAATATGCAATATTAGAAAAGATTAGATAGGTATACCCTTATGAAGCATTTCATCATACATATAATGTGCTAAATTCGTATTCCACAATATTAATCATGAATACCCAAACCAAAATCCTAAAATTGAGATCCAATCTGTATGTATGTGATATGATCAGTCTACATGCAAACCCTTATGATCTAGGGTCCACGAATTTGGGGAAAACCCTCGTTGGAACACCAAAACCCTAGTTTCTCCTAAATCTCCAGGTAGAAACCCTAAGATTGAAATCCAAACCAATTTGGTGGGCTCCTAATGGCCAACAATAATGAAAAACATAATATAATTGAATAAAATAGGGTTTTACCTATAGAGATGGTTTCTCCAATGGAAGTTCTTCTTTCCCAAGGTTCCTTGACCCAAGTTCCTTGCTTCCCTTGCTTTGGAGGAGGAAGATGGAATCCTAGGATTTTAATTCCGAATTTGGGGTGGGGGAGATGGCTTTCTTGATGGAGGTTAGGATTTCTTTCTTCATGAAGGAGAAAAGAGTTGTGGGTGGCTCCCTTTTATATTAAACTAGGTTAGGGTTTCATATGCATAGTTTTAGGTTAACCCCCAGGTTAGGTCATGTAGAACCTAATTAACTAAGGTTTAGTCAGTCTAGGGTTTGAGGTTTCACCCTAAAATTTGAATTCTAGGGTTTCTCTAGAATTGGATTTTTCAAATTAGGGTTTAGCCATACTGACTTCTTGGGTTTGACCTAACCCAACACAACCAACATCAAATAAATAGTTTTAAAAAACTCAGCAGATTAATTACACATAATTATTCAAAATAGTAAAGTTACCCAAATGCCCTTATCTGGAAAAGTGGTAGTGACAAGTCTACCCTCCTAAAAAAAATTTCGTCCTCGAAATTTGGACTGAACAGAACAAGAATAAATCAGAAAGGATATACCACAAGTCTAGAAGAGGTACGGGTATTGCTCGCGCATTTTGTCCTCTCTCTCCCAGGTCGACTCCCCTGAAGAGTGATGTCTCCATGCAACATGAACCAAAGGAATAGTTTGGTTCCGCAACACCTTCTCCCTGCGGTCCAAGATCTCTATGGGCTGCTCAGGGTAGCTGAGTATCGGACCAACCTCAATCTCCGAGTGGTCAAGTACGTGACTAGGGTCTGCCACGTACCATCTCAGCTGCGACACGTGGAACACATTATGCACTCCCTCTAATACAGGCGGCAAGTCCAGTCTATACGCCACTGCACCTACCCTCGCAAGAATACCAAAGGGTCCGATGTAGCGTGGGCTAAGCTTCCCGCCTCGACCAAAACGAATCATGCCACGCGTCGGAGAAATCCGTAGGAATACTAGATCGCCAACCTAAAACAAAATAGTCTCAACACACAGTCTAAACAAACAGACACAAGCCAGAAAAATAACAATCTATACCTGAAACTCAAGGGGTCTACGGTGGCTGTCGGCCCAATGCCGCTGTCTGTCCTGCGCCACTCGCAGTCTGTCTCTAATGAGTTTCACCTTTTCAGCAGCATCCACGACCATTTCTGGTCCTAGCAAGGCTCTCTCTCTAACGTCATCCCAAGATAACGGTGTACGACACCTCCGTCCATAAAGAGCCTCAAATGGGGACATCTCGATGCTGGCCTGGTAGCTGTTGTTGTAAGCGAACTCCACCAGGTGCAGATGATCCTCCCAAGAACCTCCGAGATCTAGAACGCAAGTGCGTAGCATATCCTCGAGAGTCTGAATAGTCCGTTCAGACTGCCCGTTTGTCTGGGGGTGATATGCGGTACTGAACTTGAGCTGAGTGCCCAAGCTAGCCTGCAGACTCCTCCAGAAGTGGAAAGTGAAACGACTATCCCGATCTGAGATGATGCTCACCGGAACTCCATGAAGCCTAACAATCTGTCGCACGTACATCTCTGCTAGCCTCTCTGTCGACGTGCCCACCTTGAAAGGTAAGAAATGGGCTGATTTGGTCAACCTTTCCACGATGACCCAAATCGCATCCTTCCCTCCTGGAGAACGTGGAAGCCCTGAAACAAAATCCATGGTCACGTGCTCCCATTTCCACTCTGGGATCGGTAAAGGTTAAAGTAATCCACCTGGCCTCTGCCGGTCTGCCTTTACCTGTAATGCCCCGTTCCCCCTATTCGGGGAGCGCGGCCAAGAAACACTTACGACCGTCCGAACGGGACAGATTGAATTAAGATCCTTTCCTCGTTATGGATTGGTTTCTTTGGAATCAGATCCCATATACAATGGATTGTGCCTCAAGGATGGACTCGGCGGCAGAGTCGAGAGGGGCCTTTCCGTTGCGTTGGTTTCTTGTCCGTTTTTGTGCCGCTTGGTTGCTTTCTTGTTGGTTTTATGACTTGCGTTTTCTTGAACGGTTTCAATGGATTTCATTGCTTTCGTTCTTAGGATTTCGTATTTCGTATCGAGCCTTGGAGACCGAAGCAGGAGGTATTGATCATCCGTTGGTGCGTGCAGGTGATCGTATAGACGACGCGCGAGCGGAGTCTTAGGGGTCTCTCCTTCTTTTTCCTATTCAACCAAACTTGTGAGTGGCTCTATTTCGATAAGCACCTTCTTTCCAAAGGCTCCGTTCATAATAAAATTGACTCAGTTGGGCATTCAATCAAACGATACCAATTAAGTAACAAGTTGGATAACAAGATAAGATAAGAAGTAGGCTTGGAACACCCATTGCTTGTCATACAAAACCTTGCATAAATTCATTGATGCATGCATGTTCGTTGGGTGTTTAATGGGTTGGTATTTATTGATAGTTCAAAGTGTTCTTTTATAAACTGCTGCATGTTATTTCATATAACTTGTTGGTTGATCGTGATAGTACAGTAAGCAGTTTCGTACATGATGTTCTTTAAATCGCTAGTAAGTAAATCTATGAAGTTCGGTTCATAGAAATAGTCATGGAAATTCTTGTGCACAAGGGATCCAGGTTCCTGCGAACGGTTACCGGGGCACCGGGCCGTTTCGACCCGGGCGGAATCTACTTTCTTAGTCGTGCTTTAATGAGTTAGCACAGGGAGCGGGGAATTGTAGCGGGGCTAGCTACCCGCGCTACAAGCGTCGCCGCCAGCCCAGACTAAACCCATGATGGCTCCTAAACAACAAAGAAAGATATTGTGTATATTTAAACTGTGCAGACTAACTATGTCTTCGTGACAGGGAAGGCTATGGTAAGTTGTACAGGTGGTTCAGAAGGTACAGGTAAAGTCACCGAACGGTGGCATGTGGAGTTATGTTAATTTGTTCTTGCATACCTGCTAAATGAAATCTGAACTAGGCAAGAATAGAAACCCACCTAAGAACATAATTGTAGCATACTCATTAGATCACATCTCATGAGCTTGGTAAAGTTGAGCAGCTAGCCTTCACCAGTACTTTTCGAAGTACTGACCCTCGTTGTAGCAGGTTCCCCGGCGCAAGGCAAAGCGGCGAGGAGCTGAAGTTCTCTCCGGACTTTTGGGATCCTTGGCGGTTCGTGGCCAAGACTTTTGGAGGCTCAAGCTAGAAGCCTTTCACTCTCTCCGTTGCTGAATATCGCTAAGGCGATGGTGCTTACTCGCACCCAAGGTGTTTTGTGCTTTATTAAATCTATGTAAAGGGACATAATGTATGGATCGGCTATCTCATTTTGCGTCCAAGTTTGTAAGCCCGTGGGGCATTTTATACTTTTGAGTCAAGCGATGTAAAAATATGTTCATTATGAATAAAAGAGAAACTTTTCTATGCCTCAACCTTGTGTTATCTTATATGTCCACTCTGTTGCATTATTCTAAAGAATATCCTTATGCCTAAGGCCTTGTGCACGCGCGCCCTACGCGTGCACGGCATCACGCCCGGGGGACGATTATCGATTAGCCGAAATCGGGGCGTGACATATTGGTATCAGAGCATGCTTCAGATCCTTTGATCTCACAAAGAAAGTTTCTAAAGAGGACCTTGTTCCTTCCGAGTAAACCCTTGAATTCGCTTGGCCAAAATGAGATACGTTCCATACAGTGAGTCCATAATATACCTTGAGACTAATACAAGTTACTTTCCTTTCAAGGAACGACTTTCGAGCCGGGGGCACAAGCACAGATGGTGGCGCAAGTGCAAGCGAGTAGTTCAGGCACCTCGGGCAGCTCTGGGAGTCCAGCTGCCGCACCCTCTGCCGATCCGTTCGAGCGAATAATGCATTTGATGGAGACGCAGCAGAAACAAGCTGAACTACGGCAGAGTCAGTTCGAGTCACGGATCGAGGCTCAATTCGTGGTGCAGCGATTTCAGGCGGATACACAACAGAAGCAGATGAATAGTCTGCAAACAATGGTGACGAATATGGTCGCCAACAATCATTCTGCATCCGCCCCCGCAACCGTGCCTATAGTTGCTGAAGCCACCGGACCGCAGAATTCCCAGGGTACCTTACCCTCAGGCGAGAATGGGTCAATCGTGTCGATATCAGAATTTAAGAAGATGTGCCGTGCTACGTTTAAAGGCACCGAGGATCCTTCCTTAGCGATGGACTGGCTGGTCGAGTTGGAGGACCACTTTGAAGCGCTGTGCCTAGACGAGACCAAGAAAGTGGCGTGTGCCCAGCTTCAGCTCAGACAAAATGCACATGACTGGTGGGATGTGCACAAGCAAGCTATTTTGAGTGAAGGTGGCACAACGGCTATCTCCTGGTCCATATTTCGCAAGGCCTTCGTGGAGGAATACCTTCCACCCGCCGTCCGTCGCGAAAAGGAAGACGAGTTTGCGCTACTGAAGCAGGGAGACATGACGGTGCGTCAGTACGCTTCAGAGTTCAACCGACTTGCAAAATTTGCCAAGTCTCAGCTCGCTGATGCCGAAAGTCGTGCACGAAAGTTTGAGCTCGGGCTACGACCTTCTATCCGTGCTCACGTCGTAGTGACTCAATATCGTACCATGCGGGAGTCCTTGAATCATGCACTGTCCCTAGAGTCGCAGTATCCTCCAGTTCATACTGGCGCTGTGCAAAATTACAATCACAAGCGTCCTGCCAACACAGGAGGAAACAACGTGCAAAAGCGCCACAACAACAATGGCGGCTCCCAAGACTCGAATCAAGAAAAGAGGCAAGGACAAAATTGTGCCTACTGCCGCAAGCCAGGACACCACGTCAGCGAATGTCGCGCGAGCAAAGGAGGATGTTTCAATTGTGGCAAGATGGGCCATATTGCTCGTAATTGTCCAACCCGCTCCAACGATCCATCTTCACACCGTCCGCAGCAGAATAATGACTCAGCTCAGGGTCAGGGGCAAACTCAACGAGCGAACCAGACACCGCAAAACGCTCAGGGCCGAGTCTATGCTTTGACTCGGGATGAGGCACTTGCATCGAACACGACGGTGTCAGGTATATTACTTTTTAATAATGTACCTGCTCGAGTATTGTTTGATTATGGTGCAACACATAGCTTCATTTCGGCGGATTTTGCCGTCGAACACACATTCCCTATGACACCGCTAGGCTTAAACCTAAGTGTTAGCACTCCTTCGGGCGTAGATTTATCGGCTCGCTTAGTCTGTCGTGAAGGTAACATTTGCATCGGGGGACGGAGATTGTCATTAGATGCGATAGTTCTAGACATAAGGGACTACGATCTTATTCTGGGGATGGATTGGCTCGGCGCTTGTTCAGCTACAATCGACTGTGCGAAAAAGGAAGTCGTATTTCGTTTGCCCGGCGAGATCGAGTTTTGCTTCACGTGCAGTCCTGAGTCGAAAGCGTCGAATGCCTGCATGGTGATCTCAGCAATGTCTGCTCGACGGATGATTCACTCCGGCTGCGAAGGGTACTTAGCGTCCGTTCGAGACACTCGGCAAGAATGCGCAAACGTTGAGTCTATTCCCGTTGTGGCGGATTTTCCTGATTTGTTTCCCGACGAGTTGCCAGGCATGCCGCCCGATCGAGAGACAGAGTTCACTATAGACACTTTCCCAGAAACTCGACCAATTTCCAAGACGCCGTATCGAATGGCCCCGGCAGAATTGAAGGAGCTTAAAGTACAGTTGTAAGACTTGCTAGATCGAGGATACATTCGGCCTAGTGTATCTCCGTGGGGTGCGCCTGTACTATTCATAAAGAAAAAGGATGGCTCGTTGCGGCTCTGCATCGACTATCGAGAATTGAATAAAGCAACCATTCGTAACCAGTATCCTCTTCCAAGAATAGACGATCTTTTCGATCAGTTGCAAGCTGCCACGGTATTCTCTAAAATCGACCTCCGTTCGGGCTATCACCAATTAAAGATCAAGCCAGACGATGTGCCAAAGTCAGCTTTTCGAACTCGCTATGGCCATTATGAGTTCCTGGTGATGCCGTTCGGACTAACCAATGCACCCGCTGCCTTTATGAGTTTAATGAACCTTGTGTTCCGGCCCTATCTCGATAAGTTTGTAGTAGTATTCATCGATGATATCTTGGTGTATTCGAAGAGTGAGGAAGAACATGCAGAACACTTGCGGACCGTGCTACAAACTCTTCGGGACAGCCAGCTATATGCTAAACTGAGTAAGTATGAATTCTGGCTAAGTAGTGTATCTTTCCTCGGGCACATCATTTCTGCGGGAGGCATCTCAGTCGATCCGAAGAAGGTGGAGGCCATTGTCGAGTGGAAGCGACCTGCATCCGTTAGCGAGATTCGAAGCTTCCTCGGGTTAGCGGGCTACTACAGACGGTTCGTGAAGGATTTTTCCAAACTTGCACTACCTCTGACTCGCCTCACACAAAAGGGAGTCGCATTTGAGTGGTCCGCCGACTGCGAAGCTTCGTTTAAAGAGTTAAAGCATCGCCTCACCTCTGCCCCGTTACTTGCACTACCAGACGAGATCTCGGGATTCCAAATATTTAGCGACGCGTCCGGGCAAGGCTTGGGGTGTGTACTTATGCAGCGAGATAGAGTGATAGCCTATGCCTCCAGGCAACTAAAGAAGCACGAGAAAAATTATCCTACACACGACCTAGAATTAGCGGCAATTGTCTTTGGCCTGAAATTATGGCGACACTACCTTTATGGAGTGCCTTGCCGAATTTATACTGATCACAAGAGCTTGAAGTACCTATTCACCCAGACGGACCTCAACCTTCGTCAGCGCCGTTGGCTAGAATTGATAAAAGATTATGACTTGACGATAGACTACACGCCTGGAAAAGGGAACGTTGTAGCGGATGCTTTGAGTCGGATCTTCGTTGGATCTCTGTCAGTCGATCGCAGGTTACGAAGGGACTTAGAAGAGATGGGCATCAAACTCCGAATTCGATATCGTGGCGCACGGGTCGCTCAAATGTGATTCGTACCCAACCTAATAGAGCGGGTCACATCTACTCAGAAAGACGACCCTTTCCTAAGGAAGATGCACGAGCAGATTCTAGCGGGGAAGGCGAAGGACTTTGCAGTAGATGAAAATGGAGCGTTGCGGGTGAAAGGAAGGCTATGCGTCTCCGATGATTCAGAACTTAGAAAGGAGATCCTTGCGGAAGCTCATTACGCAGCCTATATGATCCATCCCGGGAGAACGAAGATGTATAAGAACCTCCGAACGACCTTCTGGTGGCACGGCATGAAGAAAGATGTTGCACTCTTTGTGTCCCAATGCATAACTTGTCAAAGGGTGAAAGCAGAGCATCAGAGGCCGGGCGGGGAGATGCAAAATCTTGCTATCCCGGAATGGAAGTGGGAGCACATCTGCATGGATTTCATTGTTGGCCTGCCAAGGATGCAACGGGGGAACGACGCAATCTGGGTTATCATCGACCGGTTAACCAAGTCTGCACACTTCATTGCCATCAAAAGTACTTGGAGCGCCGATCGCCTCGCCCAGACCTACCTTGACGAGATAGTCCGGCTGCACGGAGTGCCAGTTTCTATAGTATCAGATCGGGACGGGCGATTCATCTCGCATTTCTGGGAGAGCCTTCAGTTGGCGATGGGGACCAAGTTGAAGTTTAGCTTAGCCTATCATCCACAAACCGATGGTCAGACGGAACGAGTGAATCAGATACTAGAAGACATGTTGCGCCTCTGCGTGATCGATTCGAAGTCAAGTTGGGACGTCTACCTGCCGCTGGCCGAATTTGCATACAACAACAGTTATCAGTCCAGCATCGAGATGGCTCCGTACGAGGCTTTGTATGGGCGAAAGTGTAGGTCACCAATCTGCTGGGACGAAGTCGAAGAATGGCAAATCCTTGGGCCGGAGCTGGTTGAACAAACCGTCCGAAAGGTTCGGTTGATTCGTGAACGGTTGAAGACAGCACAAAGCCGACAAAAGAGTTATGCCGATGCTCGACGTCGCCCCCTTGAATTCTTTGAAGGGGACCATGTGTTCTTGAAAGTCTCGCCTATGCGCGGAGTCATGCGGTTCGGAGTAAAAGGAAAGCTGAGCCCGAGATTTGTTGGACCGTTTGAAGTTCTCAAACGGGTTACTCCGGTCGCCTATCAAGTTGCTTTGCCGCCTGCCCTATCAGAGGTACACGATATTTTTCACGTTTCTCAACTGAGAAAGTTTGTACACGACCCGAACCACATAGTCGACTTGGGGCAGTTGAATCTGCAAGCGGACTTGTCGTACGCGGTGGAGCCTGTCCAAGTTTTGGATCGTAAAGAAAAGCAGTTGCGGAACCGAACCGTCTCGCTAGTGCGCGTCCTGTGGCGGAACCACTCGGTCGAGGAGTCGACCTGGGAACTTGAAGCTGATATAAGGGAAAGGTTCCCCTCATTATTCCTTAGTGGTAGGTTCTATTTCTAATTTTCGGGACGAAACTTTCTTTTGGATGGTTATGATGTAATGCCCCGTTCCCCCTATTCGGGGAGCGCGGCCAAGAAATACTTACGACCGTCCGAATGGGACAGATTGAATTAAGATCCTTTCCTCGTTATGGATTGGTTTCTTCGGAATCAGGTCCCATATACAATGGATTGTGCCTCAAGGATGGACTCGGCGGCAGAGTCGAGAGGGGCCTTTCCGTTGCGTTGGTTTCTTGTCCGTTTTCGTGCCGCTTGGTTGCTTTCTTGTTGGTTTTATGACTTGCATTTTCTTGAACGGTTTCAATGGATTTCATTGCTTTCGTTCTTAGGATTTCGGATTTCGTATCGAGCCTTGGAGACCGAAGCAGGAGGTATTGATCATCCGTTGGTGCGTGCAGGTGATCGTGTAGACGACGTGCGAGCGGAGTCTTAGGGGTCTCTCCTTCTTCTTCCTATTCAACCAAACTTGTGAGTGGCTCTATTTCGATAAGCACCTTCTTTCCAAAGGCTCCTTTCATAATAAAATTGACTCAGTTGGGCATTCAATCAAACGATACCAATTAAGTAACAAGTTGGATAACAAGATAAGATAAGAAGTAGGCTTGGAACACCCATTGCTTGTCATACAAAACCTTGCATAAATTCATTGATGCATGCATGTTCGTTGGGTGTTTAATGGGTTGGTATTTATTGATAGTTCAAAGTGTTCTTTTATAAACTGCTGCATGTTATTTCATATAACTTGTTGGTTGATCGTGATAGTACAGTAAGCAGTTTCGTACATGATGTTCTTTAAATCGCTAGTAAGTAAATCTATGAAGTTCGGTTCATAGAAATGGTCATGGGAATTCTTGTGCACAAGGGATCCAGGTTCCTGCGAACGGTTACCGGGGCACCGGGCCGTTTCGACCCGGGCGGAATCTACTTTCTTAGTCGTGCTTTAATGAGTTAGCACAGGGAGCGGGGAATTGTAGCGGGGCTAGCTACCCGCCCTGCAAGCGTCGCCGCCAGCCCAGACTAAACCCATGATGGCTCCTAAACAACAAAGAAAGATATTGTGTATATTTAAACTGTGCAGACTAACTATGTCTTCGTGACAGGGAAGGCTATGGTAAGTTGTACAGGTGGTTCAGACGGTACAGGTAAAGTCACCGAACGGTGGCATGTGGAGTTATGTTATTTTGTTCTTGCATACCTGCTAAATAAAATCTGAACTAGGCAAGAATAGAAACCCACCTAAGAACATAATTGTAGCATACTCATTAGATCACATCTCATGAGCTTGGTAAAGTTGAGCAGCTAGCCTTCACCAGTACTTTTCGAAGTACTGACCCTCGTTGTAGCAGGTTCCCCGGCGCAAGGCAAAGCGGCGAGGAGCTGAAGTTCTCTCCGGACTTTTGGGATCCTTGGCGGTTCGTGGACAAGACTTTTGGAGGCTCAAGCTAGAAGACTTTCACTCTCTCCGTTGCTGAATATCGCTAAGGCGATGGTGCTTACTCGCACCCAAGGTGTTTTGTGCTTTATTAAATCTATGTAAAGGGACATAATGTATGGATCGGCTATCTCATTTTGCGTCCAAGTTTGTAAGCCCGTGGGGCATTTTATACTTTTGAGTCAAGCGATGTAAAAAGATGTTCATTATGAATAAAAGAGAAACTTTTCTATGCCTCAACCTTGTGTTATCTTATATGTCCACTCTGTTGCATTGTTCTAAAGAATATCCTTATGCCTAAGGCCTTGTGCACGCGCGCCCTACGCGTGCACGGCATCACGCCCGGGGGACGATTATCGATTAGCCAAAATCGGGGCGTGACATTACCTGCTGGCACACTAGACACCGGGATACGAAGTGTGCTACCTCGCGCTTCATTCCATACCACCATACGTGCTCCCTCAAGTCTCGATACATCTTGTTGGCACCGGGATGCATCGAGTACTGAGAGCGGTGCGCCTCCTACAAAACCTCCTCGCGCAGCTCCCCGCTCGGCAGACACATCCTCGTGCCGTGCCGTAAGGAACCATCATCTGCGATAGTAAAATCGTCCGACAATCCTGTCTGAACCTGTGCTCTGATACTCCTCAGTGCCTCATCATCGTACTGCGCAGCTCTGATCCTGTCCATCAGCTCGGACTGTATCTGCAATCCCCACATCTGTATCTCAGTACCGGGAACTAACACCTCAATCTCTAAGCTTTCCAAATCAGCCAACAAATGTCTATCTGTCGTCAAGTACATAGCCATCGGATACCTGCTCAAGGCATCGGCGACTACGTTGGCCTTTCCTGGGTGGTACTGCAATGAGATGTCAAAGTCCTTCATCAACTCTAACCACCTCCTTTGCCTCATGTTTAGTTCCTTCTGTGTGAACACATACTTCAACCTTTTGTGGTCTGTGAAGATCTCCACACGCTCTCCGTACAGATAATATTTCTACAGCTTTAGAGCGAAGATAACCGCTGCCAACTCCAAATCGTGGGTGGGTTAGTTCTTTTCATGAGGGCGTAACTGCCTGGAAGCATAGGCAATTACCTTTTCGTGCGGCTGGAGAACACATCCCAGACCCTTCCCTGAAGCATCACTGTAGATGGTGAAACCACCTGTCCCTGCTGGCAATGTCAAAATGGGAGCTGTTGTCAACCTCTTCTTCAGCTCATCAAATGCGGCCTGGCACTCCTCCGTCCAGACAAAATCCACATCCTTCCTAGTCAGTCTGGTCATTGGCGCCGCAATCTTGGAGAAGTCTTGTACAAACCTCCTGTAATATCCTGCTAGCCCGAGAAAACTTTTGATCTCAGCTACCGAACTGGGGGTAGCCCACGACTTTACTGCCTCGATCTTCTGTGGGTTAACCGAGATTCCGTCACCCGATACCACATGCCTAAGAAATTCAACCTTGTTAAGGAAGAATTCACACTTAGAGAGTTTCCCGTACAGCTTCTCCCTCCTGAGAGTCTCTAAGACCAACCTCAGGTGCTCTTCGTCCTCCTCCGGGGTCTTGGAATACACAAGGATATCGTCGATGAACACCACTACGAACTTGTCAAGGTACTGGTGGAACACCTTGTTCATCAGGTTCATGAATACTGCCGGTGCATTGGTTAAACCAAATAGCATCACCATGAATTCAAACTGGCCGTATCTTATCCGAAAAGCTGTCTTCGGCGTGTCCTCTCTCTTCACCTTCACCTGGTGATAGCCTGACCTCAAATCTATCTTTGAAAACACCCTCGCCCCACTCAACTGATCGAAAAGATCATCTATCCTCAACAGCGGGTACTTGTTCTTGATAGTGATATTGTTCAAAGCTCTATAATCAATGCACATGCGCACCGTGCCGTCCTTCTTCGGTACGAACAATACCAGAGCTCCCCATGGTGATAAACTAGATTTGATGAAGCCTTTGTCCTGCAGCTCCTCAACTTGCTTCTTCAGTTCTGCAAGCTCGCTGTTGTTGACTCTATAGACATGTTGTGAAATGGGCTCCGCTCCTGGAACCAAGTCTATAGAGAATTCAACATCTCTGTCTGGCGGCAAGCCTGGCAACTCCTCTGGAAATACATCCAGGAACTCCGCTATCAGAGGATGTGGCAACTCCTCTTCTTCCGCCCTGGCTCCGCAAAATGTGCTCCTGCTCTGTTCTGTTGCTCCTCTGACAACCTCAAACTTCGGCTCTTCTGGTGGTCTAAACAAAACTCTGCTTCTATAACAATCTATAGTAGTATGATACCTACTCAACCAGTCTATTCCGAGTACAATATCATACCCCG
>JAYESA010000009.1:201176519-201441510 GCA_036927795.1 Iris macrosiphon
CTCGATCGGTATCCTGGCCTGGACGTTGAAGTGTCCAGAGACAATCCTTTACCATATGCTCCGTTGATCCACAATATAAGCATGCTCCAAGTCTCTTCTGACACATCTCTCAAGTGTGCCCAGTCTTCTTGCAATAGGTGCATTGAGGAGCTTGTTGCACCTGTCTCTGAGGCTGCTGTGGTATCTGTTGTACTAGAGCTTGTACTGGAGCAACAATAGGTTTTGGCATCTGATATTGCTGCTGATAGGCTCCGAATTGTACTGGAAACTGCTGTTGCTGGAACCGCGGCCTCTTTGCCGGTCCCGCACTGCTACTGTCACCCCCAAACATATCAGGGTCCCTCTTTGGCTTCAAGTTCCACTCCCGCTCGACCTTGCGTGGCTCCGAAAGTATCTCAGAATACGTCTCATAGAAAGACGGAATGAGAATCTTGACTTCCTAATTCAGACCCTCACAAAAACGGATAGCCCGAACTTCTGGCTCTCTCACTAAGTACTCCGCAAATCGGCTCAGCCTCCCGAACTCTACAGCATACTCCTCTACGGACATGCTCCCTTGTGTAAGGCTCTCAAATTACCTTCCTAATTCCAATCTGTCCGTCTGAGCAAAGAACTTCTTCTTAAAGAGATCCTTGAATATCTCCCAAGACTGCCCCGCATCAGTAAGAATTGGCTCATTTCTGAACCAAGTACGGGCAACGTCGAACAGTTAAAGTCCTACCGCCTCAACCTTCAGATCCTCCGCAAGACGGGACACCTTCATGAGTCGCTCGATATCTTCAAGCCAATCGTCATCATAGACTATACCTTATGTACCCTTGAAAACTCGAGGCTTAAGCTTCTTGAAATTTTGAATGTTGCCTGGCTTGATCTGAATATCATGTGGCTGTGGAGGAGCCTCTTTCTGAACTGCTGTTATAGCTATCTGATGGGCGTTTTCCATACTCTGTCGCATCAAATCTGACTGCCTGTGCTGGGCTTCTATCTGTGCCCTCTGTAATTCCACCATCTCTCTAAATAGTGCAACCATAGGTGCGGTATCTCCTGAAAATTAAGGTGGTGGAAGTCCCTCCGAAGCAATTGGAGTAGTCCTTGGAACAGGTGGAGGAGAACCCCCGAAGGCTGCCGAGACTCCTACATGAACTGATGTCATAGGAGGTACAAACCCTACTGCCTGAGTGGAAGATTGAGAGGTGGCAGACCTCGCAGAAACTGCTCCCGATCGATGGGATCTAGTCTTCAGCGGCATCCTGAAGACAGATCGAAACAAAGGAGATCAATTCGACACAAGATAAGATATTAAGGACAAAAGTATTCAGAAGGAATCAAAAGTAGCAATTTAATTCAGATTGGAATTTCTAGTTGTGATTGAGTATCCCTCTCTCATCCTAGTATCCTATGTCCTATATCCTATCGCAGGCTCGCAATAGTACAACTAAGTCGTCGCACTACCACGACATCGCAAAATTGCGAAGCCTGACCTGCATGGGCCACCACTAAAAATGTGTCATGACCCGCATCCGGTGTAGGGATGCAAGTCGGGAACAACGCCCAGCCTACGCCGTAGCATCGGCGGTAGAACTCTGTCTTGGTCAACTATACTATCTAATTATCTCACTATAAAGCATAAACCACCAATAATATCTCAACTCCAAGATGAGAGTAATCAACTTAATTCAACACAATACTCAATCATATTTCTATGGCACGAGAAGATATCACAGAAGTCTAACATAACTAAGCAGTTAAAAATATAACAACAACAAATAGAAATAATATCCAAACACAAATATATGCCGGAAACAAATCCGGTACTAAAATGCTAAAGAGAACTAACTGTGCTAACTAGTGAATCTGGCTAAATCTCTCAACAGTCACTCCAGAACTAGTGGATCCAAGTCTGCACCATCAATAGGCTGAGGTCCATAGTATGTCGGACACCAATCTCCCGGATCCTCTGAAAAATATTTTCCAGTCAGGAATGGAGCGAAGTACAACCTAATAGCAGTTCCAATTAATTGACAAAAACTATAAAGCAGTAGAATAGAAGATGCTATCTACGATGAGGATATAACTGATAATCAAGAACAATGAGAGAATAGGCAATACTAACAACAGAATATAATCAATGTGTACAAGAATAAAGGAATGAACTATAATGTCAGAATAGAACAAGGTAATCAATGAACTGAATAATAGAATCTATAATAACTATGTGATTTGAGATACTAACTAAATATATGATCGGCCTGGGAGATTCAATGATTACACTAAGGAGCTAACTCAACCATACGTGAATTGCATGGTTAGTTAGTAGCCAATGATTACACTACTAGTCGATAGTTTCTTGATCACATATTTAATTGGTATTTCCCCCGCCCTGACTGATATGATGGATCGAATCATGATACGTCACTAGCCAATGTATCCAATGTTTAATCTATAATATTCAATGTTATCCAATACCAACAAGGATAGTATCCGATACCATCTCCATAATCAAGGTAACATCCCATGACTAACGATCCAATAATAATACCAATCCGTGTACCATCGTGTCAAGAATCATAAGTAACATTTCTAAATACTTGAATTATAGTGGTAATCAAATAATAAAAACTATCAGAGAATATATTCGCCTGTGGTCTAGAGCAAATGATAAAAAAATGATGTCCAAACTGGTGTCACAAACCTATATATGAAATATTGCATTAATACAAGTTTTTGGGAAGAGAAATAAATTAAACTAGTCAACTTTCTAGGTCATAAAGTCATTTCTAAGTCAAAAGTCAAACTAGGTCAACTCTAAGTCAACTATGGTCAACTATAGTCAAATTATGGTCAACTACCTATTTCTAGGTTACATGAGTCTAACTCAAAGATATTGGGCTCACACACTATGAATCTAGGTCATACAAGCTACATCTTAGGATACTTAGATACTGTATCTCAGGATACGCAAACAAGGGATAAATATAACACATATGTACATATCAAACAATATTATATATATAAAATCCTAATTACAAATGCTAAATGGATACCTTGGTTTTGAACCAACTTGGTATCGCAATACTAAACCTCTATCTTGATATCAAAACCCAATACCTTGATTATCCTCCAATACCTTGATACTTACCTTGGCATCTCAAGGTAAATTCAAAACCTTATTTATACTAACTACCCAACAATAATTATAAATTACTATACATTTAATATTTATATAATTCTATATACGTTATTTTAGTCACCTTAATACCAACCCATAATTAGTTTACAACTATCCTATTACTTATGCCAATACCTACTACTCATACCTTGGTATATCTTGATACTTACCTTGGTATCTCAAGATAATTGCCAAAATCTCATATATATACTAACTATCCATCAATAATTACATATATCAATCCAATATAACTCTAGTATGTACTAATAGAAAAATACTAACTATCAACTACACACTAACTATTAATACATATATACGTACATACATACCTACAAATATATAATATATAAAAGATACTCATAACAATTGATAACTAAAATATACTAACTATTCTATAAATTTATATGCTACAACTAAATATATACATATATAGTATACTATAATACAAATAGCAATTATGAACATATTTATATATATATATTAATTACCATATATATATACATATATATCTATATATATATTAATATCTAATATATTAAAAACTGTCAAACTGTCGCTAAATACCCTGTCCACTGTCACAGAAAGCTGCTGTGTATATAGATATACAAATATATGTATATATATATACAATATATATATATATATATAAACACATATATATAACCCACCATATATATTTATATAATATATATTTAAATACATATATATAACCCACAATATATATTTATACAATATATATATATAAAACTATATATAACTAGACATACACTTATACACAGTAAATTGTATAAAATACCACATAGTAACATACATACACACACATAGTAATATGTATATATAACTATACATATATGTATACATATATATATATAATCATACAATAATATAAATACCTAACAATATATAATATAACTATATATATAACCACATATAAATATTTCTACTATATTATATATACATATGCTACGACTTATAAATATATATCTACATACACATATATATATATATATATATATATATATATATATATAAATAATCATATAATAACTATAAATAATCTAATTACTTAATTAAACATACACATATATTATATAAAACATATACATATATTTACATCCCTAACATATATTATAGCATATATATTAATGCATGTAGAAGAAAGCTACATAATATATATTCTATTAATACATATTTAATACATAGATCTATAATACAATAATCACTATAATAAATATACATAATACATATATAATATATAATATATATAGATACATACATAATTATAATTCAAGAATTAAAGCACAATTAATTAGATCTACACATAAACACATAATAATTGGAGAGTATCACACCGTATCCCACTAGATACGCATGCGACACAAGTCCACCACACATCCAATTGCACCCCGAAGGACACAAATAAATCACATATAATATTTATGAACAAAACAAAGTGTCAAATATGGATCTATGTGTCCGTGTCAAAATACGACATGTACAAAGTCCCGTGTCGGAGGAAAACCCCCCAAAACAATACGTATCACAAAATTGTTGGGATACGACCTACATGTACCCAATTATGGAAATGACACTAGCCCCAAACACATAAACATATGCCAAATTGATCTATAGGATCAATTGACACACACAACAAAAGTCATTTTCGGAATTCCCCTAAAATTAACACAAAAAGTACCATAACTTTCTCCATAAGTCTCCTATGAACACAAAACCAAATCCTATGGGTAGTACATATATATGGGTTGATTATTCATGATTAAATCTCAGATTTAGAAGCTATTTTAAGGGCAAAAACTGAATTGTACCTATTGGAAGATGGATTCCCAATGAAACCTCCAAAATTGGTAAAATTGGCCTCCAACTTGTAGATCCTTGCTCCTCTTTGTAGATCCTTGCTTTCTCCTTCTAGATCCTTGCTCTTCTAGTCTCCAATGATGATTTGGAAAGTAATTGGGTGAAAATTTAGTAGGGATTTGATGAAATTTGGTTGAGGGAAATTCTAGATCTAGATTTGGAATAAAAAATGAAGAGATAGAAAGTTTTTATCCCCTTTATATAGGTCTCACTTGCCCCCTCCCTCAAGCTACTATGTAAAGTCTAAAATATTCCTTGGGACCTCTCATGAAGAAATTAATTAAGGAGGGAAGCTTCTAGTCCAATGGTTTAATTAATTTAATCCTCCTCCTAATTAATGGGCTTTCTAGTTGGGCTCAATTCTAACAATTAATACATGTTGGTCCATGTGTCTAAACTAAACTAGTTCGGTCCACTAACACAAGCCAAAAAAAATAAATCTATCATGCTAATAATAAATAAATAATATAATAAATAAATATTTAACATGCACAATATTTAATTAATTATAAAATGACCAAAATACCCTTTTCTAGAAAATACGGTAGTGACAGTGATCAAGTCTCCTGCTGGCTCGATCTCCTCGACTGCCATGGCGTACGCTCGCCCCTGGGGTACACCTCTCTGCTGCTGGTGCTGGGCAAACTTCTGATGTTGCGGAGGAAGTGGTGCCCTCTGTTGTTGGTCTCCTGGTACGGCAGGTACCCTGTCTGGTCCTCTCTGGGCTGCTGCTCCGCCCTGACCTGGACGAATGGTAGGGCAATCCCTCAGCTTGTGTGTCGTCGATCCGCAGGACAGATATGAGCCCAATCTCTTCCTGCAGATATTTCTAGTATGTCCTGTCTTCCCGCAGTACGCACACTGGATGGAGGGCTGAGTCTGCCTCTGCTGCTGCTGCTGGACTTGCCCTCGGGCTGGTGCCTGGTGCTGTTGGTGCTGCTGCTGAAAGTGTGGACGCTTGCCCTGTCCCGCACTACTGTTTGCTCCTCCGGAACCATCGCGTCCCCTCTTGGGCCTGAGGCCCAAGTCGTCCTCGGCTATCTGGGCATCCATCAATATGCCCTCGTAGGTAGCTGTGCGACGTCCCGACGTGCGAGACTTGATCTCCCTTGCCAGCCCCTTTCTGAACTTCCGGGCCCTGTCCCCCAGATCTCTAATCATCGATGGCGTGAAGCGGCTCAGGCGGAAAAACTCTGCGGCATACTCGTCGACGGACGAGCTCCCCTGGACTAAGTCATGGAACTGACTCTCCAAAGCTCCCAGGGCAACATCAGGGAAGAACTTCTCCTTGAAGAGCTCCTTGAAAGCTTCTCAAGTGAGTCCCCTTTCAAGGAGTCTCGGCTCTGTGCGAAACCACGTCAAGGCGATGTCGAACATCTAGCTCCGGCGGCCTCGATCTGAAGAGCCTCCGGAAGCTGCGCCAAGCACAAGTTCCTCTCGATGTCCTCTATCCAATCATCGGCGTAGAGTATCCCTTCTGTCCCCTTGAATTCCCGAGGCATCATTCTCTTGAAATCCACAATGGTGCCCGACCTCTAGTGGTGCTGATCAGGACGGTGCTGCTGCTGAGTAACTCTCTCCACAGCCTGGAGAGCCACTTGATGAGCATTCTCCATGTTCACCCTCATCATCTCTGTCTGGGCCTGATGTGCCTCAGCCTGCACTCTCTGCGCCTCTACCGACGTCCTCTGGGCATCGACCATGCCCTGAATCAAAGCGAACATCTGTGCTCCATCGACGGGTACACCTCCTGGATGCTGAACTGTTGGTGGTGGTGGTGGTGGTGCCGTCGTAGCTATGGGGATCCTCTGAACAGGTGGTGGAGGACTCCCGAATGTTGCAGACACTCCCACATGTACTGGAGATGTAGGAGGTGCTGCGGATGTCTGTCCGGCAAGGCGAGAGGTGGCAGACCTCTCTGACTCTGCTGCTCCGGTTCTCCGGGATCTGGTTCTCGGCGGCATCCTGAAGACAGATCGAAAAATTTAATCAAGGCAATAGACACGATATCATCAAAGAAGGACAGTAATTTCTAAAGGAAAAATCATTAAGAGTAGTATTATAAGAATTAGAAATTCCTAATTGTGATTGAGCATATTCTCGGCCAAATTCCTATTTCCTAAAACAGGCTCGTAGTAATACTCTAAGCGAGCACCACTACAATATTGCTCTAATGCGAATCTAGGACTCGACCTGCATGGGCCACCACTAAAACGTGTCACGACCCGCACCCAGAATTTGGGCATGAGTCGTGGGTACGTCCAGCCTACGCCGAAGCATCGGCGGTAGAACATTGTCTAGGTCTCAACATATAATATATCCTGTCAATAGTCTCAACTTCGCACGGAGGACAATGATAAATAATCCATAGTTCTATGATATACTCAATCACAATCTAATAGAAAATAATGGCATGATGAGAATAGAAAAGAGTTCTATTAAAACCCAACCATAATAAGTCCCACTCAAAACTTGGGTCTAGATGACCTCACAAAATCACAGAATAATAAATACAACTCAGTCTCAGTCTAGAACAATAAATGCAGAAGAATAATCTAAGAATTTGCAGGTAAGGTCTCCTCTAGGATAGGCAACTCCTCTGGGGTTTCTGGAGTGAAATCTCCCTCTAATCCTGGGCCGTAATGAGTGGGGCACAAGTTCTCCAGGTCCTCTGAAAAATGTTATCCAGTCAGGATTGGAGCGAAGCACAAGCACTAACAGCAGTTTCATTAAATTGACAAAGACTATAAACAGTGTAAGAAATACAAGATGGAAATAAATGTTGGAAATATAAAGTACTGGAGAAATAAAATAGACAATAAAGCATCTAGCAATGAACAATAAACTGTGAATGCTAGAACTAGTGGATCTGAATAAATAGACATCAAGCTAAGTGTTTGAATTATCAGTTTATTATGTGATCGGCTTGGGACTTGATCAGGCTGGTTATATATGATTAGCTATGATTCTTGTAGGTCAGGCTAACCATATGGTTAGCTATGATGCATGTAGTGGTCAGGCTAATCATATATAACAGCTATGATGCATGTAAAAGGTCAGGCCGCACCCGACGTGAGAAGTGGGGTGAGCTATGATGCATGTAGAGGGTTGGATATGATCACATAATCTACTAATAGTTCCCCATCCCCCAGCTTGCACGATGGATTCCAATCACGAATCCTCATGATGGGGATCTAGGGTGCTAACCCGTGTATCCATAGTGTCGGAATCAAGTATATAATACAACTGCATTATAGAAATAATCAACAATGAAAACTGTCAGAGAATGTACTCGCCTGTGGTCCTGAGCAAGGTGTGAGGATTGAGGTCCAAAGCAGGATCACAATGACCTATTTGTGGAATATAAATGTCAAATACTGATTTTAAAGGAAATAACATTTTTAACTAATTTAAATATGAGGCCTCTACTGGTCAATACTAGTCAAACTTGGTCGCACTAAGTCAAATTAGGTTAAATAGGTCTGCTAGTCCATTTATTCCATAATAGTCCATACTGGACCAAGCTAACTAAACTAGCCATTACTGGTTGACTGGGTAGTACTAGCAGCTAAGGTACACTAAACACCATACTAGAGATATTTATACTCATCTAAAATATGTAGAATAGTATTTTTATAGTAACTTAACTTTTTACTTGGTATCTAGCAATTATCTTATACTAGCTCTGTATCTTAACACTTGACCTAAGACACCCAACTCAACTCACTGTACAAGTTAGACACTGATACACTGGCACATAACTACACCTACACACATATACCTCACTTCCCAGGTTGACACACCCACACACAGATATCAGATACTGATACAAGTATACATAGTCTAAATTCTCACCCACACACAGCACTCACTGAACACACTCTGAGGTATACACTACTCACAGGTAAACTGCATACTGCTCTCCCTCTCCTCACAGAATTTACTCACTCACACAGTCTACATATTGATACATAGGTCCTGAAAAATCAATACTGGCACTTAGCTAATACCTAGACACACTGCTGAACACACAGGCACTGGGTTCTAGGATACACACATCTAACACACAGTTTACTCACAAAATACACAGGCACTCATCTCACACTGCTCACACACAGGTATACTAGGTTCTATGGAACTCACACCCACACAAGTTACTGACTGATACACACTCTATTTCTAACTAAACTGCTCTCAGACTCCCCCCCCGTACTGAACCTGGCCCTCCATTTCCTCCAATTTACAAAACACCTCAACCATTATCACTACACACTCTCTGAAATCAACTATCACACACGAGTTACTGACACAGCACAACACAACATACAGGCACACTGTCACCTAGGATCACTAGATACACTCACAGTTAACACACACACAGGAAAACTCACTGAATACACACACTGTGATTATACTGCTACTCATTAATTCAAAGCCCTAACACTCCCAAAATCCGACTCTACATAGAACTCTTCCTACACCACACTATCACACACAGGTAAACTCACACACACCACATACACACACTGGCACATAAGTCACACAGATACAAGGACACACACTCTCATATACTGATACAATCCCTACACAACCTGAAATACATCAGAAACCCGACTGAGCACAGGGAATTTTTCCCTAATCCAGTACACAACTACACAAAAGAAACCAATGCCACAACCTACACGAGCCCACAGTGTCCACAGTGTCATACACTGACAGACCCGACTAATACAGTGAACTCCCCTCTCCCGCTTGGTTCATTTCCTTCTCCCAATCACACAAACCTATATATATATATATATGTATAAATATATACATATATATCATGCATCAAAATGTGCAATATTAGAAAAGATTAGATAGGTATACCCTTATGAAGCATTTCATCATACATATAATGTGCTGAATTCGTATTCCACAATATTAATCATGAATACCCAAACCAAAATCCTAAAATCGAGATCCAATCTGTATGTATGTGATATGATCAGCCTACATGCAAACCCTTATGATCTAGGGTCCACGAATTTAGGGAAAACCCTCGTTGGAACACCAAAACCCTAGTTTCTCCTAAATCTTCAGGTAGAAACCCTAAGATTGAAATCCAAACCAATTTGGTAGGCTCCTAATGGCCAACAATAATGAAGAACAGAATATAATTGAATAAAATAGAGTTTTACCTATAGAGATGGTTTCTCCAATGGAAGTTCTTCTTTTCCAAGGTTCCTTGACCCAAGTTCCTTGCTTCCCTTGCTTTGGAGGAGGAAGATGGAATCCTAGGGTTTTAATTCCAAATTTGGGGTGGAGGAGATGGTTTTCTTGATGGAGACTAGGGTTTCTTTCTTCATGAAGGAGAAAAGAGTTGTGGGTGGCTCCCTTTTATATTAAACTAGGTTAGGGTTTTATATGCATAGTTTTAGGTTAACCCCTAGGTTAGGTCATGTAGAACCAAATTAACTAAGGTTTAGTCAGTCTAGGGTTTAAGGTTTCACCCTAAAATTTGAATTCTAGGGTTTCTCTAGAATTGGGTTTTTCAAATTAGGGTTTAGCCATACTGACTTCTAGGGTTTGACCTAACCCAACACAACCAACAACAAATAAATAGTTTTAAAAAACTCAGCAGATTAATTACACATAATTATTCAAAATAGTGAAATTACCCAAATGCCCTTATCTGGAAAAGTGGTAGTGACAGGTTACCATCCTACGGGATATCACCCATCCTAAGAGAGGTCACCCATCCTAAGGGAGGTTACCTATCCTACGAGAGGTCACCCATCCTACGGGAGGTCACCAATCCTAGGGAGTTTATCCATCCTACGAGAGTTCACCCATCCTACGGAAGGTCATCCATCATAAGGGTGGTTACACATCCTAAGGAAAATAGGTCACCCATCCTACGGGAGGTCACCCATCCTACGAGAGGTCACCCATCCTAAGAAAGGTTACCCATCCTTAAGGAGGTCACCCATCCTACGAGAGGTTACCCATCCTAAGGGAGGTTATCCAACTACCCTAAGGGCGGTTATCGATAATATGAAGGTCACCCATCCTTAGAGAGGTCACCCATACTTAGGGAGGTTACCCAGCCTATGAGAGGTCCCCAATCCTACGAGAGGTTACCCATTCTATGAGATGTTACCCAACTACGGGTGGTTTCCCATCCAAATAGATTTTATCCATCCTACGGGGGGTCACCCATCCTACAAAAGGTCACCCATCCAAATGGAGGTTACCCATCCTACGGGAAGTCAGCCATCCTACGGGAGGTTACACATCCTATGAGAAGTCACCCATCCTAGGGAGGTCACCCATCCTAAGGGAGGTTACCCATCCTACAAGAGGTTACCCATCCTAAAGGTCACCTATACTAAGGGAGGTTACCCATCCTACAAGAGGTCACTCATCTTAAGGGAGGTCATCCATCCTACGGGAGGTCACCCATCCTAAGAAAGGTTGCACTTCCAACGAGAGGTCTCCCATCCTATGGGAGTTCACCCATCCTACGGTAGGTTACCCATCCAACGTTAGGTTACCCTTCTTAAGGGAGGTCATCCATCCTCAGAGAGGCCACCCATCCAAAGAGAGGTTACCTATCATATAGGAGGTCACCCATCCAAAGAGAGGTTACCCATCCTACGTTAGGTTACCTATCCTATCAGAGGTCACCTACCCTAAGGGAGGTCACCCATCCTAGGGAGGTCACCCCTCCTACTGGAGGTTACCCATCCTACGGGAGGTTACCCATCCTAGGAAGGTCACCCATCCAAGGGAGGTTATCCATCCTACGGGGGGTCACCTATCCTATGGGAGGTCACCCATCCAAATGGACGTCAATTCATCCCACGAGAGGTTAACCATCCTTAGAGAGGTTACCCATCCTAAGGAAGGTTATCCATCCAAATGGAGGTTACCCATCCTAAGGGATGTCACTCATCCTACGGGAGGTTATCCATCTTAGGGAGGTTTACACATCCTAGGAAGGTTACCCATCCTATGGGATATCACCCATCCTGCGGGAGGTCACCCATCCTAAGGGAGGTTATCGATCCAATGAAGGTCACCCATCCTTAGGGAGGTTACCCATCCTAGAGAGGTTATACATCCTACGGGATATCACCCATCCAACGAGAGGTCACCCATCCTATAGGTCACCCATCCTATGAGAGGTCACCCATCCTATATGTCATGACCCACACCTGGTTTAGGGGCACGAGTGCGTGGGTACGTCCAGCCTTCGCCGCAGCATCGACGGTAGAACGCTGTCAAGGTCTTGATACTATCTAGCCAACCTCACACAAGCATCCAATCTCCATAAGGAGGCACGGATGACACAATTAAAATGAACACATACTCAATCACAGGATTACAGCACGATAAGATAGCGAAACAAAATTAAATACAACACAAGTCTAAAGTAATAATCAAACTCAACAATATCCAAGTCTCAATAAAAATGTCGGAGACAAATCCGGTACCAAATAGTCTACTAAAAGAACAAACTAGAAGATTTGTGATTCCGGCTAGACCTCCCGGAATCACAACTAACTATCAAGCCCAAGTGCAGCTACTCACCATATGGTCCATAAAGTGTTGGCTACCGATCCTCTAAGGCATAGTCTGGAAAAATGTTTCCAGTCAGGAAGGAGCAAAGTACAAATCTCAAATAACAGTTCTATTTAATTGATAAGGACTATAAAGCAATAAACATGTGATGCTAGCTACTGATAAGACAGTAAAATAAATGCAATGGCAATTTAAAGAGAGACAGGCAATGTAAAGAGACAAACAATAGGCAATATGATACAGCCAGTACATGTATGAAAATGAAAAGAACAAGGAGCAGTATCATATACGGGTGATGTAGTATATGATTTAAATAGGGAACTGTAATCTATTCTAAGTGTTTAAAATAGTAGTTTCAAAATGTGATCGGCTTGGGAACATGTACGATAGCTATAGGGCCTGGCTAATCATGGGTGAAGAGCATGATTAACACTTATATTATTCTACACTACAATAAGAGGTTATGATCACATTTCTTACTAACTACTTCCCCGCCCCCAACTAGTACTGTGGATCCAACCAGACACGTCACGATACACGAGCATGTCCAATCTATCATGTACGATGTCTAATATACATGTCGTGTATAATGTCAACGATAATCAATATAACATCACATGACTGCAGATCCAAGCTATACTAGTCCGTGTAACACAGTGTCAAGGATTCAGATGTAACATTTCATGATTATTGAACTTATAAAAATTATCAAGGAATTAGAAATTATCAGAGAATGTACTTGCCTTGGGTCCTTAGATGGTATTTATGGATGTCCTGTTCCAGATTATCAGAGAATGTACTTGCCTTGGGTCCTTAGCTGGTATTTATGGATGTCCTGTTCCAGAGTATCCCCTGGGTAAACGAACAGTCCTATAAACATATCACAAAGCAAAACCACATTTGCATCAGATGCTACGCTAACACACAGTCTATAAACACTGAATTCGGGACTACTCTAGGTATGATACTGGCCACCTAGGATCACCTAGTAGATTCACCAATTAATCATATATATAATTTCCATCAACTACAATAATAGGTATATGTAAAAATATATACTTTAAAATAAATAATACTTGTATATATATATAAACATAATAAATAATACTTGTATGTATATATATATAAACATAGTTCATGGAAAGGAATACAATACGTATTTATATATACCAATCATATATATATATTGGAAATATATATTAAATGTATGTACAAAATATATATATATATATATATACATTTATACTCATTATACACATTTGAAAATATACTAAGTATATATATATACAAAATATATATACATATACCAAACTTTATATATTTTTATACCAAAATACATACATATATGAAATACACATACTATACACCAAAATACGTTTATACATATATATACTAATAAAACATTTTCATATATCATTTATATATATATATACATTAATACATACATATACTAAAGTATATATATATTTACTATGCTTATACATGTATTAAACATGAATTAAATAAATACTATAAATATATGTATATTGTATTAACTAAATAAATACTATACATATACATGTATTAAACATAAATTAAATAAATAATATATATTCACATTATTTGAATTTATACTCATACGTATATACATATATTTCTACACATTAATTATATGTCATATTCATATACTTATACATATATGCGTATAAAACATTAATTAAATAATTGCCTATACATATACATATATTATATATATACTCATATGTATATATACGTATGTATATACATATATATATATATATATACACACAGGAAGAAGGGTGTAGGAAGAAGGAGGTGAGAAACTCACAGCGGGGCTGGGCTTGCTGGCCGCCGGAGCACGGCCTGCCGGAGGGGTGTACACAGGGAGGAATGGGGGAGGAGCAGCCGGAGTTGAGGGGAATGGTGGTGGAGGTGAATGAGAATGGTGGTGGTTGTGTTAGATGAAGATGGAGGTGGTGGTGGATGTTAATGGTGAGGGAGGGAGGAAGAGCAAAGCAGTGGGGTGAAGTTTGGCCGGCCGAAAACTGCTACGGAAAGTCGGGGTCTCGGTTGGGTCGGGGAGCTCGACCGGAGGGGGTTGGGAGTCCGCCAGAGCAGGGAGCAAGGCCGCCGGGTGGTCGGGGCTGGCTGGCCCGCCCGCCGGAGGTGCAGAGGCCCGCAGGAAAGCTGAACAGGAAGTCGGGGCTCTCGCGCAGCAGGGGGCCGGCTGCTGGGACTCGGCCGCCCGGAGTGCACAGGGGGTCGGAGAGGTGGAGGAGCAGTGGAGCGCCGGCGCCGGAGGGCTTCGTCGGAGTGCAGGGGAGAAGGGGTTGGCCGCCGGGGCTCACCGCAGAGGGAGGAGCAGCAGAGAGGAATGGGAGCAGCAGCTGCCAGCGGGCCGGAGTTGGCAGCGCCGCCGGGGCTGACCGGCTGAACAGGTGGAGGGAGGAAGAGTAGAGGCGGAGGGGAGCTCGCAGCGGGAAGAAGAGTGGGGAGGAGCTCCGCCGGGGGTGCAGCCGGAGGGTGGGGAGGTGGAGTCAGAGGCTGACCGTGGGAAGAGTGGGGCCACCGGTGAAGGGAGGAGCACAGCCGGGTGAACAGGAACTGCGGGGGTGAACAGTGTTCCCCCCTTCTCCTTTGAATTCAAATAAAATAAAGAAGAAGGAGAAAGGAAGAAGGAGAAGGAAGAGAAGAAGAAAAGAAGAAAATGAAAAGAAAAATGAGGAAGAGAAAGAGAGCTACGGTTAGGGGGCTTGGGGAGGTGTGCTACCTAGGTTTTCTATAGATTAGGGTTTGATGGGACAAGACATTATATAGGGAGAGAGGGTGTTATGAAATCAAGGGTGGTGATTGACCCCTTTTAAATGAGGGGTCCAGATTTGACATGAGGTTTCTTCATGTGGGGATGAGGGTGATGATTAAAAATTAATAGGGCTCCCTCATTGGTTTTAACAAATGGATGTTGACACCAAAATGCCAATTAATAAATTAGCCCCCTTAAATTTGGGTATTTGCACAGACACATAAAATAACGAAAATTTGGCGGGCGATTCGGTATCCGGTGTTTTGTAGGGTCAGGGGGCGCTATAAGTTTGGTATGGGCTCAATTTGCAGGGCACTGGAATTAAATTAGGATTTTCAGAATTGGTTTAAATAGTATCCTCAATTTAATTAGGAATAAATGCAAGTTGTGTTCTAAAATTAATTAGGAGTACATGGAGCCAAAATCAGGTCAGGTCATCAATACCAATAATGAAGACGACTCAGAACAGAATATTACCCTAATTTGGGCCGCACGAAAAATAGGTCAAGATTGCCTCCAATTTCAATTGGAACGCACAACGATACAAAATAGGGATTTATTAAATAACGTCCGCGATAATTTTTGTGCGGCTCGAAATAAGGCACAGGGAGCATAATTATGAGTTGCAAAAAAAAAAATAGCAGAATGGAAGGCGGGCATGTCTAGGGCAAGATTATGAAATTTGTTGGAAGACAAAAGCTAGGGTAGCACTCCAAATATCGAAGCAAAGGCAGGGCGCAATAATATTAAATAAAATACGATAATTAATTATAAACTCCAAGAATTAAATTCTAACTAATAACTAATACAAAAATTCCATAATTCCGACTGGTGGTCATCTACTGGGCTTCTAGGTCAAGTCTACCAGCTCAAACACAAACGAACACTGTATATAATATTATATTTAAATTACACATCACACATTTATTTAAAATCAAATATACTATCATGCAATTAATTAATTGTAACTACCATAATATTAAATAATATAAAAAGTCAAAAATACCCCTGTTTCCGGAATGTGGTAGTGACAAGTCTACCCTCCTTAAAAGAATTTCGTCCTCGAAATTCAAAATCCTCAAAGTAGCGTTTATTCATACACATTACTATTTTCCCTCAAAGTTTAAATTCATAAATCATGAAATCAGGTAATAATCCCCAATGTCCTTTAACAATTTTTAAAAATTCTGAAATTATTGCATTCCGGAAAAATCCTCGAAATAAAATCAAAGTGCATTTTTTTTTTTTAAATTTTCCTTGAAAGTTTTGAGTTAATAATTCAATACTCAGAATTTAATATCCACTCCTCAAATTTGATTTTAATCAATGCTCGTATATAAAATGAAATCTCGTCCAAAAAGTTTAAATTCAAATATTTAGTCCATCAATAATTTTATTTCTCGATTTCCTCTTCCTCAAAATACTCAACAATACGATACTTAGGGATTTTCCAAATGCGACATCCAACTATAAAATTCTAAAATTCATAACTTGCAACCAAATAAATATAATGATAGTCTCCCAAAATTTCTAAATTTTAATAACCAATTTAATCACATCATAATCTTCCTGGAATTAATAAACCACCAATTATGCCATGTTAATTTCTTGGCCCTTTATTTAAATCGATGTTTATCCTCAAATTTTTAATCATCTTGTTAATCATCTTGTCTCTCATGTCAAGTCATAACCCCTTCAAAAATCTTCGTCATGGTCAAACCCCAATAATCATGGTCTAAGAAAACCTTCCTACATCATACAACATGCAACCTAAGGGGAATATGTACAGTCATAGTGTCTTTCGTCATGGTATTGCAGTCTCTGTATCAGGGTATACAACTAACTATATTATAACAAGGAAATCATGCACACAACTATTGTACTAAGGAATCAATCAATCAATCAAATAGAGAGGGACAGAGGGAAGGAAAGAACAGAACCTGCTAACACATTACCTACAGTATCGATCTCCTCAACCATCATCGCAAATGCCCTGCCCTGCTGGGGTGGTTTTCTTCGTGGGTGCTGAGCAATATACGGTTCCATAGGTAGCCTAACTGGATCTCTATAATCTAAAACTGCGCGCTGGCCGGGAAGATAAGGGACTAGATGACAATCCCTTAGTCGATGTCCCGCAACGCCGCAGTGCAAACAAAGTCCTAGCCTCGTTCTACAGCTCTTCCAAAGGTGACCTGGCTTCTTACAGAAATGACAAGTCTACCGTGTCTCTCTCGGAGGCTGTTGCTGATTCTGCTGAACACGGACTGGTGCCTGGTACTGTTGTTGATACTGATATGCCCATGGATGTTGCTGGATAGGAACAGGTGCTAGGTACTGCGGTGGATGCTGAAAGGTCCATGGTTGTTGCTGAATATGAAATGGTACTTGGTACTACTGTTGGTGCTGAATACGGGGATGCTTGGCTGGTTCTGTGCTACCATTCGTATCTCCAAAAGTATTGTGACTCCTCGTAGGCCTGAGATCCAGATCCTCTTCTGCAATCTGAGCATCCATCAAGATAGCCTCAAAGGTAGCGGTATGACGACCAGAAGTACGCGACCTAATCTCTCTCGTCAGTCCCTTTCTGAATTTCTGGGCTCGATCTCCTGGGTCCCGAATCATAGACGATGCAAAACGGCTCAATCTACAGAATTCTGCAGCGTACTCGTCGACCAACATGTTCCCTTGAACCAAGTCATAAAACTGACTTTCCAAGGTTCCCAATGCCACGTCGGGAAAGAACTTCTCCTTGAAGATTTCCTTGAAGGTCTCCCAAGTAAGTCCTTGTGCAGTAATTCTCAGCTCCGTGCGATACCACGTGAGTGCGAAATCGAACATCTGACTGCCAGCGGCTTCTATCTGTAAGTTCTCTAGAATCTGGGTCAATCGCAGGCTCCTCTCTATATCCTCTAGCCAGTCGTCAGCGTAGAGTATCCCTTCGGTGCCTATGAACTCTCGAGGCATCATCCTCTTGAAATCTACTATAGTGCCTGATCTCTGCTGCTGGCCAGGAAACTGCTGGTACTGTGCTACTTTCTCCAAAGCTTGGAGAGTCACTTGATGAGCATTCTCCATGTTTTCTCTCATCAGCTCGGTTTGTGCCTGGTGCGCTTCTGCTTGCATCCTCTGAGCCTTAGCTTGAACTCGCTGAGCGTCTGCCGTCACTCTCTGGGCATCTACCATGCCTTGGATCAAGGTAAACAACTGCGTCCCGTCAATGGGCAAACCTCCGGAAATCGGAGTCGGAGGAGGAGGAAGGTTGTCCGTCACAGTTGCGGCAATCCTCTGAGCAGGTGGGGAAGGAGGATCCCCGAAAAGTGCATATACTCCTACGTGCATCGGAGAGGTAGGAGGAACTACGGCTGTCTGTCCCTCAGGTGGAGAGGTGGCAGACCCCTCTAAAGCTGATGTTCCCGCTCTCATAGACCGTGTCTGCGACAACATCCTGAAGACAAATCCCAAAGAATCAATTAAGGCAAAATACGATATCATCAAGGAAGGATAGTACAGTTCTAAAGAAGCAACATTTAAGATAAAGATTGGAAATAAATCCTAGTTGTGATTGCACAGGTCAAAGATACATCCATGGTTTGATACTTCTATCCCCTTAGGTACCATAGTTCTACCACAAGCACACTCACTGCTAGCTTCTTACCTACTGCAATCGCTGATACTAGTTATCCTTATCATTCAAGTGCATATCAAATGCAACACACCATACTAAGTACTGCTCTCTCCAATACAATCCTAGATGAACACCCAAGTCAGTTGGCAGTGAGATCTCAATCATGCTCAAGTCAACAGATCCTTACATATGCACATCATCTATTATATACTAATATATCGCTCTCACTATAAGATTTTATCCTCCAAACAAAGTCCTCGAAATTTTTTAAAGTATAATGCATATACCTTCCTCAAAGGTTAATTATTTGAATACTGAAGTAAAAATTTTATCAATTCCAAAAATCCTTATAGCTTGTCTAGGTTCATCAAATTGAATCTGAATTCCTCAAAGTTTTAATGACAATATCTCAACTTCTCAAAATTCAAGAATTTGAAATTTATTTTCAATCCTTAATTTAAAATTTAAATCCACCTTCTGTAGTCCAATAGCTCTAATGTTAATCATTTTTACTGTCCTCATCGACATGCGTCATCAGTTAATACCATAAAGTAGTCTGTAAATTCATCTTGATATGAAATCAAACCCTACAATGGAACCAAAATCCTAACTTAATAACTAATCAACAACAATCAAATTCAATATCAATAAGTAAGAATGGACGGAACAAGGGAATGATTTTAAATTAAAAATTATAACAAGATCCTCAGGTGTCATCCCAGGAATCTCTCAAGGATTTATGATTGAGTATTCGCTCTCGTCCTAGTATCCTATGTCCTAGATCCTATCGCAGGCACGCAGTAGTATAACAAGGATGCCACACTACTACGATATCGCACAACTCGCGAAGTCTGACCTGCATGGGCCACCACTAAAAATGTGTCACGACCCGCACCCGGTTTAGGGGCACGAGTGCGTGGGTACGTCCAGCCTACGCCGCAGCATCGACGGTAGAACGCTGTCAAGGTCTTGATTCTATCTAGCCAACCTCACACAAGCATCCAATCTCCATAAGGAGGCACGGATAACACAATTAAAATGAACACATACTCAATCACAGGATTACAGCACGATAAGATAGCGAAACAAAATTAAATACAACACAAGTCTAAAGTAATAATCAAACTCAACAATATCCAAGTCTCAATAAAAATGCCGGGGACAAATCCGGTACCAAATAGTCTACTAAAAGAACTAACTAGAAGATTGGTAATTCCGGCTAGACCTCCCGGAATCACAACTAACTATCAAGCCCAAGTGCAGCTACTCACCATATGGTCCATATAGTGTTGGCTACCGATCCTCTAAGGCATAGTCTGGAAAAATGTTTCCAGTCAGGAAGGAGCAAAGTACAAATCTCAAATAACAGTTCCATTTAATTTATAAGGACTATAAAGCAATAAACATGTGATGCTAGCTACTGAGAAGACAGTGAAATAAATACAATGGCAATTTAAAGAGAGACAGACAATGTAAAGAGACAGACAATAGGCAATATGATACAGCCAGTACATGTATGAAAATAAAAAGAACAAGTAGCAGTATCATATACGGGTGATGTAGTATATGATTTAAATAGGGAACTGTAATCTATTCTAAGTGTTTGAAATAGTAGTTTCAAAATGTGATCGGCTTGGGAACATGTACGATAGCTATAGGGCCTGGCTAATCATGGGTGAAGAGCATGATTAACACTTATATTGTTCTACACTACAATAAGAGGTTATGACCACATTTCTTACTAACTACTTTCCCGCCCCCAACTAGTACTGTGGATCCAACCATGACACGTCACGATACACGAGCAAGTCCAATCTATCATGTACGATGTCTAATATACATGTCGTGTACAATGTCAATGATAATCAATATAACATCTCATGACTGCAGATCCAAGCTATACTTGTCCGTGTAACACAGTGTCAAGGATTCAGATGTAACATTTCATGATTATTGAACTTATAGAAATTATCAAGGAATTGGAAATTATCAGAGAATGTACTTGCCTTGGGTCCTTAGCTGGTATTTATGGATGCCCTGTTCCAGAGTATCCCCTAGGTAAACCAACAGTCCTATAAACATATCACAAAGCAAAACCACATTTGCATCAGATGCTACGCTAACACACAGTCTATAAACACTGAATTCGGGACTACTCTAGGTATGATACTGGCCACCTAGGATCACCTAGTAGATTCACCAATTAATCATATATATAATTTCCATCAACTACAATAATAGGTATATGTAAAAATATATACTTTAAAATAAATAATACTTCTATATATATATAAACATAATAAATAATACTTGTATGTATATATATATAATCATAGTTCATGGAAAGGAATACAATACGTATTTATATATACCAATCATATATATATATTGGAAATATATATTAAATGTATGTACAAAATATATATATATATATATATATATATATATATATATATATATATATATATATACATTTATACTCATTATACACATTTGAAAATATACTAAGTATATATATATATACAAAATATATATACATATACCAAACATTATATATTTTTATACCAAAATACATACATATATGAAATACACATACTATACAACAAAATACGTTTATACATATATATACTAATAAAACATTTTCATATATCATTTATATATATATATATATACATTAATACATACATATACTAAAGTATATATATATATATATATATATATATACTATGCTTATACATGTATTAAACATGAATTAAATAAATACTATACATATATGTATATAGTATTAACTAAGTAAATACTATACATATACATGTATTAAACATAAATTAAATAAATAATATACATTCACATTATATGAATTTATACTCATACGTATATACATATATTTCTACACATTAATTATATGTCATACAAATACATATACAATAATACATTCATATACTTATACATATATGCGTATAAAACATTAATTAAATAATTGCCTATACATATACATATATTATATATATACTCATATGTATATATACGTATGTATATACATATATATACATATATATATATATATACACATAGGAAGAAGGGTGTAGGAAGAAGGAGGTGAGAAACTCACAGCGGGGCTGGGCTTGCTGGCCGCCGGAGCACGGCCTGCCGGAGGGGTGTACACAGGGAGGAATGGGGGAGGAGCAGCCGAAGTTGAGGGGAATGGTGGTGGAGGTGAATGAGAATGGTGGTGGTTGTGTTAGATGAAGATGGAGGTGGTGGTGGATGTTAATGGTGATGGAGGGAGGAAGAGCACAGTAGCGGGGTGAAGTTTGGCCGGCCAGAAACTGCTACGGAAAGTCGGGGTCTCGGTTTGGTCGGGGAGCTCGACCGGAGGGAGTTGGGAGTCCGCCAGATCAGGGAGTAAGGCCGTCGGGTGGTCGGGGCTTGCTGGCCCGCCCGCCGGAGGTGCAGAGGCCCACAGGAAAGCTGAACAGGAAGTCGAGGCTCTCGAGCAGCAGGGGGCCGGCTGCGGGGACTCGGCCGCCCGGAGTGCACAAGGGGACGGAGAGGTGGAGGAGCAGTGGAGCGCCGGCGCCGGAGGGCTTCGTCGGAGTGCAGGGGAGAGGGGGTTGGCCGCCGGGGCTCACCGCAGAGGGAGGAGCAGCAGAGAGGAATGGGAGCAGCGGCTGCCAGCGGGCCGGAGTTGGCAGCGCCGCCGGGGCTGACCGGCTGAACAGGTGGAGGGAGGAAGAGTAGAGGCGGAGGGGAGCTCGCAGCGGGAAGAAGAGTGGGAAGGAGCTCCGCCGAGGGTGCAGCCGGAGGGTGGGCAGGTGGAGTCAGAGTCTGACCGTGGGAAGAGTGGGGCCGCCGGTGAAGGGAGAAGCACAGCCGGGTGAACAGGAACTGCGGGGGTGAACAGTGTTCTCCCCCTTCTCCTTTGAATTCAAATAAAATAAAGAAGAAGGAGAAAGGAAGAAGGAGAAGGAAGAGAAGAAGAAAAGAAGAAAATAAAAAAAAATGAGGAAGAGAAAGAGAGCTACGGTTAGGGGGCTTGGGGAGATGTGCTACCTAGGTTTTCTAGGGATTAGGGTTTGATGGGACAAGACATTATATAGGGAGAGAGGGTGTTGTGAAATCAAGGGTGGTGATTGACCCCCTTTAAATGAGGGGTCCAGATTTGACATGAGGTTTCTTCATATGGGGATGAGGGTGATGATTAAAAATTAATAGGGCTCCCTCATTGGTTTTAACAAATGGATGTTGACACCAAAATGCCAATTTGCAAATTAGCCCCCTTAAATTTGGGTATTTGCACAGACGCATGAAATGACAAAAATTTGGCGGGCGATTCGGTGTCCGGTGTTTTGTAGGGTAAGGGGGCACTATAAGTTTGGTATGGGCTCAATTTGCAGGGCACTGGAATTAAATTGGGATTTTCAGAATTGGTTTAAATAGTATCCTCAATTTAATTAGGAATAAATGCAAGTTGTGTTCTAAAATTAATTAGGAGTACATGGAACCAAAATCAGGTCAGGTCATCAATACCAATAATGAAGACGACTCAGAACAGAATATTACCCTAATTTGGGCCGCACGAAAAATAGGTCAAGATTGCCTCCAATTTTAATTGGAACGCACAACGATACAAAATAGAGATTTATTAAATAACGTCCACGAGGATTTTTGTGCGGCTCGAAATAAGGCACAGGGTTATGAGTTGCAAAAAAAAATAGCAGAATGGAAGGCGGGCATGTCTAGGGCAAGATTGTAAAATTTATTGGAAGATAAAAGCTAGGGTAGCGCTCCAAATATCGAAGCAAAGGCAGGACGCAATAATATTAAATAAAATACGGTAATTAATTACAAAATCCAAGAATTAAATTCTAACTAAATAATTAAATACAAAAATTCCATAATTCCGACAGGTGGTCATCTACTGGGCTTCTAGGTCAAGTCTACCAGCTCAAACACAAACGACCACTGTATATAATATTATATTTAAATTACACATCATAAATTTATTTAAAATCAAAAATACTATCATGCAATTAATTAATTGTAACTACCATAATATTAAATAATATAAAAAGTCAAAAATACCCCTGTTTCCGGAACGTGGTAGTGACACTATGAGAGGTTACCCATCCTATGAAGGTCACCCATCCTACGAGATATCACCCATCCTAAGGGAAATATGTCACTTATCCAACGGGAGGTTACCCATGCAAAGAGATATTATCCATCCAAATGGAGGTCACTATTCTATGGGAGGTCACCCATCCTAAGTATGCCCTTCCTATAGGTCACCTATCCTAAGGGAGGTTACCCATCCTATGAAGGTCACCCATCTAAAGGAGGTCACCCATCCTATGAAGGTCACCCATCGTATGGAGGTTACCAATCCTACGAGAGGTCACCCATCCTACGTGAGGTCATCCATCCTAGGCAGGTCACCCATCCTAAGGAAGGTCACCCATCCTAGGGAAGTTACCCATCCTAGGGATGTTACCCATCCCTACGAGATGTTACCCATCCTAAGGGAGGTTACCCATCCTAGGAAGGTTACCCATCCTACTGGATATCACCCATCCTACGGAAGTTTACCCATCCTACGGGAGGTCACCCATCTTACGAGAGTTTACCCATCCTACGGGAGGTCACCCATCCTACGGGAGGTCACCCATACTTAGGGAGGTTACCCAACCTATGAGAGGTTACCCATCCTACGAGATATCACCCATCCTAAGGGAGGTTACCCAACCTATGAAAGGTTACCCATCCTACGGGATATCACCCATCCTAAGGGAGGTTACCCATCCTACGAGAGTTCACCCTTCCTACGGAAGGTCACCCATCATAAGGGTGGTTACACATCCTAAGAAAAATAGGTCACTCATCCTACGGGAGGTCACCCATCCTACGAGAGGTCACCCATCCTAAGAAAGGTTACCCATCCTTAAGGAGGTCACCCATCCTACGAGAGGTTACCCATCCTAAAGGAGGTTATCCAACTACCCTAAGGGCGGTTATCGATAATATGAAGGTCACCCATCCTTAGAGAGGTCATCCATACTTAGGGAGGTTACCCAGCCTATGAGAGGTCACCAATCCTATGAGAGGTTACCCATTCTATGAGACGTTACCCAACTACGGGTGGTTTCCCATCCAAATGGATTTTACCCATCCTACGGGGGGTCACCCATCCTACAAAAGGTCACCCATCCAAATAGAGGTTACCCATCTTACGGGAAGTCAGCCATCCTAAGGGAGGTTACACATCCTATGAGAAGTCACCCATCCTAGGGAGGTCACCCATCCTAAGGGAGGTTACCCATCCTACAGGAGATTACCCATCCTATAGGTCACCTATACTAAGGGAGGTTACCCATCCTACAAGAGGTCACTCATCTTAAGGGAGGTCATCCATCCTACGGGAGGTCACCCTTCCTAAGGAAGGTTGCACTTCCAACGAGAGGTCTCCCATCCTATGGGAGGTCACCCATCCTACGGTAGGTTACCCATCCAACGTTAGGTTACCCTTCTTAAGGGAGGTCATCCATCCTCAGAGAGGCCACCCATCCAAAGGGAGGTTACCTATCATATAAGAGGTCACCCATCCAAAGAGAGGTTACCCATCCTACGTTAGGTTACCTATCCTATCAGAGGTCACCTACCCTACCCATCCTAGGTAGGTCACCCCTCCTACTGGAGGTTACCCATCCTACGGGAGGTTACCCATCCTAGGGAGGTCACCCATCCAAGGGAGGTTACCCATCCTACGGGGGGTCACCTATCCTACGGGAGGTCACCCATCCAAATGGACGTCAATTCATCCCACGAGAGGTTACCCATCCTTAGAGAGGTTACCCATCCTAAGGAAGGTTACCCATCCAAATGGAGGTTACCCATCCTAAGGGAGGTCACTCATCCTACGGGAGATTATCCATCTTAGGGAGGTTTACACATCCTAGGAAGGTTACCCATCCTACGGGATATCACCCATCCTGCGGGAGGTCACCCATCCTAAGGGAGGTTACCGATCCAATGAAGGTCACCCATCCTTAGGGAGGTTACCCATCCTAGAGAGGTTATGCATCCTACGGGATATCACCCATCCAACGAGAGGTCACCCATCCTATAGGTCACCCATCCTATGAGAGGTCACCCATCCTATGAGAGGTTACCCATCCTATGAAGGTTACCCATCCTACGAGATATCAGCCATCCTAAGGGAAATATGTTACTTATCCAACGGGAGGTTACCCATGCAAAGAGATATTATCCATCCAAATGGAGGTCACTATTCTATGGGAGGTCACCAATCCTAAGGATGCCCTTCCTATAGGTCACCTATCCTAAGGAAGGTTACCCATCCTATGAAGGTCACCCATCTATAGGAGGTCACCCATCCTATGAAGGTCACCCATCGTATGGAGGTTACCAATCCTACGAGAGGTCACCCATCCTACGTGAGGTCATCCATCCTCGGCAGGTCACCCATCCTAAGGAAGGTCACCCATCCTAGGGAAGTTACCCATCCTAGGGATGTTACCCATCCCTACGAGATGTTACCCATCCTAAGGGAGGTTACCCATCCTAGGAAGGTTACCCATCCTACTGGATATCACCCATCCTACGGAAGTTTACCCATCCTACGGGAGGTCACCCATCCGACGAGAGTTTACCCATCCTACGGGAGGTCACCCATCCTACGGGAGGTCACCCATACTTAGGGAGGTTACCCAACCTATGAGAGGTTACCCATCCTATGAGATATTACCCATCCTTAGGGAGGTTATCCAACCTATGAAAGGTTACCCATCCTACGGGATATCACCCATCCTAAGGGAGGTTACCCATCCTAGGGAGGTTACCCATCCTACTGGATATCACCCATCCTACTGGAGGTTACCCATCATACGGGAGGTCACCCATCCTATGGGAGGTTACCCATCCTACGGGAGGTCACCCATACTTAGGGAGGTTACCAAACTTATGAGAGGTTACCCATCCTACGGGAGATTATCCATCCTACGGGAGGTCACACATCCTACGGGAGGTTACCCATCCTACGGGAGGTCACCCATACTTAGTTTGGTTACCCAAACTATGAGAGGTCATCATCCTAGGTTGGTCAGCTTTCATATGAAGCTCACCCATCCTAGGGAGGTCACCCATCCTACGGGAGGTAACCCATCCTATTGAAGGTCAACCATCCTACAGGAGGTTACCCATCCTACGGGATATTACCCATACTATTAGAGGTCACCCATCCTAAAGGAGGTTACCCATCCTACGGGAGGTCACCCATCCTACAGGAGGTTACCCTTCCTACGGGAGGTCACCCATCCTATAGTAGGTTACCTATCCTACGGTTGGTCACCCATCCTACGGGATATTATCCATCCTATTGGAGATCATCCATCCTTAGGGAGGTCACCCATCCTTAGGGAGGTTACCCATCATAGGGAGGTTACCCATCCAAAGAAAGGTCACCTATCCTAGGTTGGGTGATATCTCGTAGGATGTGTAACCTTCCTAGGATGGGTGACCTTTATATGATGGATAACCTCCCTAAGGATGGGTGACCTCTAATAGGTTGGGTAACCGCCCTAAGTAGGTAACCTCCAGATTGGTGATATCCCGTAGGATGGGTGACCTCCCGTAGGATGGGTGACCTCCTTTAGGATGGGTAACCTCCATACGATGGGTGACCTTCATAGTATGGGTAACCACCCTTAGGATGGGTGACCTTAATAGGATGGGTGACCTCCATACGATGGATGACCTTCATAGGATGGGTAACCTCCCTTAGGATGGGTGATATCCCGTAGAATGGGTGACCTCCCTTAGGATGGGTGACCTTCATAGTAGGGGTGACTTTTATATGATGGGTAACCTCCCTTAGGATGGGTAACCTCCCTTTGGATGGGTGACGTACCATAGGATGGGTGACCTCTCGTAGGATGGGTGATATCACGTAGGATGGATAACCTCTATCGGAAGGGTGACCTCCCTTGGGATGGGTAACCTCCCTAGGATAGGTAACCTACCTAGGATGGGTAACCTCCATTTGGATGGGTAACTTCCTTAGGATGGATAACCTCTCTAAGGATGGGTGACCTCGCATAGGATGGATAACCTATAGGATGGGTGACCCATCGTAGGATGGGTGATATCCCGTAGGATGGGTAACCTTCCGTAGGATGGATGATATCCCGTAGGATGAGTAACCTCCCTACGATGGGTAACCTCCTTTAGGATGGGTGACCTATAGGATGGGGTAACCTCCCTAGGATGGGTAACCTTCCTTAGGATGGGTGACCTCCCAAGGATGGGTAACCTCCCTAGGATGGGTAACCTTCCTAAGGATGTGTGACCTATAGGATGGGTAACCTCCCTAGGTTGGGTAACCTCCCTTAGGATGGGTGACCTATAGGATGGGTAACCTCCCAAGGATGAGTGACCTCCCTTAGGATGGGTAACCTCCCTAGGATGGGTGATATCTCTAAGGATGGGTTACCTCCCTAGGATGGGTAACCTCCCTTAGGATGGGTGTCCTCCCCAGGATGGATAACTTAGGATAGGTAACCTCCCGTAGGATGGGTGACCTCCCTAGGATAGGTAACTACCCTACGGGAGGTTACCCACCCTAGGGAGGTCACCCATCTTATTGGAGGTCACCCATCCAAATGGAGGTTACCCATCCAACGGGAGGTTATCCATCCTAGGGAGGTCACCCATCCTACATGAGGTTACCCATCCTACGAGAGTTTACCTATACTAGGGAGGTTACCCATCCTAAGGGAGGTTACCTATCCTAGGGAGGTTACCCATCCTATAGGTCACCCATCCAAATGGAGGTCACCCATCCTACGAGAGATTTCCCATCCTTAAAGAGGTTATTTATCCTAAGGAAGGTCACCCATCCTAAGGAGGTTACCAATACTTAGGGAGGTCATCCATCCTTGGAGAGGTCACCCATCCTATTGAATTTATCCATCCTGTGGGATATCACCCATCCTACGAAAGGTCACCCATCCTTAGGGAGGTCACCCATCCTAAGAGAGGTTGCCCATCCTAAGGGAGGTTTTCTATTCAAATAGAGGTTACCCATCCTACGGGAGGTTACCCATCCTAGGGAGGTTACCTATCATTAGGGAGGTCACCCATCCTAATGGAGGTTATCCATCATACGGGATATCACCCATCTTATGAGAGGTCACCCATCCTATAGTTCCTATCATACGTGAGATCCCCCATCCTACTGGAGGTTACCCATCCAAATGAAGGTTACCTATCCTACGAGAGCTTACCCATCCTAGGGAGGTCACCCATCCTACGGGAAGTCCCCCATCCTACTGGAGGTCACCCATCCAATGGAGGTTACCCATCCTACGGAAGGTCACCCATCCTAAGGGAGGCTACCCATCCTACGAGAGATCACCTATCCTATGGGAGGTTACCCATCCTACGAGAGGTTACCCATCCTAAGAGAGGTCACCCATCCTTGGAAGGTCACTCTGGATGGGTGACCTCCCTTAGAATGGGTAACCTCCCTTAGGATGGGTGATCTTCATAGGATGAGTAACCTCCATACGATGGGTGACCTTTATAGGATGGGTAACCTCCCTTAGGATGGGTGACCTCCTGTAGGATGGGTGACCTCTCGTAGGATGGGTGACCTTCATAGGATCGGTAACCTCCCTTAGGATGGGCGACCTCCCTAGGATGGGTGACCTCCCGAAGGATGGGTGACCTTCTTTTGATGGGTGACCACCATTTGCATGGGTAACCTCCTGCAGGGGACCTCATGTATGATAGGACCTATAAGATGGGTGATCTCTCGTAGGATGGGTGATATCCCGTAGGATGGGTAACCTCTATTAAATGGGTGACCTCCCTAAGGATGGATAAACTCCCTAGGATGGGTAATCTCCCCTAGGATCTGTAACCTCCATTTGCATGGGTAACCTCCATTAGGATGGGTAACCTCTCTTAGGATGGGTGACCTCTCTTAGGATGGGTGACTTCCCTAAGGATGGGTAATCTTCCATAGGATGGGTGACCAATAGGATGGGTGACCTCTCATAGGATATGAGGCCTATTGAGAAAGTTATGGTACTTTTTGTGTCAATTTTAGGAGAATTCTAAGATTGACATTTGTTGTGTGTGTTAATTTGTCCTATAGATCAATTTGGCCGGTGCTTGTATGTTTGGGACTAGTATCGTATACACAATTGGGTACGTGTAGGTCGTATCCTATTAATTTGGTGATACGTGTTGATTTGGGGGTTTTTTCCTCTGACACATGACTTTGAGCATGTCATATTTTGACACGGACATGTAAAATTATATTTTACTCTTCGTATTATTCATAAATAATATATTAGACTTGTTCGTGTCCTTCGGGGTACGTTTGGATGTGTGGTGGACTCGTGTCGCATGCGTATCCTAGATCTAGTGGGATACAGGGTGATACGTTCCATGAGATGTACAATTTAATTGTAGATCTATTTTCTCTTGTATTCTTATTCATAGAGAAGTATAATTATATATGTGTATATATATATAATATTGTGTATATATATTTATGTAATATTGTGTCATAAATCTATGTATCTATGTATATATTATACGTGTATATATTGTATGTAGCTAGTCTTATATATGTATATATTTTTATATATGGCAGCATGTATAGATATGTATATGTAAATAGATAATTATTGTGGTTATATTGTGTATATATATTTATGTAATATTGTGTTTTAGATCTATGTACCTATGTATATATTTGTTGTGTATATTTATTATGTAACTATTTTTTTACATGTAGATATATATTTATAGGTGGTAATATATGTATATATATAATATAGTAGATATATTTATATGTGGTTATATATATAGTTATATTATATATTGTTATGTATTTATATAGTGTATGATTTTATATACGTATACATATATGTATTGTTATATGTATATATTACTATGTATGTGTGTGTATGTTACTATGTATTTATTATCATATACGCTATCTTCTTGGGGAATCCCACGTATACGCTATCTTCTTAGGGAATCCCGTGCCATAGCATACCATGGTTGGATCCACTATACCAGTTGGGGGTTGGGGAGTATATAGTGTAGATATGTGATCATACCCTCCTTGTACAAGTTTTGTTTCTTGTGAGTGTTGATCGTACACCGCACGTATGATTAAATCAGCCATTTTACTCTTGTACAAGTTCCTAAGCCGATCATATGTTAAATCTAGTACTCACTCACTTAGTCATTAGTATTTCTTGTTCATTCCATATTGCTCATTTTTGTGTTTATTTCCAGTATTTCCTTTATTGTGTATCTCTTATACATGTATATGGCATCTTATATATTCATACTTATTTACTGTTACATAGTTTATATCATTGATTAGAACTGCTGTTAGAGATGTACTTCATTTCATTCCTGACTGGAAAACATTTTTCAGAGGATCCGAGAGATTGGTGTCCAACATACTATGGACTTCGACTTATAGATGGTGCAGACTTTGACCCACTAGTTTTGGAGTGATTGTTGGAAGGTTTATCCAGATCACTAGTTTTTCATAGTTAGTTTCTTTAGCATTTTAGTACCGAATTTGTTTCCGACATATGGTATAAGATTGGATATTGTTTCTATTGTTGATAATATATTTTGAATGTATAGTTAGAGTTCTTTGATATTTTCTCGTGCTTTAGAATATGATTGAGTTTTGTGTGAGATATTATTAGGAGATTTTATGTTATTGTAAGATATTTAGATAGTATAGTTGACCAAGACAGCGTTCTACCACTGATGCTGCGGCATAGGCTGGGCTTTGTTTCAAACTTGCATCCTTATATCGTGTGCGGGTCGTGACACATTTTTAGTGGTGGCCCCTGCAGGTCAAGCTTCGCAAGTTATGCGATGTCGTGAGAGTGTGATGACTTAGTTGTACTAATGCGAGCCAGCGATAGGATATAGGATATAGGCTATAGGATATAAGATATTAGGATGAGAGAATTCTCAATCACAAATTTCTTAAGAGATTCCTGGGACGACCCTTGAGAATCTTATTACAATTCCCATTACAAATCTTTTTTCTTGTTTTCGTTCGCTCTAACTTGTTGTTGAACTTGATTCTTGGTGAATTGATTATTGAATTTAAATTCTTGGTGTTCGTTATTGAGTTTAATTTTATATCGAAATAAATTTTATGGACTAAAGTTACGGTATCATCTGATGACATATATTGATAAGGATAGTAAGAAAGGTGAAACGTCTACTTTGGTTATGGATCCTAGAGTTTATCGTAGCTATATTAGCTGTCATAGCGGAAACGTAGGGACCTGACTTTGGATGTACATATTTTAGTTATAAAATTTAGAGTTTCTCGCAGCCATACCGGTTGACGTGGTAAGAATTCTAGATGACATGATTATAGAGTTGCATACCCTAGTTATGGAATCTATCGTTTATCGCTGCTATGCTTACTAGCATGGCGAGAATTCTGAGTGTCATAATTTTGAAAGACGTGTATGATTATCAGATTGTATCTTAAATTGGTTCTTAAAGTATCATCTCAATACTTATTCATTTCTGTTGTTATAGGACTTTATTTTATCATTCTTTAGCTTAGCAGTAGAGATACCTTCAGTTCTTTAGTCCAATTCCTTATAGAGCTTCTTTCCATTAGAGCTTCTTGTTAGTGTGATAAATTGGTAAATTATATTTAGGTCTGTGTCTTGAGTATCAGTATTGACTGTTGAAAGTATGAATTATGAGTCTGTAAGTGGTGCTTAATTGGGCATGTGAGTAATAGGCATAAATCTAGAGATAACCCATAGCGTAGTAGCTTGTAGCAATAGTTCTATGATAGGTATAATTATAGTTGGTATTGGTATTATGGTAAAAGGAAGAGTAGAGAGTATCAGTAGTGTATATGTATATAATATTCTTATTCATGGAGAAGTATAATTATATATGTGTATATGTATATAATATTGTGTACATATAATTATGTAATATTGTGTCTAAGATCTATGTATATATTATATGTGTATATATTGTATGTAGCTATTCTTATATATGTATATATTTTTATATATGGTAGCATATTTAGATGTGTATATGTAAATAGATAATTATTGTGGTTATATTGTGTATATATATTTATGTAATATTGTGTCTTAGATCTATGTACCTATGTATATACTATATGTGTATATTTATTATGTAGCTATTTTTCTACATTTAGATATATATTTATAGGTAGTAATATATGTATATATAATATAGTAGATATATTTATATGTGGTTATATATATAGTTATATTATATATTTTTATGTATTTATATAGTGTATGATTTTATATCGTATACATATATGTATTGTTACATGTATATATTACTATGTATGTGTGTGTGTATGTTACTATGTATTTATTATCATGTACGCTATCTTCTTGGGGAATCCCACATATACGCTATCTTCTTAGGAAATTCCGTGCCATAGCGTACCATGGTTGGATCCACTATACCAGTCGGGGTTGGGGAGTATGTAGTGTAGATATGTGATCATACCCTCCTTGTATAAGTTTTGTTTCTTCTGAGTGTTGATCATACACCGCACGTATGATTAACCAGGCCATTTTACTCTTATGCAAGTTCCTAAGCCGATCACATGTTAAAGCTGGTACTCACTCACTTAGTCATTAGTATTTTTTGTTGATTCCAAATTGCTCATTCTTGTGTTTATTTCCAGTATTTCCTTTATTATGTATCTCTTATACATGTATATGGTATCTTGTATATTCACACCTATTTACTGTTATATAGTTTATATCATTGATTAGAACTGCTGTTAGAGATGTACTTTGTTCCATTCCTGACTGGAAAATATTTTTCAGAGGATCCGAGAGATTGGTGTCCAACATACTATGAACTTCGACTTATAAATGGTGTACACTTGGACCCACTAGTTCTGGAGTGATTGTCGAAAGGTTTATCCGCACTAGTTTTTTATAGTTAGTTTCTTTAGCATTTTAGTACCAAATTTGTTTTCGACATATGGTATAAGATTGGATATTGTTTTTATTGTTGATAATATATTTTGAATGTATAGTTAGACTTCTTTGATATTTTCTCGTGCTTTAGAATATGATTGAGTTTTTTGTGACATATTGTTAGCAGATTTTATGTTATTATGAGATATTTAGATAGTATAGTTTACCAAGACAGTGTTCTACCGCTGATGCTACGACGCAGGCTGGGCATTGTTTCAAACTTGCATCCTTACATCGGGTGTGGGTCGTGACACATTTTTAGTGGTGGCCCATGCAGGCCAGGCTTCGCAAGTTATGCGATGTCGTAATAGTACGATGACTTAGTTGTACTAATACAAGCCAGCGATAGGATATAGGCTATAGGATATAACCTCCCGTAGGTTGAGTGACCAAACTTAAGATTGGTAACCTCCCATAGGATGGAAAACCTCCCTTAGGATGGTTGACCTCCCGTAGGATGGGTAACCTCCCTTAGGAAGGGTAACCTCCCTAAGGATGGGTGATATCCCGTAGGATGGGTAACCTCTTGTAGGATGGCTAACCTCTAGTAGGATTGGTGACCTCACTAGGATGGCTGACCTTTCGTTGCATAGGTAATCTCCCATAGGATGGGTTACCTCCCTTAGGATGGGTGACCTTCATAGGATGGGTGACCTCCCGTAGGATAGGTGTCCTCCGGATGGGTGACCTTCCTTAGGATGGGTAACCTCCATTTGGATTGGTAACCTCCCTTAGAATGGGTGACATCTCGTAGGATGGGTGCCCTCTCGTTGTATGACCTCCCTAGGATGGGTGACCTCCCGTCGGATGGGTGACCTCCCGTAGGATGGGTAACCTTCCATAGGATGAGTGACCTATTTCCCTTAGTATGGGTGACCTCCATTTGGATGGGTGATATCTCGTAGGATAGGTAACCTCCCTTAGGATGGGTGACCACTCTTAGGATGGGTAATATCCCGTAGGATGGGTAACCTTCCGTAGGATGAGTAACCTATTTTCCTTAGTATGGGTGACCTCCATATTGATGGGTGACCTCCCGTTGGATGGGTAACCTCCCTAGGATTGGTGAACTCCCGAAGGATGGGTGACCTCCCTAGGATGGGTGACCTCCCGTAGGATGGGTAACCTCCCTTAGGATGGGTGACCTCACGTAGGATGGGTGATATCACGTAGGATGGGTAATGTAAACCCCCTTATTTATTTCTATAAATAGTCTGGTTATGGGATAAAAATTTTTGGTTTAGCAGCAGATGTTTGAGGTTTAGAATTAAGGATGCAGATGTCAGACGTCTTTAATAAAACCCTTGGACCGCCCTACCATTGTTGCAATATTCGAGGCCCAACATCAGCCCATAAATTCCAACAAGTTGTTGCATTCTAGACTTGACACACCAATTTAGGCGTTGGACTATTCCGTCAATCAAAATCATAATTCCTTGTGTTCTAATTTAATTACACAACTTCCTGTATCCAAAATCCATTATTTAATTATGTGTCGTACTCCTATGTCGTTGCTATCAATTTTGAGCCACGAACTCAACCCGTTGAGCCAGACAAATTAAAGGGTCCAAGACTGACACCAAGCCTACATCATTCATGACCTTTGTGTCACTCCCAATTGATATCCCATGTGCCCCTATTTAATTTAAGAGCACATGACAATTTATTCTAATTAAATTAGGGATACCAACTTTGACTAATCCTATTTTAATCCAAATTTAATTCCAATGCCCCTTTAATTAAGCCCATGCAAAACACACAATACCCCCTCACCCTATAAAATACCAAACACCAGTTCTCCTATAAATTTTGCATCATTTCATGTGTTTGTGCAAATACCCAAAATTAAGGGGCTTATTTGCAAATGTTGTAATAAGTGTCATACCCAAAATTAAGGGTCAAGACCAATGAAGAAGCCTCAACCTCACTCATTGATTGGTCAAGCCCCTGACCACTCTTTCTTTTGGATGCTCATGTTAAATCCTTACCATCCATTCAAATTGGGGCTCATCCACACCACACAACCCTCACACAACTTCCTATAAAATGTCTCATCACCACACTCTTTCCCAAGCAGGCCCTAATCTCCAAACTTGGGAAACCCCACCCTCTCTCTCTCCCCTCCTTCTCCTTCACCAATCGTAGGTATATTACTTCTTCTTTTTTCTTTCTTCTTCTTCTTCTTCTTCTTCTTCTTCTTCTTTATCTCTTCTCCTTCCCACTACTCTTCCTCTTCCGACTCCAGGTAGAGTTTTCTGTCGCCGTTCCTGGGTGATGAGATCGGCCGTTCTCCCCTCCAGTTCTACCATGATGGTACGTTTATGATCCTCCAGGTTGCGGGCATGCACTATGAGAACGGGCAATCACGCGGTGCAGGCACGTCCCTCCGGACGAGGCCGCCAGATGCTCCGATCTGAACATGACCCGGTTCCTCGCCAGGATGATACGGGCCGGGGAGCCCGATCTCATCGCCTTTACCGTAGGATCTCCGGAAACATGCACCACAGCAGAGGCTCTCCGCCTCCTCGCCTCGGAGCTGTGGACGCCCCAGGCGGTAGAGCCGATCGGTTCAGTCGATGCATCACAGCAGCACATCTACTTCTCCACCGGCCACCTCTGCTACTCAGGCCATCACCACCTCGAGCCTCCCTCTATCACCACCTCCACCTCCCCACCTCATTGTCGACCTCACTCTAGCCATCCGAGCGGCGACCACGCGCCGCCCCCAAGGTAAACTCTCCCCCATCTTCATGTGTAGTGTAGTATTATTTATGGTTTAATATAACATAGTTAAGGTTAGGGTTTAAGAAGCTAGACTTTGAGTGTAGGGTTTATATATGTCATATGAAATCTTAGTGTTTATTATATTTTAGTATATACACTTTGATGGTTGTAGAGGAGCGGTTTAATTATCGTAGAATGATGTTGTGATATCAAAACATTGGTTAATATTGAGAGCTAATATTTAATAATGAATTTATTTGACGAGTGGCTAGGTTATTGGGAAGCGGTGTTCAATTAATTTATTGACATTTTTTAATCGATGGTTTAAATAATTAATAATTATTTTATTCGAGGATGATAATTAAATGTGCATGTTAACGTCTGTAAATACCGAGGTAAAATCTGAGGAATGATCGTACATGAACTACTGGAAAATACTATGATAAATATAGGGGATTGAGGATTGTTCTGATGATATTATACAGGTGATTGATCGAATTAGATGTAATGTACCCTTAGTCAACCTTGGTCAATCCTCTAGCTTAGTGTCTATGTAACTTGTAACTAAGGTTTGAATATATGATACATGTGTGTCGTATCATATTTCAGCTTTGTGAAAGTTTATTGATTGAGCTTGTATCTCAACTCTAGGTACTACGGGACCTGCGAACTTGGACGTGGTACCGGATCCCCGTCATAAGCAGCCGGACGCAGGCAAGTGTACCTTGCCACCCTGTATTTCAGTTACCAGATATTTATTGTTTCATTATATATATTGTGCGCATGTTTGATTAAGATCGTTACTTCGCGTCCGGATCGTAACACCGTGATGTACGTACCTGTGTATATGGTAACTCTAGGACACATTCATACACTATTACCATACCAGATTTCATGTATCCTGATACTGACATCACGACTGGAGACTGGGATGACCTTAGGGTCACGTTTGTTGATAGTTACTTCTATACGAAGAGACTGCTAGATAGAGGTTTAGGTTTAATGCACAAACGTTGACCGCTTGGGAAGGGGAAGACAACTACTAGACGTTTGGGCTCCTCTGCATGCGCTTTATATATGTATGTCCTGTTGATGTAGTGTTCCTGTATTCGGTGTAGTAGTATCACCCGTGTGACTCTATGCTCGGAGCGTATGGTACGCTCCGTGTGTCTCTGTGTTCGGAGCTACGGTTTTATTTTGGACAGCCCACGCGTCGAACATTTCCTTCAAACTGTGTCTCACTTAGTTGGTTATACTAGATTACACCGTCGTTGCACTTGTTTCTATCTGTTGTACTTTGGCATATTGTATTTTTGTACCTTGTTACGTCCCTCTAAGGACCTGGTCCCCTACCATATTTGCAGCGTAGACGATTACGGAGCGTTTGGAGTTGCTGATGGAGTTGCTTATCTTGCAGGCATTGGTACCAGGTATTCAGATCATTTCTACCGGCATTATGGTTACTTTATATTATTTATTCATCTGCTGTTGTAGCCTAGTTTTTTATAAACTCATATATTTCTCGAGTCTATTTGAGTTTGTGTGTTATTGGACGGCCGAATTTAGCACATGTAGCTCTTTCTTGTATATTTTTGTTCATTATGGATTGAGACATAGATGTTTACATTTACAGGATTTTTAGATAGTGTCCTTTATTACAGCTTATACATATTCGAGTCGGACCAGAGTCTGGTCGAATGCGTAGCTGGCATGTCGCTTATTCCTGGTCCTACATATTTTGGGACTGGGGTGCTATATATTTTTGTGGTGGCCCATGCAGGTCCAGTGTAAATCGTTTTGGTCACCTGACTCTACCAAGCGAGCCTGCAAATGAGGAATAGATATTATGATTTACTATTGTATAGGATCTCAATCCATAATCGATTTTAAAAACTCACTTTGTATATGATTATCGCCCTTGGACTTCCAATTTGTATTCGTTCAATTTTCGTCAATATAGTTATCATTGTTTCTCATCCCTTAATATTCGGGAAGACGAATGCTTGTGCCTGATAATTCCCTCCAGAAGAAGATCGTTGTTCAGATGACAGAAGACATGATTTGTGCAATAATCTCTGAGAAGATTGTTACCCTCAGTAGGGTAGGTTGATCGGTTCTTTTTGAATTCTAGAACTAGTGCGGAAGGTTAGCAAGATAATTGGACACCGTACTACCCTACCCGTACTTGATATAGCAGTAATTCTAGGAAGTACTGGGAGTTGGAAAGATTGATGATCATAACCCTCTAGAATAATTTATGGAAGTGCATAGCCCGATGCTAGAAATTAGTTGTTGTATATAATAACAATACCAGAAACGATGTTATGAGCTAGAGGAGAAAGTATTTTAGGCTCTCACCAGGAAGATGATGATCTGATGCCAAAAATTCTAGCATGTACTTGGGTGATACCATTAATTTAAATTGCACTATGTGACCCAGAGCAATAAATAACGGAAAGAAGAAATTTGAGGAATAAAATTTTAGGGAAAATTTTGAGGAGAAGAGTAATTATACATTAGTCAAGGAAGAAATTTTCTTTTGGAGGATTGGTGTTGAAGATACAACGGAAGAATTTATTATGAGGTTAAGTCTAGACTATGACATTGACCTAGGAATAGATTGGTTGAGCCAATCCCACGCGATGCTAGATTGTCGACGTGGTTGCACTATATTTAGACTACCAGATTACCCTGAGTTAGAGTTTCTCGGGAAGCCTGAGAGCATGGTGTCCAACCTACCTTAGCGACACACATTGCAGTAGGTGAACCAGTGTACCCCCATATTATATCAGAGTTTGAGGATGTGTTTCTAGATAATCTTCCAGGCCTGCCACCTGACAGAGAGATAGAGTTTGCTATAGAGTTGACTCCAAGAGCCGAGCCAGTTATTTTCCCGTCTTCAGACTAGCACTGATAGAGTTGTTTGAGTTGAAGGTCCATAGTAGAGGATCTCATAGACAAGGGTTTTAGTCGGGCTAGTATTTCTCTATGGGGAGTACCCATCTTATTGTGCCAAAGAAGGACGGAATAGTACGTTGCGTATCGATTACAGGACGTTAAATGCTGTAACGGTAAAGAACAAGTACCCTTGCCATACATCGATGATTTATTTGAATCAGCTAAGTGGCGCATATGTATTCTTGAAGATCAATCTCAGATCAGGATGTCATCAGAAGTATGGGCACTATGAGTTTCTAGTCATGCCGTTTGGTTTAACCAACGCGCCAGCAGTATTTATGAGTCTAATGAACAATATTTTCCACCAGTACTTAGATAAGTTCGTGGTGGTATTTATCGACGACATCTTGGTATATTCCAAGAGCCAGGAGGAGCACGAGAGACATCTCAGGATTATGTTGGAGACGCTGAGGCAAGAGAGGCTGTACACCAAGCTCAGCAAATATGAGTTCTACTTGGATAGGGTACCATTCTTAGGATACATAATCACCGGAGATGGACTATCAGTTGACCCAGAGAAGATAGTTGAAGTAGAGACGTGGCCTACCCCTACATCAGTTACAGAGGTTAGGAGTTTTTTTGGACTTGCCGGATATTATCGGAGGTTCGTAGAAAATTTCTCGAGGATCGCTGTGCCTATGACGCGACTGACGCGTAAAGGCGAGGAGTTTATCTGGACCGAAGAGTGTCAGACGGCTTTCGATGAGCTGATAAAGCGTCTGACATCAGCATCGATTTTGACACTTCCTTCAGGATCGGGAGGATTTATAGTGTACAGTGATACGTTTAGGAGCGAATTAGGATGTGTACTGATATAACACGACAAAGTAATAGCCTACACATCGAGACAGCTAAGAGTTCATGAGAATAACTATCTGACACACGATCTAGAGCTGGCTGTAGTGATATTTGCACTAAAGCTATGGCGACACTACCTTTATGGTGAGCGTGTTGAGATTTACACAGATCATAAAAGTCTAAAGTATGTCTACACGCAGAAAGAGATCAATATGAGACAGAGGCGCTGGCTAGAGTTGAAGACAGATTATGATATAGAGTTGCAGTACCACCCTGGCAAGGCGAATGTTGTAGCATATGCCTTAAGCTGGAAGCCCATGGCCTACTTTTTGACTACTCAGCGGCAATTGCTTGAGGATCTTTAGGAGATTGGGATAGAGATTGTATTGCCAGGCATGAATGGACAGATAGCCAGTCTCGAGGTTCAGTCCACATTGATAGAGAGGATCAAGGTAGCCCTGCCTACAGATGCGAGATTTAGACGACTGCGAGAGAGGACAGAGGCCGGCACACAGACGGGATTTAGGATTCTTGAAGACGAAACATTAAGGTATGGAGATCGCCTATACGTTTTAAGTGGCGAGCTAAGCCAGGAGTTGATAACCAAGGCTCATAGCTCAATTTATTCTATTCATCCCGGGGGTACAAAGATGTATCGAGATTAGAGACAATATTACTGGTGGAATAGGATGAAGAGAGAGATTGCAAGATTCGTGGCGAGATGTTTGGTTTGTCAGCAAGTCAAGGCTGAACATCAGAGGACTGCAGGACTATTGCAGCCGCTTCCCATTCCCGAGAGGAAGTGGGAACACATTACCATGGACTTCGTCACAGGATTCCCGTGGAGCCCTAGCGGGAAGAATGCTGTTTGGGTTGTCGTAGACAGACTCACCAAGTCTGCACATTTCTTGCCCTTCAGGGTTGGGCAGTCCACGGAGATATTAGCTGACATATATTTAAGGCAGGTAGTACGACTACATGGGGTGCCTGTCAGCATTGTATCGGATCATGATTCTAGATTCACGTTATATTTTTGGAAGAGTATAAAGAAGAGTCTAGGAACTTGTCTCAAGTTCAGCACTACATATCATCCACAGACTGATGGCCAGTCAGAGCGTACGATACAGATACTAGAGGATATGTTGAGAGCGTGCATGATCGCCTTTGGAGCATCTTGGGAGGACCATCTACACTTGGTGGAATTCTTCTAGAATACAGATGGCACCTTATGAGGCACTGTACGGCAGGAAGTGTAGGTCACCTGTATGTTGGAGTAACGTGGGAGAGCATCAGATACTTGGTCCAGAGTTGGTGACACAGATAGTGGAAAAAGTCAAGCAGATTCAGAGCCACCTACATGCAGCACAGGACAGACAAAAATATTGGGCAGATGCGTACCGCAGACCATTAGAGTTCAAGAAAGGTGACCATGTATTTTTTGAAGATATCGCCTACTCGAGGTACCATCAGATTCAGAGGCAGAGACAAGATGAGTCTGAGGTACATCAGACCTTTTGACATCTTGGAACGAGTTGGCGAAGTGGCTTATCGTCTTGCATTGCCTCCATCATTAGAAGGAGTGCATGACGTATTTCACGTATCGCAGTTGAGAAGATACGTGGCAGACCCTAGCCACGTGCTTGATCATTCGAAGATTACAGTCGAGCCCAGTTTATCTTACGTAGAGCAGCCAGTGGAGATACTCGATCACAGAGAGAAGACTTTGAGAGGTCAGACTATTCGACTGGTCAGAGTCGCATGGAAGCATCATTCGCTAGGCGAGTCTACCTGGGAGCGCGAGGATTCCATTCGACAGCATTTCCCATATTTATTTGAGGACCCAAGGTACGAATTTACGTACCGCATTTGATTACTAGTTTGCTTTTAAATTCTCATAGCTATTATCGTGCTTTACTTTTAATTTCGGGGACAAAATTTTTCTAAGTTGGGAAGAATGTAAACTCCCTCATTTATTTCTATAGATAGTTTGGTTATGGGTTAGAAAATTTTGGTTTAGTAGCAGATTTTTGAGGTTTAGAATTAAGGATGCAGATGTCAGACGTCTTTAATAAAACCCTTGGAGTGCCCTACCGTTGTTGCAATATTTGGGGCCCAACATCAGCCCATAAATTCTAACATGTTATTGTATTCTAGACTTGACACGCCAATTTAGGCACTGGACTATTCCGTCATTCAAAATCATAATCCCTTGTGTTCTAATTTAATTGCACAACTTCCCGTATCCAAAATCCATTATTTAATCATGTGTCACACTCCTGTGTCGTTGCCATCAATTTTGAGCTACTATCTCAACCCGTTAAGCCAGACCAATTAAAGGGTCCAAGACTGACACCAAGCCTACACCATTCATGACCTTTGTGTCACTCCCAATTGAGATCTCATGTGCCTCCATTTAATTTAAGAGCACATGATAATTTATTCTAATTAAATTGGGGATACCAACTTTGACTAATCCTATTTTAATCCTAATTTAATACCAATGCCCCTTTAATTAAGCCCATGCAAAACACACAATACTCCCTCACCCTACAAAACACCAAACACCATTTCTCCCACAAATTTTGTATCATTTTATGTGTTTGTGCGAATATCCAAAATTAAGGGGCTTATTTGCAAATATTGTAATATGTGTCATAACCTCATTGGTCAAGACCAATGAAGAAGCCTCACCCTCACTTATTAATCGGTCAAGCCCCTCTCCACTCTTTCTTTTGGATGCTCATATTAAATCCTTACCATCCATTCAAATTGGGGCTCATCCACACCACACAACCCTCACACAACTCCCTATAAAATATCTCATCACACACTCTTTTCCAAGCAGGCCCTAATCCCCAAAATTGGGAAACCTCACCCCCTTTCTTTCTCTCCCCTCTTCTTCACCAAACGTATATATATTACTTCTTCTACTTCCTTTCTTCTTCTTCTTCATATCTTCTCCTTCCCACTACTTTTTCTCTTCCGACTCCCGGCGGAGTTTCCTGTCGCCGTTCCCCAGGTGAGGAGATCGGCCATTCTCTCCTCTGGTTCTGCCATGATGGCACCTTCAAGATCTTCCAGGTTGCGGGCATGCACTATGGGAACGGCGCGGTCACACGGTGCAGGCACGTCCATCCGGCCGAGGCTGCCAGATGCTCCAATCTGAACATGACCCGGTTCCTTGCCAGGATGATATGGTCCGAGGAGCCCGATCTAAGCGCCTTTACCGTAGGATCTCCGGAAGCATGCACCATAATAGAGGCCCTCCGCCTCCTCACCTCAGAGCTGTGGACGCCCCAGACGGTAGAGCCGACCGGTTCAGTCGATGCATCGCAGCAGCACATCCACTTCTCTACCGGCCACCTCTGCTACTCAAGCCATCACCACCTCGAGCCTCCCTCGATCACCACCTGCACATCCCCACCTCGCTGTTGACCTCACTCCGGCCAACCGAGCGTCGACCATGCACCGCCACTGAGGTAAACTCTCTCCCATCTTTATGTGTAGTATAGTATTATTTATGGTTTAATATAACATAGTTAAGGTTAGGATTTAAGAAGCTAGACTTTGAGTGTAGGGTTTATATATGTCATATAAAATCTTAGGGTTTATTATATTTTAGTATATACACTTTGATGGTTGTAGAGGAGCAGGTTTAATTATCGTAGAATGATGTTGTGATATCAAAACATTGGTTAATATTGAGAGCTAATATTTAATAATAAATTTATTTGACGAGTGGCTGGGTTATTGGGAAGCGGTGTTCAATTAATTTATTGACCTTTTTTTTAATCGATGGTTTAAATAATTAATAATTATTTTATTCGAGGATGATAATTAAATGTGCATGTTAACGTCTGTGAATACCGAGGTAAAATCTGAGGAATGATCGTACATGAACTACTAGAAAACACTATGATAAATATAGGGGATTGAAGATTGTTCTGATGATATTATACAGGTGATTGATCGTATTAGATGTAACGTACCCTTAGTCAACCTTGGTCAACCCTCTAGCTTAGTGTCTATGTAACTTGTAACTAAGGTTGAACATATGATAGATGTGTGTCGCATTATATTTTAGCTTCGTAATAGTTTATTGATTGAGCTTGTATCTCGACTCTAGGTACTACGGGACCTACAGACATGAACTTGGTACCGGATCCCCATCATCAGTAGCTGGATGCAGGCAAGTGTACCTTGCCACCCTGTATTTCAGTTACCAGATATTTATTATTTCATTATATACATTGTGCGCGTGTTTGATTTTGATCGTTACTTCGCGTTCGGATCACAACCGGGTGCAGACGTTCGTCGTAACATCTCGTAACAAATGCTAGATGTTCAAAACACTGTGATGTACATACCTGTGCATATCGTAACTCTAGGATACATTCATACACTGTTATCGTGCCAGATTTCCTGTATCCTGATATTAACATCACGACTGGAGACTGCGACGACCTTAGGGTCGCGTTTGTTGATAGTTACTTCTGTGCAAAGAGACTGCTAGATAGAGGTTCAGGTTCAGGCACAAACGTTGGCCGCTAGGGAAGGGGAAGACAGCTACTAGATATTTGGGATCCTCTATACGCACTTTATATATGTATGTCCTGTTGATGTAGTGTTCCTGTATCCAGAGTAGTAGTATCACCCGTGTGACTCTGTGCTCGGAGTTACGGTACGCCCCGTGTGTCTCTATCTTCGAAGCTACGATTTTATTTTGGACAGCCCACGCGTCGAACATTATTTTCAAACTGTGTCTCACTTAGTTGGTTATGCTAGATTATACCATTGTTGCACTTGTTTCTTTCTGTTGTACTTTGGCATATTGTATTTTTGTACCTTGTTACGTCCCTCGGAGGACCTGGTCCCCTGCCAGTTTTGCAGCGTAGACGATTACTGAGCATTTGGATTTGCTGATGGAGTTACTTGTCTTGCAGGCATTGGTACCAGGTACTCAGATCATTTCTACCAGTATTATGGTTAATTTATATTGTTTATTCATCTGCTGTTATAGCCTAGTTTTATATAGACTCATATATTTCTCGAGTCTATTCGAGTTTGTGTGTTATTGGGCGGCCGACTTTAGCACATGCAGCTCTTTCTTGTATATTTTTGTTTATTGTTGATTGAGACATAGATGTTTACATTTATGAGATTTTTAGATAGTGCCCTTTATTACAGCTTATACGTATTTGAGTCAGACCCTAGTCTGGTCGAATGCGTAGCTGGCATGTCGTGTATTCCTGGTCATACATATTTTGGGACTGGGGCGGTACAGGTAACCTCTCGTAGGATGGGGAACCTCCCTTACGATGGGTGACCTCCCGTAGGATGGGTGACCTCCCTAGGATGGGTGACCTCACATAGAATGGATGACCTCTGGTAGGATGGGTAACCTCCCTTAGGATGGGTGACCTCTCGTAGGATGGGTGATATCCCGGAGGATGGATAACCTCCCGTAGGATGAGTGACCTATTTCCCTAAGGATGGGTATTTTCTCTTAGGATGGGTAACGTCTAGTTGCATGGGTAACCTTCCGTGGGATGGGTAACCCCCCTTAATATTGGTAACCTCTCATAGGATGGGTGACCTCCATTTGGATGGCTAACCTCCCTAGGAAATATGACCTCCCTAGGATGGGTGACCTCCTGTAGGATGGGTAACCTCCATTTGGATGGTTAACCACCCGTATAATGGGTGACCTCTCATAGGTTGAGTAACCTCCCTAGGATGGGTAACCTCCATAGGATGGGAAACCTCCCTTAGGATGAATAACCTCTCTAGGATAGGTGACCACTCTTAGGATGGGTTGCCACTCGTAGGATGGATAACCTATATTTGGATGGGTAACCTCCCGTAGGATGGGTGACCTCTCATAGGTTGGGTAACCTCCCTTAGGATAGTTTACCTCTCGTAGGATGGGTGACCTCCATTTGGATGGGTGACCTTCCGTAGGATGGGTGACCCCCCGTAGGATGGATAACCTCCATTTGGATAGGTAACCACCCGTAGGTTGGGTAACTTCCCTAGGATAGGTCACTAATAGGATGGGTGACCTCTCGTAGTATGGGTAACCTCCTGTAGGATGAGTGAACTAACTTAGGATGGTTAACCTCCCGTAGGATGGGTATCCTCCCTTAGGATGAGTGACCTAACTTAGGATAGGCAACCTCCCTTAGGATGGGTGACTTCTCGTAGCATGGGTAAACTCTATTAGGTTGGGTAACCTCTCTTAGGATGGGTAACCGCCCTTAGGATGAGTGACCTAACTTAGGATGGCTAACCTCCCATAGGATGGGTAACCTTCCTTAGGATGGGTGACCTCCCGTAGTATGGGTAAACCTCTCTTAGGATGGTTGCCTCCCGTAGGATGGGTAACCACCCTAGGATGGGTGACCTCCCTAGGATGGGTAACCTCCATTTGAATGGGTGACCTCCCGTAGGATGGGTGACCTCCCTAGGTTGGGTAACCTTCCTAAGTATGGGTGACCTTCAATAGGATGGGCCACCCATCCTAGGGAGGTTACCCATCTTACGAGAGGTTACCCATCCTACGAGAGGTTACACATCCTACGGGAGGTTACCCATCCAATGAGAGGTCACCCATCCTAGGGAGGTTGCCCATCCTACGAGAGGTTACCCACCTTAAGAGAGGTTACCCATCCTAAGGAAGGTCACCCACCCTAAGGGAGGTCACCCATCCTACGAGAGGTTACCTATCTTAAGAGAGGTTACCCATCCTAAGGGAGGTCACCCATCCTAGAGAAATTACCCATCCTACGAGAGGTCACCCATCCTTAGGGAGGTTACCCATCTTAAGAGAGGTTACCCATCCTACGAGAGGTCACCCATCCTAAGGGATGTCACCCATCCTACGATAGGTTACCCATCCTAAGAGAGGTTACCCATCCAAATGGAGGTCGCCCATCCTACGAGATATTACCCATTCTAAGAAAGGTTACCCATCCTAAGGGTGGTTACCCATCCTACGGGAGGTTACCCATCATATGAAGGGTGAACCCTCGTAGGATGGGTAACCTCCCTTAGGATGGGTGACCTCCCTTAGGATGGTTGACCTCTCGTAGGATGGATAACCTCCCATAAGATGGGTGACCTCTCATAGGATGGGTGACCTACCGTAGGTTGGGTAACCTTCCTTAGGATGGGTGATCTCTCGTAGGATGGGTAACCTCTCTTAGGATGTGTAACCTCCCTAAGGAAGGATTACCTCTCATAGGATGGGTAACCTTTCTTGGATGGGTGACTTCTCTTAGGATAGGTAATCTCTATTAGGATGGGTAACCACTCGTAGGATGGGTGACCTCTCTTAGGATGGGTAACCTCCGGTTGGGTGACCTCCCTAGGATGGGTGACCTATCTTAGGATGGGTAACCACCAATAGGATGGGTGACCTCCCTAAGGATGGGTGACCTCCCATAGGATGGGTAACCTCCATTAGGATGGATGACCTCCCGTAGGATGGGTGACCTCTCGTAGGATGGGTAACCTCCCTAAGGATGGGTGACCTCCCTAAGGATGGATAACCTCTCTTAGGATGGGTGACCTCCCATAGGATTGGGACCTCCCATAGGATTGGGACCTCTCTTAGGTTGGTGACCTCGCTTAGGATCGGTGACCTCCCTTAGGATGGGTGCCCTCGCTTAGGAAGGGTAACCACCCTTAGGAGGGGTAACCTCTCTCAAGATTTGTAACCTCTCGTAGGATAGGTGACCTCTATTTGGATGCGTAACCTCTCTTGGGATGGATAACCTCTCGTAAGATGGGTGACCTCCATTAGGATGGGTAACCTCCATTTGGATGTATAACCACCCGTCGGATGGGTGATCTCTCGTAGGATGGATAACTTCCATTTGGATGGGTGACCTCCGGTAGGATGGGTGACCTCCATAAGATGGGTGAACTCCCTTAGGATGGGTAACCTCCGGATGGGTGACCTCCCTAAGTATTGGTCACCTCCTTTGGATGGGAAATATCCCTTAGTATAGGTAACCTCCCTAGGATGGGTTACCTCCCTTAGGATGGGTGACCTCTCGTAGGATGGGTAACCTCCCTTAGGATTGGTGACATCACCCTTAGGATGGATAACCTCCCTTAGGATGGGTGACGTCTCGTAGGATGGGTAACCTCCCTTAGGATGGGTGACCTCTCGTTGGATGGATGACCTACCGTAGGTTGGGTAACCTCCCTTTGGATGGGTGACCTCCCTTAGGATAGGTAACCTTTTCCCATAGGATGGATAACCTCCCTTAGGATGGGTGACCTCCATATGGATGGGTGACCTCCCATAGGATGGGTGACATATATGATGGATGACCTCTCGTAGGATGGGTGATATCCCGTCGGACCACCTATAGTATGGGTGACCTCCCTTAGGATGGGTGACCACCCTAGGATGGGTAACCTCAATTTTGATGGGTGACCTCCCTAATGATAGGTGACCTTGATAGAGGTTTCCAATCCTAAGGGAGGTCACTCATCCTACGGAAGGTCACCCATCCTAAGGGAGGTAACCTGACTTAGGATGGGTGACCTAACTTTTGATGGGTAACATCCCTTAGGACGGCTGACCTCTAGTAGGATGGGTAACCTCTCTAGGATGGTTGACCTCCCTAAGGATGGGTAACCTCCCTTAGGATGGAAGATATCTCGTAGGATGGGTGACCTCCCTTAGGGTGGGTAACCTCCCTTTGGATGGGTGTCCTCCCTAGGATGGGTAACCTATGTTAGATGGGTGACCTTCCTAGGATAGGTAACCTCCCGTAGGAATGGTGACCACCATTTGGATGGGTGACCTCTCGTAGGATGGGTAACCTCCCTTAGGATCCCATCCTAGGGAGGTCACCCATCCTAAGCGAGGTCACCCATCATAAGGAAGGTTACCCATCCTACGGGAGGTCACCCATCCTATAGGTCACCCATCAAAAGGAAGGTTACCCATCCTAAGGGAGGTCACCCATCCTATAGGTCACCTATCTTAAGGGAGGTCACCCATCCTACGAGATATCACCCATCATAAGGGAGGTTACCCATCCTAAGGGAGGTCACCCATCCTAGGAAGGTTACCCATCCTACGAAAAGTCAGCCATCCCAAGGGAGGTTACCCATCAAAATTTAGGTCACCCATCCTAAGTTAGGTCACCTCCCTTGGGATGGTTGACCTCCCGAAGAATGGGTAACCTCCCTAGGATGGGTGACCTCCCTTAGGATGGGTAACCTCCCTTAGGATGGGTGAGCTCCCTTAGGATGGGTAACCTACCTTTGGATGGGTGTCCTCCCTAGGATGGGTAACCTCCGTTAGATGGATGACCTTCATAGGATGGGTAACCTCCCATATGATGTGTGACCTTCATTTGGATGGGTGACCTCTCGTAGGATGAGTGACCTCTCGTAGGATGGGTAACCTCCCTTAGGATCCCATCCGAGGGAGTTCACCTATCCTAAGCGAGGTCACCAATCATAAGTAAGGTTACCCATCCTACGGGAGGTCACACATTCTATAGGTCACCTATCCTAAGGGAGGTTACCCATCCTACGGGAGGTCACCCATCCTAGGGAGGTCACCCATCCTACGGGAGGTCACCCATTCAAAGGGATTTCACCTATCTTAAGGGTGGTTACCCATGCTAAGGGAGGTTACCCATCTTATGGTGTTTACCTATTCGTAGGATGGGTGACCCATCCTACGAGAGGTCACCCATCCTACGGGAGGTCACCCGTCCTGGGGAGCTCACCCATCCTACGAGAGGTTACCTATCCTAAGGGTAGTCACCTATACTAGGGAGGTTACCCATCCTACAAGAGGTCACCCATCCTACTAGAGTTCACCCATCCTAAGAGAGGTTACCCATCCTAGGGAGGACACCCATCCTACTAGAGGTCACCCATCCTACGGGAGGTCACCCATCCAAGGGAGGACACACATCCTAAGGGAGGTCACCCATCCGGAGGTCACCCATACACAGGAAGGTTACCCATCCTACAGAAGGTTACCCATCCTAGGGAGCTCATCCATCCTACGGCAGGTCACCCATCCTACGGCAGGTCATCCATCCTAGGGAGGACATCCATCCAAAGGGAGGTTACCCATCCTATAACGGTCACCCATCCTACGAGATATTATCCATCCTAAGAGAGGACACCCATCCTATAAGAGGTCACCTATCCTATGGGAGGTCACCCATCCCACGGGAGGTTACCCATCCTAGGGAGGACACCCATCCTAAGGGAGGTCACCCATCCGGAGGTCACACATACTTAGGGAGGTTACCCCTCTCGTAGGTTGGGTGACCTCCCTTAGGATGGGAGATCTCCCTAGGATAGGTGACCTCCCTTAGAATGGGTAAACTCCCTTTGGATGCGTAACCTCCCTAGGATAGATGACTTCCCTAGGATAGGTGACCTCCCTTAGGATGGATAAACTACCCTAGGATGGGTAAACTCCCTATGATGGATGACTTCCATAGGATGGGTGACCTCTCGTAGGATGGGTAACCTCCCGTAGAATGATTGACCTAACTTAGGATGGGTAACCTCTAGTAGGATGGGTAACCTCCCTGAGGACGGGTGACCTCCCGTAGGATGGGTAACCTCCCTTAGGATGGGTAACCACCCTTAGGATGGATAATATCCCGTAGAATGGGTAACCTCTCATAGGATGGGTAACCTTTAGTAGGATGGTTGACCTTCCTTAGGATGGGTGACCTCGCTTAGGATGTGTAACCTCCTTCCATTTTTATGGTTGACCTATAGGATGGGTGACCTCTCGTAGGATGGGTAAACTCCCTTAGGATGGGTGACTTCCAGTAGGATGAGTGACCTCCCTTAGGATGGGTAACCTTTCGTAGGATGGGTGATATCCCATAGGATGGGTAAGCTTCATATGATAGGTAACCTCCCTAGAATGGGTAATATCTCGTATGATGGGTAACCTCTCTTAGGATGGATAACCACCCAAAAAGTGGTTAACCATCCTAGGATGGGTAACATCCCTTAGAATTGGTGATTTCCAGCAAGATGGTTGACCTCCCTAAGGAGGGTAACCTCCCTTAGGATGGGAGACCTTCGTAGGATGGGTAACCTCCCTTAAGATGGGTAAACTCCCTTAGGATGGATAACCACCCTAGGATGGATGACTTCCCTCGGATGGGTGACCTCCATAGGATGGGTGACCTCAATAGGATGGGTGACCTCCATAGGATGGGTGACCTTTTGTAGGATTGATAACCACTCGTAGGATGAGTGACCTAACTTAAGATGGGTAACCTCCCGTAGGATGGGTAACCTCCCTTAGGATGGGTAACCTCCCTTAAGATGGGTATCCTCTCATACGATGGGTAACCTCTAGTAGGATGGGTGACCTTACTAGGATGGGTGACCTCTTGTAGGATGGGTAACCTCCCATAGGATGGGTGACCTCCCTTAGGATGGGTGACCTTCATAGGATGGGTGACCTCCCGTAAGATGGGTGTCCTCCGGATGGGTGACCTTTCTTAAGATGGGTAACCTCCATTAGGTTGGGTAACCTCCCTTAGGATGGGTAACTTCCCTTAGGAAGGGTGACCTCTCGTAGGATGGGTAACCTCTCTTAGGAAGGGTAACCTCTAGTAGGATGGGTGACCTCACTTGGATGGGTAACCTCTCATAGGATGGGTAACCTCATATAGGATGGATGACCTCTCATAGGTTGGGTGACCTCCCGTAGGATAGGTGATCGCCTGTAGGATGGGTGTCCTCTCGTAGGATGGGTAACCTTCCTTAGGATGAGTGACCTCCCGTAGGAAGGGTAACCTCCCTTAGGATGGGTAACCTCCCTAAGGATAGGTGACCTATATGATGGGTGTCTTCCCTAGGATGGGTGATCTCCCTTTGGATAGGTGACCTATAAGATGGGTAACCTCTCGTAGGATGGGTAACCTCTCGTAGGATGGGTGACCTCCATTTAGATCGGTAATCTCCATTTGGATGGGTAACCTCTTGTAGGATGGGTAACCTACATAGGATGGGTGACCTCCCTTAGGATGGGTGACCTCCGGTAGGATGGGTGACCTTCCTTTGGATGGGTGGCTTCCCTAGGATGGGTGACCTCCCTTAGGATGGATAACCTCCCTAAGTATGGGTGACCTCCCTTTGGATGTGTGATCTCCTTTTGATGGGTGACTTCTTTAGGATGGGTGACCTCCCGTATGATGGATAACCTAACGTATGATGGGTAACCTCCCTTAGGATGGGTGACCTCTCATAGGATGGATGACCTCCCTTAGGATGGGTAACCTCTCTTAGGATGGGTGATCTCCATTTACATGGTTTGATTAAAATTAAGTGGGTGAAATTAAATAAAGTGCGTGATTAAACCCTTAACCTTGTCGGGGTTAAATGCATCAATAATGATACATAACCTTTTAATCTTAACCACTCAATCTAAATCTACTTAAATGAAGGAACACATATAAATATATCATATTACAACTAAATAATTAATTACATAACAATTAAAAGAGACATTACACTAGCATGCTCAAAATCCCCCAAATTGGATATATATATATATATATATATAGGACTTCCTAGGAGGTTACTGTTACATAGAGGTTATCCATCTAAAGGGAGGTCACTCATCCTAAGGGAGGTCACCCATCCTACAGGATATCACCCATCCTACGGGAGGTCATCCATCCTACGGGAGGTCACCCATCCTACGATAGGTTACCCATCCTACGGGATGTCACCCATCCTAAGGGAGGTTACGTATCCTAATGGACCCATCCAAATAGTGGTTATCCATCCTACAGGAGGTCACCCTTCAAAAGGAGGTCACCCATCCAAATAGAGGTTACCCATCCTACGGGTGGTTACCCATCCTACGGGATATCACCCATCATACGAGAGGTCATCCATCCTATAGGTCACCCATCCTATGTGAGGTCACCCATCCTTAGGGAGGTCACCAATCTAAAGGGAGGTTACCCATCCTAAGGGAGGTTACCCACCATATGAAGGTTACCGTTCCTATGAAGGTCACCCATCCTATAAGGAGGTCACCCATCCTAACCTCCCTAAGGATGGGTAACCTCTATACGATGGGTGAACTCCCTAGGATAGGTAACCTACCTTAGGATGGATGATATCCCGTAGGATGGGTGACCTCCCTTAAGATGTGTAAACTCCCTCGACCAGATTTCAGTATTTTAATATTATTTTTAGTTAATTAGAATTAGTGCAATTTTTTATAAATTTATTTATTATATATTCTATTGATTGTGTACCTGTTTATTACACAATAAAATAGGGCACCACACTAGCTGTTAACCCTAAACTAATTTCGCATTCCTGCCCTAGACTTGCTAGACTACATTTTCTGTATTTTTAGCAACTCCCAGAAACCTCGTTTTGTGCTTCGTTTTAGTCGCACAAATATCGTTACAAACGTACGTATTAAATCACTATTTAATTTTCTGCTCTTTACCCACCTTTGTGCCCTAGAGATTTGAGGACCAGTAGGCACCTGTTTTGCCCAACCAAAAATACGATAATATTCTACACTAATTGTATTACAATTATCGTATTGACACCGTAGAAAAATTATGACCCTAACTGCCATTAAATAATTAGTGAACACCGTGCGCAGTATTTATTAAATAATAAATACGGTGACCCGTATCACCTAAGAAATCAGACCCTGCATCTGCCCCGACTCACCCCACACAGTTCAAAACATTCTCCCCAGCATTTCCCCTCAATTCTGTGAATTTTGGTAATTTTTAGAACTAGGTGATTTTCCAGACAAATTTCATAATTGCACAATTTCCCAATTTTTGGACTTTTATGTAATTTATGAAAAGTCAAGGGTTTTTATGCAAAATGCATGTTAGATGGCATTACCCTATTGTCTAGACAATAGGTGGCATGGGACCCACAAAAAAATCTGCTAAAAATATCCTAAAAATACAAAATTACCAAAATACCCCCAAAGTTCTACTTATTTACCAAAATGCCATTGGGGGTAAAATCTATATAAACCCTAAACACCCCCCCTTCTCTCTCATTCCCAGGCTCCCCTCGGCCAGCTCCGGCCACCGCCCACCGCCGGACCACCCCCACTCGACTCGCCCCTCCCTCGGCTACCTCCCCGTCCATCACCACCCTCTCCGACCACCGCCTCCACCGCCCTGGACCACCGCAGCACCCCTCCCCTCCCTGCCCGACAGCAGCCTCCCCGACCTCCGACCGCCCACCACCGCCTCCCTAGCCGTCGTCGACCACCGCCACCACCCCCACTCGCTTCTCCGTGACTTCCTCTCTCCAACCACCACCGCCCCGTTCCCCCACGACCGCCTCCGCCGCCGGCAACTCCCCCGCAAGCCACCACCGCCTCTCCCTGTCATCCTCCCCGAACTACTCCCCGACGTTTCCTACCGCCACTCCGGCCACCCCTGACCACCTCCACCCACCCTGACCTGTTCGCCACCTCCTCCTCCACCACCCCGACAGCTTGCACCGCCGCCCCCGCCACCGCACGCGGCGCTGCAGCTGCCGCAAGCTGCTGCTGCTGCTGCTACTGCTAGCAGCTACTGCTACTGCCGTTGCTCCTCCGGCCGGCTGCCGTCGACTCCGCCGCCGACCTGCCGCCGCCGACTCGCCGTGGACCCCACCTGCCACCTCGTCAGGTATAAATACGCTATTATATACGTATTTATATATATATATGTATATGTATGTATATATGTATAATATTATGTATGTATGTATATATGTATATATATATGTATATATATGTATATCTATATATATATATATGTTTATATATATAATAAAATATATACTGAATATATACAGTATACTGTATATATTATTATTATTATTATATATATATGTATTTAATATATGTATATACTTATATCTATATATATATTTATATATATATGTATTATTAAATGTATATATATGTTTAAACATATATGTATGTTTATATATATATATTAATATATATAATATATATTATATTAATGATATACTGTAAATATACAATAAATATATTCTATATATATTATTATTATTGTATATTATATGTAAATATGTATATATATGTATGTATATTTATATGTATATACCTATATAACATATTACTTATATATGAATGTAATAATTATATACCTATGTATGTATATATGCAATTTCATTTCTGTTTTACTTATAAGTATATATATATATATATATATTTATATATATACATTTATATATATATAGTTAAATATAACATATTATGTATATGTTATTACTACTATATTTATAGTATATATATGTATATATATACTATACATTTTCTTTTTATTATTATTCAAATGCACTTATTCCATTTATTATACATATAATATTATTATATATAACAGTGGTCACATATAGACCCTGATATTATTAAATATAATATTTGCTGGATAGTACAGCAATTATATATGTATTTATATTTCCTGCACTGTCCTTCAATTTATTATATTATTATAACAGTGGATATACCCTGCTATTATATTATATTATTATATATAAACAGTGGATAAACCCTGCTAAATATTATATTACTATATATAAAGCAGTGGATATACCCTGCTAATATTTGCTGGATAATACAGCCTATATATATATTTATAAATTCCTGCATTTTCTTTCCTGCATATTATATATATATATGCTATATATATGCATACTATTACATCTACTACATATCTATATATATACTCTATATATAAATATGTATACCATATATATTATATATAGGACTATATATATATATATATATTATGTATTATATGTTACATAGGTGTATATATGTGTTATGTACCCTCGTATTAAATGTTGTATTTACGAACCCTGTCTATTTTTAACAGAAAATATCTTCAGCACAACCAGTGACCCCTGTCACAAGCAACTACAAACCTGACTGTGAGATCAGGTTACCAAACACTATCAGGGAGTAGGCAAGTATACCTTGCCAAGTACTGTTTAAATTCTCAATATTGTATATGCTCTTGTTTCTGTATTTCATAAAATGATTACCTGAGACTGCCTTGGGTACGGTCAGTTAATATGTTGACATTTAAAATAATATTACGGACTCACCAACAATTATGAGAGTATCCTAATATTCTCCTAGACCCTATCACGGGAACATGCAACATGGTTGCAATGCATATTGGGATGCGAGCTGCGTATTTAATTTGCTACCAATACGTGTGACCCGCATCACGGATTAGAATAATTTAGAAAATGTACGACTTGACATTTAGTTACATTGGGAGGGGAGAACGACTAAAATACGTATGGGACACCCACCTCTTTACCATGTGCCGCACTCGACGGAGTGATACGGATGATATAGATATGTATTCATGTGACCATTCTCATCGTAGATGGAAAATTGTATAGTGCCCTTGAACGGGGGCATATGTGGCATATACTAGCCTGTCACTACAGATTGGTGAATTACGTCAGCATATGTCTAGCCACACATTTCCCATACGTATTAGGTTGTCTCAATTTGTATTCACTTAGATGGTTAGCACCCTGTATTTATTTTATTCAGTAGTTTAATTCAGTATTTACATACTTGGCATGTTATTTTCTTGTATCTTGTTACGTCCCTCTGAGGACCTGGTTCCCTGACCAGGTTTAGCTGAGACATTCCACCCCACAGTACCTGGACCTGGACTGGAGTCTGGATATGCCCTTGAGATGGAGTTAGAGGAGATGCCGTCAGAGTCTACCTGAGTACACCTGGAGTTGGAGCTACATATTTTGAGGATATTGCGCTAGTTTATCTTATTTCACTCCTGCTTACTTTTGTAGTGGGATTGTTCCCACCTGACTTTATCTGGGTTGTATATGACATTTCAGATTTAGCATCTATATATATATTCAGCACTTTCCCTGTTATTCTTATGGATGAGATAGATTTACCTGTATTTAGACTTGTAGTATTTTAGGACAGCGTAGCACATCACTTTGGGTCCATTAAATTGGGTAATCCCTTAGTGACGTGTCAGCTGGCCAATGCCACGTGGCCTAGTTCCGTATATTTTTGGGACTGGGGCGTGACAAGATGGGTGATCTTTATAGGATGGGTGACCTTCATATAATGTGTACCATCCCTTAGGATGGGTAACCTTCCTTAGGATGGGTGACCTCCCTAAGGATGGGTGACCTCCCATAGGATGGGTGACCTATAGGGTGGGTGACCTCTGGTAGGATGGGTGATATGTCGTAGGATCGGTAACATCCCGTAGGATGGGTAACCTCCATTTGGATGGATAACCTTCAGATGGGTGACATCCCTTAGGATGGGTGACCTCCCTTAGGATGGGTGACCTCTGGTAGGATTGGTGATATGCCGTAGGATGGGTAACCTCCCGTAGAATATGTAACCTCCATTTGGATGGGTAACCTCCGGATGGGTGACATCCCGTAGGATGGGTGACCTCCCTAGGATGGGTAACCTCCCGTAGGATGGGTAACCTCCATTTGGATGGGTGACCTCCCGTAGGATAGGTGACCCCCCGTAGTATGAATAACCTGCATTTGGATGGGTAACCACCCGTAGGTTGGGTATCCTCCCTTAAGATGGATGACCTCCCTTAGGATGGGTAACCTCCCGTAGGAAGGGTAACCTAACGTATGATGGGTAACCTCCCTTAGGATGGGTAACCTCCCTAGGATTGGTGACCTCCATTTGGATGGGTGACCTCCTAGGAATTCATATATATATATATATATATATATATATATATATATATATATATATATATCCAATTTGGGGGCTTTTGGGCATGCTAGTGTAGTATCTCTTTTAATTGTTATATAATTAATTATTTAGTTGTAATATGATATATTTATATGTGTTCCTTCATTTAAGTGGATTTGGATTGAGTGGTTAAGATTAATAGGTTATGTATCATTATTGATGCATTATGGGTGACCTCCCGTCGGATGGGTAACCTCCATTTGGATGGGTAACCACACGTAGGTTGGGTAACCACTCGTAGGATGGATAACCTCTCATAGGATGGATGGCCTCTCATAGGTTGGGTAACCTCCCAATGTATGGGTGAACTCCCTAAGGATGGGTGACCTTCATAGGATCGGCAACCTCCCTTAGGATAGGTGACATCCAATAGGATGGGTAACCTCCTGTAGGATGGGTAACCTCTCTTAGGATGGGTAACATTTCGTAGGATGGGTGATCTCAATTTGGATGGGTAACCTCTCTTAGGATGGATAACCTCTCGTAGGTTGGGTGACCTCCATTTGGATGGGTAACCTCCCGTAAGATGGGTGACCTCTCATAGGTTGGGTAACCTCCCTAAGTATGGGTGACCTCCCTATGGTTGGTAACCTCCATCCTAAGAGAGGTTACCCATCCTACGAGAGGTCACCCATCGTACGGGAGGTCAATCATCCAAATGAAGGTCACCCATCCTTCGAGAGGTTACCCATCCAAAGAGAGGTTACCCATCCTAAAAGAGGTTACCCATCCTACGATAAGCCACGCATCCTATTGGACGTCACCCATCCTATATGAGGTCACACATCCTAGGGAGGTTACCCATCCTACGAGAGGTCACCCATCCTATGGGAGGTCACCCATCCTATTGGAGGTTATCTATCTTATGTGAGGTCACCCATCCTACATGAGGTCACCCATCCTAGGGAGGTCACCCATCCTAAGGGATTGGTGACCTCCCATAGGATGGGTAACCTCCCTAGGATGGATGACCTTCATAGGATGGGTAACCTCCCTTAGGATGTATAACCTCATGTAGGATGGGTGACCTCACGTATGATAGATGACCTCTAATAGGATTGGTGACCTCCTGTAGGATGGGTAACCTCCTGTAGGATAGGGGATATCCCGTAGGATGGGTAGCCTCCCTAGGATTAGTGACCTTACTTTAGATGGGTAACCTCTGTTATGATGGGGAACCTTTCGTAGGATGGGTGACCTTCCGTAGGATGGGTGACCTCCCTAGGATGGATGAGCTCCCTTAGGATGGGTAACCTCTCGTAAGATGGGTGACCTCCCTTAGGATGGGTAACCTCTCTTAGGATGGGTAACCTCTCGTAGGATGGGTGACCTCTCATAGGTTAAAAACCTTCCTAAGTATGGGTGACCTCCCTAAGCATGGGTGACCTTCATAGGATCGGTAACCTCCTTTAGGATGGGTGACCTCCAATAGGATGGGTAACCTCTCTTAGGATGGGTAACCTTTCTTAGGATGGGTGACCTACTTTTAGATGTGTAACCTCACTTAGGATAGATAACCTCTCGTTGGATGGGTGACCTCTATTTGGATGGGCAACCTCCTGTAAGATGGGTGACCTCTCATTGGTTGGGTAACCTAACTATGTTTGGGTGACCTCCCTAGGATGGGTAACCTCCATCCTAAGAGAGGTTACCCATCCTACGAGAGGTTAAACATCCTACGGGAGGTCACCCATCCTACCGGAGGTCACTCATCCAAATGGAGGTCACCCATACTACGAGAGGTTACCCATCAGAAGAGAGGTTACCCATCCTAAGAGAGGTTATCCATCATACGAGAGGTGACACATCCTATTGGAAGTCACCCATCCTACATGAGGTCATATATCTTAGGGAGGTTACCCATCCTATGAGAGGTCACCCATCCTACGGGACGTCCCCTATCCTATTGGAGGTTATCTATCTTATATGAGGTCATCCATCCTACATGAGGTCACCCATCCTAGGGAGGTCCCCCATCCGAAGGGATTGGTAACCTCCCATAGTATGGGTAACCTCCCTAGGATGGGTGACCTTCATTGGATGTGTAACCTCCCTTAGGATGGGTAACCTCATATAGGATGGGTGACCTCACGTATAATAGATGACCTCTAATAGGATGGGTGACCTCATGTAGGATGAGTAACATCCTATAGGATAGAGGATATCCCGTAGGATGGGTAACCTCCCTAGGATGAGTGACCTCCCTTCAATTGGGTAACCTCTCTAAGGATGGGTAACCTCTCTTAGGATGGGTGACCTCCCTAGGATGTGTGACCTCCCTTAGGATGGGTGACCTCTCGTAGGATGGGTGACCTCCCTTAGGATGGTTAACCTCTCGTAGGAAGGGTGACCTTTCGTAGGAAGGGTGACCTCCCATAGGATGGAAGACCTCCCTAGGATGGTTAACCTCCATTTGGATGGGTTACCTCCCATAGGATGGGTGACCTCCCTAGGATGGGAATCCTCCCATATGATGGGTAACCTCCCTTAGGATGGGTAACCTCTCGTAGGATGGATGACCTCCCTAGTATGGGTGACCTCCCTAGGATAGGTGACCTATAGGATGGGTGACCTCCCATAGGATGGGTAACCTTCCTTAGGATGGTGACATCCCGTAGGAAGGGTAACCTAACGTACAATGGGTGATATCCCGTAGGATGGGTAACCTCCCTTTCGATAGGTAACCTCCCTTGGGATGGCTGACCTCCCGTAGGATGGGTAACCTCTTTTAGGATGTGTAACCTCCCTTAGGATGGGTAACCTCTCTTAGTATGGGTAACCTCCCTTAGGATGGGTGACCTCCCTTAGATGGCTGACCTCTCTTAGGATGGGTAACCTCCCATAGGATGGGTAACTTCTAGATGGGTAACCTCCATATGATAGGTGACCTTCATATGATGGGTAACCTTCCTAGGATGGGTTACGTCCCTTAGGATGGGTGACCTCTATTTGGATGGATAAACTCTCGTAGGATGGGTAACCTCTCGTAGGATGGGTAACCTCTAGTAGGATGGGTGACCTCCGTAGAATGGGTGACCTCCCTAAAGATGTGTGACCTCCCTAGGATGGGTAACCTCCCTTAAGATGGGTGACCTCCCGTATGATGGATGACCTCCCAAGGATGGGTAACCTCCCTTAAGATGGGTGACCTCACGTAGGATGGGTGACCTCCGGATAGGTGACCTTTTTTAGGATGGGTGACCTTCATAGGATGGGTGACCCCCCGTAGGATGGGTTACCTCCATTTGGATGGGTGATATCCCGTAGGATGGGTAACCTCCCTAAGTATTGGTAACTTCCGGATGGGTGATCTCCCTTAGGATGGGTGACCTTCATACGATGGGTGACCTCCCTAAGGATGGGTAACCCCTCTTAGGATGGGTAACCTCTCGTAGGATGGGTGATATCCCATAGGATGGGTAACCTTCATATGATGGGTAACCTCCCTAGGATGGGTAACGTCCCGTAGGATGGATAACCTCTCTTAGGATGCGTAACCTCCCTAAAAGAGGTTACCCATCCTAGGGAGGTCGCCCATCCTACGGCAGGTCACCCATCCTAGGGAGGACACCCATCCAAAGGAAGGTTTCCCATCCTATAAAGGTCACCCATCCTACGACATATTACCCATTCTAAGAGAGGACACCCATCCTATGAGAGGTCACCCATCCTATGGGAGGTCATCCATCCTACGGGAGGTCACCCATCCTAGGAAGGACACCCATCCTAAGGGAGGTCACCCATCCGGAGGTCACACATACTTAGGGAGGTTACCCCTCCCGTAGGTTGGGTGACCTCCCTTAGGATGGGTGACCTCCCTTAGGATGGGTAAACTCCCTTTGGATAGGTAATCTCCCTAGGATGGGTGACCTCCCTTAGGATGGATAAACTACCCTAGGATGGGTAACCTCCCTAGGATGGGTGACCTCCATAGGATGGGTGACCTCTCGTAGGATGGATAACCTCCCGTAGAATGAATGACCTAACTTAGGATGGGTAACCTTCCTTAGGACGGGTGACCTCCCGTAGGATAGGTAACCTCCCTTAGGATGGATAATATCCCGTAGGATGGGTAACCTCTCGTAGGATGGGTAACCTCTAGTAGGATGGGTGACCTCCCTAAGGATGGGTGACCTCGTTTAGGATGTGTAACCTCCCTCCATTTTTATTGGTGACCTTTAGGATTGGTGACCTCTCATAGGATGGGTAAGCTCCCTTAGGATGGGTGACCTCCCGTATAATGAGTGACCTACCTTAGGATGGGTAATCTCTCGTAGGATGGGTGATATCCCGTAGGATGGGTAACCTTCATATGATAGGTAACCTCCCTAGGATGGGTAACGTCCAGTAGGATGGACAACCTCTCTTAGGATGGGTAACCTCCCTGAAAGAGGTTACCCATCCTAGGATGGGTGACTTCCCTTAGGATGGGTGATCTTCAGTAGGATGTGTGACCTCCCTTAGGATTGGTAACCTCCCTTAGGATGGGTGACCTTCCTAGGATGGGTGACCTCCCTTAGGATGGGTAAACTCCCTTAGGATGGGTAACCTCCCTAGGATGGATGACTTCCCTCGGATGGGTGACCTCCCTTTGGATGGGTAAACTCCCTTAGGATGGGTAACCTCCCTAGGATGTGTTACCTCCATAGGATGGGTGACCTTTCGTAGGATGGATAACCTCTCGTAGGATGAGTGACCTAACTTAAGATGGGTAATCTCCCGTAGGATGGGTAACCTCCCTTAGGATGGTTGACCTCCCGTAGGATTGGTAACCTCCCTTAAGATGGGTAACCTCCCTTAGGATGGGTGATATCCCGTAGGATGGTAATCTCTAGTAGGATGGGTAACCTCTAGTAGAATGGGTGACCTCACTAGGATGGGTGACCTCTTGTAGGATGTATAACCTCCCATAGGATGGGTGACCTCCCTTAGTATGGGTGACCTTTATAGGATGGGTGACCTCCCGTAGGATGGGTGTCCTCCGGATTGGTGAACTTTCTTAGGATGGATAACCTCCCTTATGATGGGTAACCTCCCTTAGGATGGGTGACCTCTCGTAGGATCGGTGACCTCTCTTAGGAAGGGTAACCTCTAGTAGGATAGGTCACCTCCCTAGGATGGGTGACCTCTCGTAGGATGGGTAACCTCCTATAGGATGGATGACCTCTCATAGGATGGGTGACCTCCCGTAGGATGGGTGACCTCCTGTAGGATGGGTAACCTCAATTTGGATGGATAATCCCCCGTAGGAAGTGTGACCTCTCATAGGATGGGTGACCTACATTTGGAAGGGTGACCTCCGGTAGGATGGGTGACCACCATAAGATGGGTGAACTCCCTTAGGATGGGTAACCTCCGGATGGGTGACCTCCCTAAGTATGGGTCACCTCCCTAGGATGGGAAATATCCCTTAGGATGGGTAACCTCCCTAGGATGGGTTACCTCCCTTAGGATGGGTGACCTCTCGTAGGATGGGTAACCTCCCTTAGGATGGGTGACATCACCCTTAGGATGCAATTATGTAAATAAAACAGACTGGAAGGAAGATAAGTCATAGTCAATTGTGGTTGAGATCCTAAACTCTAATCCTAGGTGCAGGCTTGCTCGTTACAGAAACTTAACCAAGACAATATGCTCTTGACCTGCATGGGCCACCACTAAAAACATGTCACGCCCCACTCCCAAAATACGTAGGACTAGGACACATAAGCATGCCAGCCGTATGAATATGGAACTCCAATATATGGAAACCATATCACACGTACGCTGTAATATGAATGACAATTCACAAGTGGTAAACATATATATATCTCAGAGCATAACTAAATCTCATCCACAGAATCATATATAAATAAATGACTAGTATCTATGAACTAGATCTCAATATAAGGTATATAAAGATGACAGTCGGATAGAAACAAATCCACTGCCGAACTAGAATGAAGAATAAGCAAGACAAATAATATAAATACAACCTCTAACAATCACGAGGCTCGAAGAGGAGACCTCTCGCAGTATAAGTAGCCAGTCCGGATCTGCGCTCCTGCAATACTCATGAACAATACACTTGGAAAGGGACCAGTTCCTCAGAGGGACATAATAAGATACATAAAAGCATGCCATAAAGTAAATATTGTCACGCCCCAGTCCCAAAATCTATGAGACCAGACACGTGGCAATGGCCAGCTGGTACAACTCCGTAGGGCTTTCCAATTTAATGGACCCGATGAAGTACGCTTACGCTGTCCATGGTCAAGTGATCCAAGTAATAATTTATTGCTAATATACAACAACTAAATCTAGATCTCAATCCAGGATAAGTAATCTCAAGAAAGAACGATACGCATCATCAGTCTGCAGCCCAATAACACATCCGTTCGAATAGACCAGAAGAACAATATAGGTCTATAAATACTAGGCTATATAAGTAGAATAAAATGGAAGTAATACAAGACTGAAAAAGCTGGAAATGTAAATATACCTGCAATGATGTCCACACTCTATCAGATCAAGTATCCTGCAACTGCACAAACAACCTGGAAGGGAACCAGGTCCTCAGAGGGACGTAACAAGATACAAAAAAAATACATGCCATAAAGTAAGTACTGAGTAAATAAAGGGGGGGTGCGCTAACCATCTAAGTGAATGCAATTTAAGGACCTGGTAGTACGCATGGGAATGTGTAGGCTCAGACATATGCTGACGTAATTCACCAATCGTCGGGACTGGCTAGTATATACCACACATCCCGATTATTTATTTTAATTTTCATATGCATTCACATAAAATCTTATTTGAAATAACCAAAGTATTTCTTAACACATAATCTAAAGTAAACCTACACTAACCATATATATATATTCAAGATCCTTCTTTCAAATATAATTAATCCACATATAATTTATTTATCATTTCCTTCAACCATGCATTTATCCATGACACTTATTCATGTTCACAAATACTCTAAACTAATCCACACAATATACACTCTAACAATAAATAAATATTTTCATAATTAAACATCATTCCATTATATAAAACTTCCTATTTAACACAATTAATATTATGGAATTTAATACATGAGAGGTGGAGGAATGAACCTCAATGAGGCTCGTCGGAGTTGATGGTGCTCGTGGTGGTCGTGGGGCTGGATGGTGGTGGTGGAGTGGCTGGATAGGGGTGGTGAAGGGGGCTGGTTGGTGGTGGTGAAGTTGGATGGTGGTGGTGATGAAGAATAAAGTGGAGGTGGTGATGTGGAATGAAGTGGTGAGGGGAGGAGGCTGTGCACAGTGTCCACGGTGAGGGTGGGCTGTGCACGTGGCCGTGGGGGTGGTGAAGGGGCTGAGGTGGTGGTGGAATGGCTGGTATGGGTGTTGGTGAGGTGGTAAAGTGGGTGGTGAAGTTGGATGGAAGAAGAAGAAGAAGAAGAAGAAGAGGAGAGGAAGAAAAGAGAAGGAAAAGGGAAGGGGAGTGGGCTGTCGGCTGAATGGGGAGAGGGAGGAGAGAGAGAGAGGGAGGGGGTAGGTTTTCAATGCTCCTAGATATTAGGGCCGGCCTAGGGATATGTGTGTGAGGGGGAGGGGATTAAATAGGAGAGTGTGTATGAATGAGTGGTGGAGAATGATTGGAATTAATTGAATGAATGGTTGAGATTGTTCATGAGGGATAAATGAATCCATGAGAGAGAGAGAGAGAGGGGTTGTGACCGGTCCAAGAGGGAAGGGGGGCTTTCTTCATTGGCTCAAACCAATGAGAAAGTGACACCTATCGCTACTTTTGCACATTAGCCCCTTAAGTTCGGGAACTTGCATAAACACATGAAATGACGCAAAAATTGGGCCGAAAATTACGTTTATTAAATTGTATGACGAGGGGGTAGTGTGAGTGAGGAACGGGTTTAATTAAATGGGCATTGGGATTAATTTAGGACTTAAATAGGATTTACCAAGTTGGTAATCCCGAATTAAATAGAAATAAGCGTCCCGCGAATTTAATTTAATTTGGGGCACTTGGGGTCAAAATCCGGAAATGGCACAAAAGCCAAAAATGGTGGGGGCTTGGAGTCAGTCTTGGACCCTTTTGTTGGTCCGGCTCAACGGGTTAAGTTGGTATCCCAAAATTTAGAGTAACGACACAGGAGTCCGACACCGAATTAAATATGAATTTCGAATTCGAAAAATTGTGCAATTAATTTAGAGCACAACGGAATCTGACTTTTTGTGACGGAAAAGTCCAGTGCCTAATTTGGCGGGTCTAGTCAAAAGTACAATATTTGTATGGAATTTATGGGCTAAAAATGGGCTCCGAATAATTAGACAACGATAGTGCGCGCCAAGGGTTTTAATTAATTGGATTAAAATTCCAGATAAATATACTCTATTCTAAACCTCAATAATTTCTATAAAAAATTTCCTGGTCCACTCTAACTATCCACAGAATAAATTTAGTGGGGGTTTACATTCTTCCCAACTTAGAAAATTTTGTCCCCAAAATTAAAATTAAAGCACGATAATATCTAAAAGAATTTAAAACAACTAGTAATTAAATTGTCGTACGCAAATTCGTACCTTGCTCCTCAAATAAGTACGGGAATCGCTGCCGAATAGAATCCCCGCGCTCCCAAGTAGACTCGCCTGGTGAATGGTGCTTCCATGCCACTCTGACCAGTCGAATCGTCTGTCCTCTCAAAGTCTTCTCACTGCGATCGAGAATCTCGACCGGCTGCTCTACGTAAGACAGACTAGGTCCAACTGTAATCTCTGAATGATCAAGCACGTGGCTAGGGTCTGCGACATATCTTCTCAGCTGCGATACGTGAAATACGTCATGTACTCCCTCTAATGATGGAGGTAATGCAAGACGGTAAGCCACTTCGCCAACTCGTTCCAGAATGTCAAAAGGTCCGATATACCTCGGACTCAGCTTGCCTCTGCCTCTGAATCTGATGGTACCACGAGTGGACGATATCCTCAAAAATACGTGGTCACCCTTCTTAAACTCCAATGGCCTGCGGTGCACATTTGCCCAGTGTTTCTGTCTGTCCTGTGCTGCACGCAGGTGGCTCTGAATCTGCTTGACCTTCTCTACTGTCTGTGTCACCAATTCTGGACCAAGTATCTGACGCTCTCCCACGTCACTCCAACAAACTGGCGACCTATATTTCCTGCCGTACAGTGCCTCATAAGGTGTCATCTGTATGCTGGCCTGGTAACTATTATTGTAGGAAAATTCCACCAAGTGTAGATGGTCCTCCCAAGATCCTCCAAAATCAATCATGCACACTCTCAACATATCTTCCAATATCTGTATCGTGCGCTCTGACTGTCCATCAGTCTGTGGATGATATGCAGTACTGAACTTGAGACGAGTTCCTAAGCTCTCCTACATACTCCGCCAAAAATATGACATAAATCTGGAATTACGAGCCGATACGATGCTGCCAGGCACTCCATGTAGTCGTACTATCTGTCTCATATACATATCAGCTAGTATCTCTGTGGATTGCCTACTCTGAAGGGCAAGAAATGGGCAGACTTGGTGAGTATGTCTACGACAACCCAAACTGCATCCTTCCCGCTAGGGCTCCGCGGGAATCCTGTGACGAAGTCCATGGTAATATGTTCCCACTTTCACTCGGATATGGGAAGCGGCTGCAATAATCCTGCAGTCCTCTGATGTTCAGCCTTGACTTGCTGACAAACTAAATATTTTGCCATGAATCTTGCAATCTCTCTCTTCATCCCATGCCACCAGAAATAATGCCTCAAGTCTCGGTACATCTTCGTACCCCCGGGATGAATGGAATAAATTGAGCTATGTGTCTCGGTCATCAACTCTTGGCGTAGCTCGCCGCTCGGAACATATAGGCGATCTCCACACCTCAATGTTCCGTCTCCATGAATCCTGAGTCCTGTTTGCATGTCGGCCTCTGTCCTTTCTCGCAATCGTCTAAATCTCGTATCTGTAGGCAAGGCTGCCTTGATCCTCTCAATAAATATGGACTGAACCTCGAGACTGGCCATCTGTCCATCCATGCCTGGCATTACAATCTCTATCCCAAGCTCCTGGAGATCCTCTAGCAATTGTCGCTGCGTCGTCAAAAGTATGCCATGGGCTTCCTGCTTAAAGCATCTGCTACGACATTCGTCTTGCCAGGGTGGTACTGCAACTCAATGTCATAATCGGTCATCAACTCTAGCCAACGTCTCTGCCTCTTGTTGAGCTCCTTCTGCGTGTAGACGTACTTTAGGCTTTTATGATCTGTATAAATCTTAACACGCTCACCCTAAAGGTAATGTCTCCATAGCTTTAGTGCAAATATCACCACAGCTAGCTCCAAGTCGTGCGTCGGATAGTTCTTCTCATGAACTCTTAACTATCTCGATGCGTAGGCTATCACCTTGCCGTGTTGCATCAGTACACATCCCAATCCGCTCCCTGACTCATCACTGTACACTACAATCCTCCTGATCCTGAAGGTAGTGTCAAAATTGGTGCTGATGTCAGACGCTTCCTCAGCTCATCGAAAGCCGCCTGACACTCATCGGTCTAGATAAACTCTTCGCCTTTACGCGTCAGTCGCGTCATAGGCGCAGCTATCCTCGAAAAGTTTTCCACGAACCTCCGGTAATATCCGGCATGTACGAGGAAACTCCTAACCTCTGTAACTGATGTAGGGGTAGGCTAGGTCTCTACTGCAGCTTTCTTCTCTGGATCAACTGATAGTCCATCTCCGGTGATTATGTGTCCCAGAAATGGTACTCTATCCAAGCAAAACTCACATTTGCTGAGTTTGGCGTACAGCCTCTCATGTCTCAGCGTCTCTAACACGATTCTGAGATGCCTCTCAGGCTCCTCCTGGCTCTTGGAATATATCAAGATGTAGTCTATAAATACCACCACAAACTTATCCAAGTACTGGTGGAAGACATTGTTCATTTGGCTCACAAATACTGCTGGCGCTTGGTTAAACCAAACGTCATGACTAGAAACTCATAGTGTCCATACTACGTCCGAAAAGTCGTCTTAGGAATGCCCTCTCTCCGTACCTAGATCTGATGATAGCTGGATCTGAGATCGATCTTCAAAATACATATGCGCCACTTAGCTGATTCAACTGTACCGTCCTGTTTTTCTTTGGCATAATTAAGATGGGTATTGCCCCATGGAGAAACACTAGCCCGACCGAAACCCTTGTCTAAGAGATCCTCCACGACGGACCCACAACTCAACCAACTCTATCGGTGCTAGTCTGAAGACGGAAAATTAACTGGCTCGGCTCTTGGAGTCAAGTCTATAACAACTCTATCTCTCTGTCAGGTGGCAGGCCTGGAAGATTATCTAGAATCACATCCTCAAACCTGATATAATATGGTGGTACACTGGTTAACCTCATGCGTTGTATACTCCTAAGGTAGATGGGCACCATGCTCCCAGGCTCCCTGAAGTAACTCAACTCAAGGTAATCTGGTGGCCATAAATAACGTAATTACGTCGACAATCTAGGGTCGCGTGGTATTGGCTCAATAAACTCATGCTAGAACGGTGTCATCGTCCAGACTTAATCCTCAAAATAAATTCTCCTGTTCTGTTTACCACACTAATCCTCTGGAAGAAAAAAAAATTCTTTCCTGTCTAAAATATAATTTCTCTTCTCAAATTTTCTCTAAAATTTCATTCCTCAAATTTCTTCTTTTCGTTATTTATCTCTCCAAGTCATATAGTACAATAATGGTATCACTCAAGCACATTTCTTGAAACCAGATCATTATCTTCCAATTGAGAGCCTGAAATTTTATCTTCTCTAGTCCATAATATCATTCCTGATATTGCTATAACATGCAACCACTAGTTTCCAGCATCGGGCTATGCATTTCCTTAGACTATTCTAGGCCATGATCAATAATCCTTCCAGCTCTTAGTACTTCCAAGATCACTGCTACCTCAAGCACGGGTAGGGTACTACTGGGTCCAACTCTCTTGCCAACCTTCCACACTAGTTCTAGAATCCAAAGAACCCATCTGTCTATCCTGATAAGGTAACAATCTTCTCCGAGAAAGGTATACAAATTCTATCTCCTGTCGTCTGGTCTTCGATCTTCTTCTGGAGGGAAGTCATCAGTCACAAGCATTCGTCTCCCTGAACAATAGGGGACGAGGAACAAGGATGGCGATATTGACGAAGATTGAACGAATGTAAATTGGAAGTCCAAGGGCGATAATCACATACCAGAGGAGTTTTAAAATCGGTTATGGATTGAGATCTTATTCACATTAATCCTAAGTTGCAGGCTCGTTCGGTATACTCAGAGACCTGCATGGGCCACCACTAAAATAATGTTACGCCCCAGTCCCAAAATCTATGAGACCGGACACGTGGCAATGGCCAGCTGGTACGACTCCGTAGGGCTTTCTAATTTAATGGACCCGACGAAGTGTACTTACGCTGTCCATGGTCAAGTGATCCAAGTAATAATCTATTGCTAATATACAACAACTAAATCTAGATCTCAATCCAGGATAAGTAATCTCAAGAAAGAACGATACGCATCATCAGTCTGCAGCCCAATAACATATCCGTTCGAATAGACCAGAAGAACAATATAGGTCTATAAACACTAGGCTATATAAGCAGAATAAAATGGAAGTAATACAAGACTGAAAAAGCTGGAAATGTAAATATACCTGCAATGATGTCCATACTCTATCAGATCAAGTATCCTGCAACTGCACAAACAACCTGGAAGGGAACCAGGTCCTCAAAGGGACGTAACAAGATACAAAAAAAATATATGCCATAAAGTAAGTACTGAGTAAATAAAGGGGGGTGCGCTAACCATTTAAGTGAATGCAATTTAAGGACCTGTTAGTACGCATGGGAATGTGTAGGCTCAGACATATGCTGACGTAATTCACCAATCGTCGGAACTGGCTAGTATATGCCATATATGCCCCCGTTTAAGGGCATTGATGCTATCCCCATCTCCTAAGAGCATGGTAACTTGAAACATATTGCAACTCCCCATCTCCGAAGAGCATGGTAACCCAAAATATGTTGCAACTCCCCATCTCATAAGAGCATGGTAACTCGCTATATATACCGTAATCCCCATCTCCGAAGAGCATGGTAACTTGAGTATATATCAGGGGGGGTGTCCCATACGCCTACTAGATGTCTTTCCCGCCCAATGTAGATGTACAAATCGTGAAAACGACGTGGACATCTCATACTATGATGCAAGTCTCTATGAAATAAACAACTGAGCTACATACCGCTACACGTGTTGCTCATACTGATGGCCAGTCGCGCATGAGGCACGCGTTCCAACATGAACTCACTCTGTGACGTGTAATGATACGTGTCAAGGCCTGGGAAGTTATATCAATAACTTCACAACTTTAGGTGGGTCTACTAGACACTAAGTCAGATACTACTTCTAACGTCAACGCCTTCGTTGACTGCACCCGAGTCTGCTCGGACGAGCACATTTATATAATGAATAAATATATAACCAACAATAATTGAATTTAAACAGTACAACAAGGCAAGGTATACTTGCCTGCGCGAGGCTGCTGATGACGGGGTCCCAGTACCCCGTCGAAGTCCTCGGGTCCCGCAATACCTAGAGTTGAATTACAAACTAGAATCAATAATCTATTTTACAACAGACAGGGGTGCTATACATATCTACTCCTAGACGCAATCTCAGCTACGACTAACAGAGACTAGACACTAGGGGGTTGACTACAGTTGACTTTCGGTACGATAGTCAAATCAACTTGTCATCTATACGCTCTTCTCAATTTAATTCTCCAATATTAAATTAATAAATTCTATCATGAACCATACATCCCGATTATTTATTTAAATATCACAAACTCACTTTACCTCAAATTCATAATTTAATTTTATTTATTATATTTCAAGTCGAAGACAATCTCTAATCCACAGTCCAACTTTATCAAATACAAGATACATGCTCACTATAAATATTTAAACTATGTCAACCTCATTAAAACCCATCCTCAAGTCATTTTAATTTTCATATGCATTCACATAAAATCTCATTTAAAATAACCGAAGTATTTCTTAACACATAATCCAAAGTAACCCTACACTAACCATATATATATATTCAAGATCCTTCTTTCAAATATAATTAATCCACATGTAATTTATTTATCATTTCCTTCAACCATGCATTTATCCATGACACTTATTCATGTTCACAAATACTCTAAACTAATCCACACAATATACACTCTAACAATAAATAAATATTTCCATAATTAAACATCATTCCATTATATAAAACTTTCTATTTAACACAATTAATATTCTGGAATTTAATACATGAGAGGTGGAGGAATGAACCTCAATGAGGCTCGCCGGAGTTGATGGTGCTCGTGGTGGTCGTGGGGCTGGATGGTGGTGGTGGAGTGGCTGGATGGGGGTGGTGAAGGGGGCTGGTTGGTGGTGGTGAAGTTGGATGGTGGTCGTGATGAAGAATGAAGTGGAGGTGGTGATGTGGAATGAAGTGGTGAGGGGAGGAGGCTGTGCACAGTGTCCACGGTGAGGGTGGGCTGTGCACATGGCCGTGGGGGTGGTGAAGGGGCTGAGGTGGTAGTGGAATGGCTGGTATGGGTGTTGGTGAGGTGGTGAAGTGGGTGGTGAAGTTGGATGGAAGAAAAAGAAGAAGAAGAAGAAGAAGAAGAAGAGGAGAGGAAGAAAAAAGAAAGAAAAGGGAAGGGGAGTGGGCTGTCGGCTGAATGGGGAGAGGGAGGAGAGAGAGAGAGGGAGGGGGTGGGTTTTCAATGCTCCTAGATATTAGGGCCGGCCTAGGGATATGTGTGTGAGGGGGGGGATTAAATAGGAGAGTATGTATGAATGAGTGGTGGAGAATGATTGGAATTAATTGAATGAATGGTTGAGATTGTTCATGAGGGATAAATGAATCCATGAGAGAGAGAGGGGTTGTGATCGGTCCAAGAGGGAAGGGGGGCTTTCTTCATTGGCTCAAACCAATGAGAAAGTGACACCTATCGCTACTTTTGCAAATTAGCCCCTTAAGTTCGGGAACTTGCATAAACACATGAAATGACGCGAAAATTGTGCCAAAAATTGTGTTTATTAAATTGTATGACGAGGGGGTAGTGTGGGTGAGGAACGGGTTTAATTAAAATGGCATTGGGATTAATTTAGGATTTAAATGGGATTTACCAAGTTGGTAATCCCGAATTAAATAGAAATAAGCGTCCCACGAATTTAATTTAATTTGGTGCACTTGGGGTCAAAATTCGGAAATGGCACAAAAGCCAAAAATGGTGGGGGCTTGGAGTCAGTCTTGGACCCTTTTGTTGGTCCGGCTCAACGGGTTAAGTTGGTATCCCAAAATTTAGAGTAACGACACAGGAGTCCGACACCGAATTAAATATGAATTTCGAATTCAAAAAATTGTGCAATTAATTTAGAGCACAACGGAATCTGACTTTTTATGACGGAAAAGTCCAGTGCCTAATTTGGCGGGTCTAGTCAGAAGTATAATATTTGTATAGAATTTATGGGCTGAAAATGGGCTCCGAATAATTAGACAACGATAGTGCGCGTCAAGGGTTTTAATTAATTGGATTAAAATTCCAGATAAATATACTCTATTCTAAACCTCAATAATTTCTATAAAAATTTTCCTGGTCCACTCTAACTATCCACGGAATAAATTTAGGGGGGGTTTACAAATATTGAGTAAATAAAGGGGTGCTCTAACCATCTAAGTGAAATGCAACTTGAGGACAACTTTGAGAGTATGGAAAAGTGTAGGCTAGGCATATGCTGACGTAATTCACCAATCGTGATAACTGGCTAGTATATGCCATATATGCCCCCAATACAAGGGCGCTTGTATATGATAACGTCCTACCGCTCCGAAGAATGGAGAATTTGTATAGTATATAATGTCCATAGCGCTCGGAAGAACGTAGAATCTACATAGAATATATAACATCCATATCACTCCCTCGAGTGTGGAATCTGCATAGAGGAAGTGGGTGCCCCATATGCCTACTAGTCGTCCTCCCCGCTCAATGATCTAAGCATGTTGTGTCCATAACACGCGTCAGCTACCACACCTAGCGTCGTAACTTTGGCTCATAGTCTATCGTTAGAGCAATAATCCATCCTTACAGCCAAACAAGGACAAGGATGGGACCATCGTACCACGCTAGTCTATGCTCCGCCTAATAATAACTGCTAGGTCTTCTAATATACATCACTATTTGCAGTTATACCCTATCCGTCGCACGACTTATACGTACAGGTGGCCAACCACATACGCAAGTTCGGGCCCTACATGAGACTCACAACAAGTGTAAGAAAAGTGTCAAGGCCTGGGAGTCATAACAATAACTCCACAACTTTAAGTGGGTCTACTAGACACTAGGTCAGATATAAATCCTAACGTCAACGCATCCGTTGACTGCACCCGAGTCTCTCTCTCAGACGCGCACAGTTATATCATCTAAAATAATAAATATGTAACTAAATATATAACTGAATTTAAATAGTACAATAATGCAAGGTATACTTGCCTGGCAAGAGAGCTGCAGAGTGTATTATCCCGATGTCAACACCAAGAGTCAAAAGCTACGGCCTCAGAATGCACGTCCCCAGATGCTGAAATAAATATCACCAATATTCCTAGAATAAGTAAAATAGCTAGAAAGCACTTCCCTTTCGTCCAATTTGGACACAGGGGCAAAACGGTAATTTTGGGTAAATGTGGGGTCCACGTGTGGCCCACTTTGCACCGAAAAGTGTGCCAAGGGTAACAGTCTCTAAATAGAATAAATTATAGGTCAAATAAACTCTAAATATCAATACAAACCCAACAGTATGTCCAAATACGGATTCCGATGGGCCGAACACAAATTCGCCCAAAAATTCAACCGTAGGGCCCGCCAATTGGAGACTTCGTCAACTGTCTCAGAATTGCATGAAAATTGGGTCACAGGACCAGCACTTTACCACGAGTCCAGTGGCGCATGTTTCATCGCAATCAGACGAGCGTGCACAAAATGCGTGCGACTTTCTTAAGAGTTGCGACACAGGGTTTGTCCACGGATACGGGCTGATTCCTGCGCGCACACACGTCCGAATCAGTTTTCGCGAACTCTCACATGTCCGGGTATACTGTGCGCACTATTTGGTATACTTTGTACACGGCGGAGTGGTCCCGTTTGGTGGGGCGCGCTCCGTTTCACAACTTTTGGAAATCTGAAAAAAGTATGTTCGCGGAGTTTTCCAACAAATTTAATTCTACCTAAAACAGTTAATAATCTAGGGTTATTTAACAGAAACTGAACTAGGTCAAGTGATCTCCATATACCAAAAAGAATCATCGAATTCGGATCTCTGTGGTGAGAGATACGAATCCGGGAACATGGATGATCACCGCAGTTTTCTATGATCCCAAAAATTGGTCTATTTCTGCCAACTTTGGTGTTATTTTTGCCTATGGTTACACATTGTTCGAGGTCTACTATCATACAGATATTGAAGTAGGTAAGGGATGAGCATACCGGTGAAGACGGGGTGGCGTTTGGTTGAGCGAGGCGACGAAAAATAACTCTGGAACACAAGTACCTCGCTGCGGAAATCTGCAGTGCGCGGGATGCACGGTATCGCGGTCGTCTAGATTGGTTTGGGAGGACTGGCGTGGTTCTACAGCTGCGGTGGCGGCGCTCCTTAAGTCTATATGGAAAGAGAAAGAGATTATGGTGATCTAGGGTTAGGGTTTTAGTTGAAATAATGTGATATATATATATATATGAAAGGGAGAGAGGGGGCTTTAGTCGAGGGTTAGGGGTTAATATGGGTTTGCTTGGGCGCAGGGTCTGCTGCTTATTACAATAGGGGCAGTGTGGTCTTAGGAGTGGTGTTGGAGTTGAATTAAGGGGTGCTAGTCCAGTGGGTGTAGGCTTATGCGGGTTGGTAGTATAGGAATGCAATAGATAGTAGGTTCCAATAGTTAATGTATTAATGTTTTTTCCTAATCTTTTCTTTTTTCCTAATCTCTTTATATTTTCTTTTAAATATATATGTATATATATATATATATATACACGTATATTCTTATAGAAAAATTCTAGAATTATATTGATGCATACCATTAAGCTAGCAACTGTCCAAAGTGTCTCCTAAGGATGGGTGACCTCCCATAGGATAGATGACCGATAGGATGGGTGACCTATAGGATGGGTGACATCTTGTAGGATAGGTGATATCCCGTAGAATATGTAACCTCCAGTAGGATAGCTAACCTCAATTTGGATGGGTAACCTCCAGATGGGTGACATCCCGTATGATGGGTGACCTCCCTAGAATGGGTAACCTTCCGTAGGATGGGTAACCTCCATTTGGATGGATGACCTCCCGTAGGATGAGTGATGCCGCGTAGGATGGATAACCTCCATTTGGATGGGTAACCACCCGTAGATTGGGTAACCTCCCTTAGGATGGGTGACCTCGCTTAGGATGGGTAACCTCCGGTAGGAATGGTAACCTAACGTATGATGGATAACCTCCCTTAGGATGGGTGACCTCCCTAGGATGGGTGACCTCCATTTGGATGGGTGACCTCCTAGGAAGTCCTATACATACATACATACATATATATATATATATATATATATATATATATATCCAATTTGGGGGCTTTCGAGCATGCTAGTGTAATGTCTCTTAAAATTGTTATGTAATTAATTATTTAGTTGTAATATGATATATTTATGTGTGTTCCTTCATTTAAGTGTATTTAGATTGAGTGGTTAAGATTAAAAGGTTATGTATCATTATTGATGCATTATGGGTGACCCCCCGTAGGATAGGTGACCTCCATTTGGATGGGTGACCCATCCTAAGGAAGGTTACCCATCCTAAGGGAGGTCACCCATCCTACGGGAGGTCACCCATCCTAAGGTAGGTCACCCATCATACGGGAGATCACCCATCCTAAGGGAGGTTACGCATCCAAATGGAGGTTATCCATCCTACAGGAGGTCACCCATCCGAAGGTTACCCATCCATTGGGAGGTTACCCATCCTACGGGATATCACCCGTCCAACGAGAGATCACCCATCCTATAGGTCACCCATCCTATGGGAGGTCACCCATCCTTAGGTAGGTCACCCATCCTAAGGGAGGTCACCCATCTCAAGGGAGGTTACCCATCCTAGGGAGTTCACCCATCGTATGCAGGTTAACCATCCTATGAAGGTCACCCATCCTAACGGAGGTTAGGATGGGTGACCTCCCTAAGAATGGGTGACCTTCATAGGATCGGTAACCTCCCTTAGGATGGGCGACCTCCAATGGGATGGGTAATCTTCCTAGGATGGGTAACCTCCCTTAAGTTGGGTGACCTCCCTTAGGATGGGTGATCTCCTTAGGATGGGTGACCTCCCGTAGGATGGGTGTCCTCCCTATGGATGGGTGACCTCCCATAGGATGGGTAACCTCTATTAGGATGGGTGACCTACCTTAGGATGGGTGACCTCCCTTGGATGGGTAACTTCCCGTAGGATAGATAACTTTCCGTAGGATCGGTTACCTCCCTTAGGATGGGTGACCTCCAGTAGGATGGGTGACCTACTGTAGGATGGGTAACCTCCCTTAGGATGGGTGACCTGTCGTAGGATGGGTGACCTCCCTTGGATGGATAACTTCCCGTAGGATGGGTAACTTTATGTAGGATTGGTTACCTCCCTTAGGATGGGTGACCTCCAGTAGGATGTGTGACCTACTGTAGGATGGGTAACCTCCCTAGCATGGGTAACCTCCCTAGGATGGGTGACCTCTCGTAGGATGGTAACCTCTCTAGGAAGGGTGTCCTCCTTAGGATGGGTAACCTTCCTTATGATGGGGAACCTGCCTTAGGATGGGTGACCTCCCATAGGATGGCTGACCTCCCTTAGTATGGGTAACCTCCCTTAGGATGGGGGACCTCGTGTAGGATTGGTGAGCTCCCTTAGGATGGGTGACCTAACATAGGATGGGTGACCTCCCATAGGATGGGTGACCTTGTGTAGGATGGGTAACCTTCTTTAGGATATGTGACTTGGCTTTTCCTAGGATGGGTGACCCCCCGTAGGATGGATAACCTTCCTTAGGATGGGTGACTATCCAAATGATGGGTCACCTCCCTTTTGATGGGTAACTTCCTAGGATGGGTAACCTCCCATAGGATGGGTGACCTCCCTTTGGATGGGTGACTTCCCTTAGGATGGGTGACTTCACTAGGATGAGTGACCTCCCTTAGGATGGGTAACCTCCCTAGGATGGGTAACCTCCATTTGGATGGGTGACCTTCCGTAGGATAGATGACCTCCCTAGGATGGATAACCTCCAGTAGGATGGATAACCTCTCATAGGTTGGGTAACCTCCATAAGTATGGGTGACCTCCCTCCGGATGGGTGACCTTCATACGATGGGTAACCTCCCTTAGGATGGGTGACCACCCTTAGGATGGGTAACCATTCTTAGGGAGGTTACACGTACTACGAGAGGTCACCGATCCTACGGGAGGTTACCCATCCTAAGGGAGGTTACTGATCCTAAGCGAAGTTACTGATTCTAAGGGAGGTCACTCATCCTAGGGAGGTTACCCATCCTACGGGATATCATCCATCCTACGGGAGGTCATCCATCCTAAGGGAGGTTACTCATCCTACGGTAGGTCACCCATCCTAAGGGAGGTCACCCATCTTACGGGAGGTCACCCATCCTAAGGGAGGTTACCCATCCTATGGGTGGTCACCCATCCTAAGGGAGGTTATCCATCAAACGAGAGGTCACCCATCCTAAGGGAGGTTACCCATCCTAAGGGATGTCTGCCATCCTACGGGAGGTTACCTATCATATGAAGGTCACCCATTCTAGGGAGGTTACCCATCCTAAGGGAGGTCATCCATCCTACGAGAGGTTACCCATCCTAAGATAGGTTACCCATCCAAATTGAAGTCACCCATCCCATCCTAGAGAGGTTACCCACCCTACGGGAGGTTACCCACCCTACGGAAGGTCATCCATCCAAATGGAGGTTACCGATCATACGGGAGGTTACCCATCCTAGAGAGATCACCCATCCTACGGGAGGTTACCCATCCTACGAGAGTTTACCAATACTAGGGAGGTCACCCATCCTAAGGGAGGTTACACATCCTAGGGATGTTACCCATCCTATTGATCACCCATCCAAATGGAGGTCACCCATCCTACGAGAGATTTCCCATCCTTAAAGAGGTTATCCATCCTAAGGGAGGTCACCCATCCTAAGGAGATTACCCATCCTTAGGGAGGTCACCCATCCTTAGGGAGGTCAACCATCCTATTAAAGTTACCCATCCTACGGGTTATCACCCATCCTACGAGAGGTCACCCATCCTTAGGGAGGTCACCCATCCTAAGAGAGGTTACCCATCCTAAGGGAGGTTTCCTATTCAAATGGAGGTTACCCATCCTACGTGCGGTTACCCATCCTAGGGAGGTTACCCATCCTTAGGGAGGTCACCCATCCCAATGGAGGTTACTCATCCTACGGGATATCACCCATCCTATGAGAGGTCACCCATCCTATAGTTCCTATTATACGTGAGGTTCCCCATCCTACATGAGGTTACCCATCCAAATTAAGGTTACCCATCCTACAAGAGGTTACACATCCTAGGGAGGTCACCCATCCTACGAGAAGTCCCCCATCCTATGCGAGGTCACCCATCCTATGGAGGTTACCTATCCTACGGGAGGTCACCCATTCTAAGGAAGGCTACCCATCCTACGATAGGTCACCCATCCTATGGGAGGTTATCCATCCTACGAGAGGTTACCCATCCTAAGAGAGGTCACCCATCCTAGGAAGGTCACTCATGATGGGTCACCACCCTTAGGATGGGTAACCTCCCTTAGAAAGGATGACCTTCATAGGATGGGTAACCTCCACACGATGGGTGACCTTCATAGGAAGGGTACCCTCCCTTAGGATGGGCGACCTCCCTAGGATGGGTCACCTCCCGTAGGATGGGTGACCTCCCTTTGGATGTGTGACCTCCTTTTGATGGGTGACCACCATTTGCATGGGTAACCTCCTGTATGATAGTGGACTTCATGTATGATAGGACCTATAGGATGGGTGATCTTTCGTAGGATAGGTGATATCCCGTAGGATGGGTAACCCCCATTGGATGGGTGACCTCCCTAAGTATGGATAAACTCCCTAGGATGGGTAACCTACCGTAGGATGTGTGTCACGACCCGCACCCAGAATTTGGGCATGAGTCGTGGGTACGTCCAGCCTACGCCGCAGCATCGGCGGTAGAACGCTGTCTAGGTCTCAACATATAATATATCCTGTCAATAGTCTCAACTCCGCACGGAGGAAAAAGATAATAATCCACAGTTCTATAATATACTCAATCACAAGCTAATAGAAATCATAGCACGATGAGAATAGAAAGGAGTTCTAGTAAAAACCAAACACAATAATCCAACTCAAATCCTGGGTCTAAACGACCTCACAAAGTCACAAAATAATAAATACATCTCAGTCTCAGTCTAAAACAATAAATGCAGAAAAGGTAATCTAAGAACAGCCAGGTAAATTCTCCTCTAGGCTAGGCAACTCCTCTGGGGTTTCTGGAGTGAAATCCCCCTCTAATCCTGGGCCGTAATGAGTGGGGCACAAGCTCTCCAGGTCCTCTGAAAAAATGTTATCCAGTCAGGATTGGAGCAAAGCACAAGCACTAACAGCAGTTTCATTAAATTGACAAAGTCTATAAACAATGTAAAAAATACAAGACGGAAATAAAAGCTGAACATGTGAAGTACTGAAGAAATGAAATAGACAATAGAGTATCTAGCAATGAACAATAAATAGTGAATGCTAGAACAAATGAATCTGAATAAAGATAAACCTCTAACTAAGTGTTTGAAATATTAGTTTATTATGTGATCGGCTTGGGACTGGATCAGGCTGGTTATATATGATTAGCTATGATTCTTGAAGGTCAGGCTAACCATATGGTTAGCTATGGTGCATATAGTGGTCAGGCTAATCATATATAACAGCTATGGAGCATATAAATGGTCAGGCTGCACCCGACGTGAGAAGTGGGGTGAGCTTTGGTACATATAATGTTTGGATATGATCACATAATCTACTAATAGTTCCCCATCCCCCAGCTAGCACGATGGATTCCAATCATGACTCCTCATGATGGGGATCTAGAGTGCTAACTCGTGTATCCATAGTGTCGGAATCAAGTATGTAATACACTACAATTTATAGAAGTAATCAACAATGAAAACTGTCAGAGAATGTACTTGCCTGTGGTCCTGAGCAAAATGTGAGGATCGATGTCCAAGGTGGGATCACAATGACCTAATATGGAAATTCAATGTTAATTAATGAATTAAAAGAATAACATGTTTAACAATTTAAATACGAGGTTTCTAGGTCATATCTAAGGTTAATAGGTCTAACTATGGTTGAACCAAGGTTTACCTATTTATGGGGTTAGTACCTTAACTGATACATCAATACTAATCCAACTGATACTACAGACTGACATAGCTCTAAAACTAACTACCATATCTAACTGATACTTATAAACTATAATTTACTGACAGCTATTAAAACTAATACTACATACAATTCACTACTGCTATAACTATTAACATATCTATACACTACCAAACCTTCATACTGTGCTGCTCACAGTTAACACACAGAAATACACTGCTGAACTACCCTGAAACTTATACTGATTACACATAGTTACTGAACACCTACACACACAGGTTGCTGACACAGGTTTCCCCCTGCTCTAATACCTCACCCAGAATACTTTACCACAGACACACCCCCATCTAGACACACACACACAGGCCTCTTCATCTCTGAAATACTGATACACTGTCATTGGGACACAGGTTACCACAAGCTACACTAGGCCATTAGGACTAATACACAGTTCACATATAGCTATCTAACACAGAAATCTGCACCTAATACACAGCTCTCACATACTAGTTAGGCTCACACATTGTGCATCATTCCCTCACACACACATCCAATTCACAGCAATACATTCACTCACTGGCACCCTAAAACACACACAGACACAGCCATTTACCCAAGTCACTGACACAGTCAATTTACCTATGTACACACAGGAAACACAGTTGGTTTCTTGATAAACTGATACTGAAATTTAGACACACACAACTAACAGTATATACACACAGGAAATGGAGAAAACCTGGACACACACACACAGTGGCACTCCCTGAAATTTGCCCAGATCCCCTACACACAGATACCATACTTCCCATACTACCACCCACATATACACAGGTGCACACACACTGCTACCCAAATTTCAGTATCCTAGAGACACTCTTAAACAGGGTCACACTGATATACATGGGTGGCTGCTGAAATACAACACCTCTCAACACAAGATACCCTCACACTAGGAGAATACACAGTTTACATATCTAACACTGATCACATAATTCTGGGCACTTAGATACTGGTATACTACACAGATTATAATACACTGACACTCTAATACACACATACATACCTGATTTCACATACTGACACAGGTCACTTACACACAGGGACATAGTTTACACAGGTAATGCACAGTTTACATAAACTGAAACTGCTACTCAGCCAGGAATAACACAAACCCTCATATGTTAACACATAGGATACTATGTATGTATCCTAGAACCTAGCTATACTCACTGAATATCTTGTCCGCTCCACACACAGGTATCAATTTCACAGAATTCTATACTCAGTCACATTCTGACCCTTAACTACCTACACACAGGTATCATTCTATTGAACCTGGGAACATTCCACACATACTGATACACACCCAGTTCACACAACCACAGCCAATTAAAACCCCTATGCACAGAAAAATTTAACTCATTGAACTCTACTGCTCCCCTACCGAAATACACAGCACACATATACTCACTGCACAGCATAGTTTCCCCTCAACCCGAGTACACAATGAAACCCAAACACACAGTCTGTACATACCCGACTGAACACAGGGAATCCCCCTCTACAAATCACACACACATCTACAAACCTAGATATATATATATACAACACACATCAAATCTATATGCATATGTATAAATATATATATAGACACCATACATCATTCATCCAATTAGATTATAAGAAGGTAGGTTAGATAGGTAATTCCATCTTGGCATTACAACAAACACCTATCATGTGGAAATAGAGTTTCACCTAGTTTACTCATGAACCCAACTTAAAACCCTAAAAATCGAGTTTAACCAACACACATGGGATGAAATCAATCTACCTACGAATACCTAGGGTTAGGGTTCCTGATCATTGGGGAAAATATTGGGGACACTTAAACCTAATCAAAACCCTAAAATCAAACTCTAAACAATAGGGTGGGTTCCTAATGGCCATTAACATATGAAAACAGGAATTTAATGAAGAAAAATAGGGTTTTTTTACCTGCAGGGATGGTTTCTTCAATGAGGTTCTTCTTTCTCCAAGGTTCCTGACCCACGTTCCTTGCTTTCCTTGCTTTGGAGGAGGAGAACATGGAAACCTAGGGCTAGATCTCAAAAATTGGGTGGGGAGATGGTTTCTCTTGTGGAGGCTAGGGTTTCCTTTTTCTCTACGTGAAGAATAGCTTAGAAAGAGGCTTCCTTTTTATATTAAACCTAGTTTTAGGGTTTCCATGTAGAGTTTTTAGGTTAAACCCCCTGGCCCTCTCATGTAGAACCTAACAGACTCAGGTTAAGTCAGTCTAGGGTTTTGAGGGTTCACCCTAAAATTTGTATTCTAGGGTTTCACTAGAACTGGGTTTACAATTAGGGTTGACTCACTAGGGTCTGTCCTAATGAGTTCTAGGGTTAGACCTTAAACTAAACATTTCTAATAATAATATATAAATAGTAAAAATCTCAAGAATCAAATTAAGCACACAATTATTTAAAATGGTGAATTTACACAAATGCCCTTATGTGAAAATATGGTAGTGACAAGTCTACCCTCCTAAAAGAAATTTCGTCCTCGAAATTGGACTGAACTAGAACAAGAGTGAATCTGAAAAGGGAAATATACCTCAAGTCTAGAAGAGGTACGGGTATTGCTCGCGCATCTCGTCCTCTCTCTCCCAGGTCGACTCCCCTGGAGAGTGATGTCTCCATGCAACACGAACCAAGGGAATAGTTTGGTTCCGCAACACCTTCTCTCTGCGGTCCAAGATCTTTACGGGCTGCTCAGGGTAGCTGAGCGTCGGACCAACCTCAATCTCCAAGTGATCAAGTACGTGACTAGGGTCGGCCACGTACCGCCTCAGCTGTGACACGTGGAACACATCATGCACTCCCTCCAATGCAGGTGGCAAGTCTAGTCTATACGCCACTACACCTATCTTCGCAAGAATACCGAAGGGTCCGATGTAGCGTGGGCTAAGCTTCCCGCCTCTACCAAAACGAATCGTTCCACGCGTCGGAGAAATCCGTAGGAATACTAGATCGCCAACCTAAAACAAAACAGTCTCAACACGCAGTCTAAACAAATAAACACAAGCCAAAATAACAATCTATACCTGAAACTCAAGGGGTCTACGGTGGCTGTCGGCCCAATGCCGCTGTCTGTCCTGCGCCACTCGCAGTCTGTCTCTGATGAGTTTCACCTTTTCTGCTGCATCCACGACCATTTCTGGTCCTAGCAAGGCTCTCTCTCCAACGTCGTCCCAAGATAACGGTGTACGACACCTCCGTCCATAAAGAGCCTCAAATGGTGACATCTCGATGCTGGCCTGGTAGCTGTTGTTGTAAGCAAATTCTACCAGGTGTAGATGATCCTCCCATGAATCTCCGAGATCTAGAACGCAAGTGTGTAACATATCCTCAAGAGTCTGAATAGTCCGTTTAGACTGCCCGTCTGTCTGGGGGTGATATGCGGTACTAAACTTGAGCTGAGTGCCCAAGCTAGCCTGCAGACTCCTCTAGAAGTGGGAAGTGAAACGACTATCCCGATCTGAGACGATGCTCACAGGAACTCCATGAAGCCTAATAATCTGTCGCACGTACATCTCTGCGAGCCTCTCTGTCGACGTGCCCACCCTGAAGGATAAGAAATGGGCTGATTTGGTCAACCTGTCCACGATGACCCAAATCGCGTCCTTCCCTCCTGGAGAACGTGGAAGCCCTGAAACAAAATCCATGGTCACATGCTCCCATTTCCATTCTGGAATCGGTAAAGGTTGAAGCAACCCACCTGGTCTCTGCCGGTCTACCTTTACCTGCTGGCACACTAGACACCGAGATACGAAGCGTGCTACCTCGCGCTTTATTCCATACCACCATACGTGCTCCCTCAAGTCTCGATACATCTTGTTGGCATCGGGATGCATCGAGTACTGAGAGCGGTGTGCCTCCTGCAAAACCTCCTCGCGCAGCTCCCCACCCGGCACACATATCCTCGTGCCGTGCCATAAAGAACCATCATCTGCGATAGTAAAGTCGTCCGACAATCCTGCCTGAACATGTGCCCTGATACTCCTCAGAGTCTCATCGTCGTACTGCACAGCTCTGATCCTGTCCATCAGTTCGGACTGTATCTGCAATCCCCATATCTGAATCTTAGTACCGGGAACTAACACTTCAATCTCCAAGCTCTCCAAATCAGCCAACAAATGCCTATCTGTCGTCAAGCACATAGCCGTCGGATACCTGCTCAAGGCATCGGCGACTACGTTAGCCTTCCCTGGGTGATACTGCAATGAGATATCAAAGTCCTTCATCAACTCCAACCACCTCCTCTGCCTCATGTTCAGCTCCTTCTGTGTGAACACGTACTTCAAGCTCTTGTGGTCCGTGAAGATCTCCATACGCTCTCCGTACAAGTAATGTTTCCACAGCTTTAGAGCGAAGATAACTGCTGCTAACTCTAAATCGTGGGTGGGGTAGTTCTTTTCATGAGGGCGTAACTGCCTGGAAGCATAGGCAATTACCTTCCCGTGCTGCTGAAGAACACATCCCAGACCCTTCCCTGAAGCATCACTGTAGATGGTGAAACCACCTGTCCCTGCTGGCAACATCAAAATTGGAGCTGTCGTCAACCTCTTCTTCAGCTCATCAAATGCAGCCTGGCACTCCTCCGTCCAGACAAAATCTACATCTTTTCTAGTCAATCTGGTCATCGGCGCTGCAATCTTGGAGAAGTCTTGTACAAACCTCCTGTAGTATCCTGCTAGTCCGAGAAAACTCCTGATCTCAGCTACCGAACTGGGGGTAGCCTACGACTCCACTGCCTCGATCTTTTTTGGGTTTACCGAGATTCCATCACCCGATACCACATGCCCAAGAAATTCGACCTTGTCAAGAAAGAATTCACACTTAGAGAGTTTCCCGTACAGATTCTCCCTCCTGAGAGTCTCTAAGACCAATCTCAGGTGCTCTTTGTGCTCCTCCGGGGTCTTGGAATACACAAGAATATCGTCAATGAACACCACCACGAACTTGTCAAGGTACTGGTGGAACACCTTGTTCATCAAGTTCATGAATATTGCCGGTGCATTGGTTAAACCAAATGGCATCACCATGAACTCAAACTGGCCGTATCTGGTCCGAAAAGCTGTCTTCGACGTGTCTTCTTTCTTCACCTTTACCTGGTGATAGCCTGACCTCAAGTCAATCTTTGAAAACACCCTCGCCCCGCTCAACTGGACGAAAAGATCATCTATCCTCGGCAGCGGGTACTTATTCTTGATAGTGATATTGTTCAAAGCTCTATAATCAATGCACATGCGCACCGTGCCGTCCTTCTTCGGTACGAACAATACCGGAGCTCCCCATGGTGATGAACTGGATTTGATGAAACCTTTGTCCTGCAGCTCCTCGACTTGCTTCTTCAGTTCTGCCAGCTCGCTGTTGTTGACTCTATAGACATGTTGTGAAATAGGCTCCGCTCCTGGAACCAAGTCTATAGAGAATTCAACATCTCTGTCTGGCGGCAAGCCTGGCAACTCTTCTGGAAATACATCCAGGAACTCCGCTATTAGAGGATGTGGCAACTCCTCTTCTTCCGTCCTGGCTCCGCAAAATGTGCTCCTCCTCTGTTTCGCTGTTCCTCTGACGACCTCGAACTCCAGCTCTCCTGGTGGTCTAAATAATACTCTGTCTCTATAACAATCTATAGTAGCATGATGCCTACTCAACCAGTCCATTCCGAGTACAATATTGTACCCCAAAAGTGGCATGACAAGTAAGCTCACGCTCAACTCTCGGCCTCCTACTGATACTCTCCTGTCCTTGCAGTGATCACGGACTAGGATAATACCTCCACCAGTCATGATCTTGCAAGTCCTAGCTAATGGTTCTGTGTCTAAATGATGTCGAAGTGCATATAATACAGACACAAAACTATGGGAAGCGCCAGAATCGAATAAGGTAAATGCGAGAATACAATCGAGAAGAACCGAACCTGTAATCAAGTCTCCTGCTGGCTCGATCTCCTCGACTGCCATGGCGTACGCTCGCCCCTGGGGTGCACCTCTCTGCTGCTGATGCTGGGCAAACCTCTGATTTTACGGTGGAAGTGGTCCCCTCTGTTGTTGGCCTCCTGGTGCGGCAGGTACCCTGCCTGGTCCTCTCTGGGCGGCTGCTCCACCCTGACCTGGACGAGTCCGAATGGTAGGGCAATCCCTCAGCTGATGTGTCGTCGATCCGCAGGACAGACATGAGTCCAATCTATGCCTGCAGATCTCTCTAGTATGTCCCATCTTCCCGCAATACGCACACTGGATGGCGGGCTGAGTCTGCCTCTGCTCCTGTTGCTGTACCTGCCCTCGGGCTGGTGCCTGATGCTGCTGCTGAAAGGGTCTCTGCTCTTGCTGCTGAAAGTGTGGACGCTTGCCCGGTCCCGTACTACTGTTTGCTCCTCCGGAACCATCGCGTCCCCTCTTGGGCCTGAGGCCCAAGTCGTCCTCGGCTACTTGGGCATCCATCAATATGCCCTCGTAGGTAGCTGTGCGACGTCCCGACGTGCGAGACTTAATCTCCCTTGTCATCCCCTTTCTGAATTTCTGGGCCCTGTCCCCCGGATCTCTAATCATCGATGGCGTGAAGCGGCTCAGGCGGGAAAACTCCGCGGCATACTCATCGACGGACGAGCTTCCCTGGGCTAAGTCATGGAACTGACTCTCCAAAGCTCCCAGGGCAACATCGGGAAAGAACTTCTCCTTAAAGAGCTCCTTGAAATCCTCCCAAGTGAGTCCTCTGCGCAAGAGTCTCGGCTACGTGCGAAACCATGTCAAGGCAATGTCGAACATCTGGCTGCCAGCGGCCTCGATCTAGAGGGCCTCTGGAAGCTGCGCCAAACGTAAGTTCCTCTCGATGTCCTCTAGCCAATCATCGGCGTAGAGTATCCCTTCTGTCCCCTTGAACTCCCGAGGCATCATCCTCTTGAAGTCCACAATGGTGCCCGGCCTCTGTTATTGCTGACCAGGATGCTGCTGCTGCTGAGTGACTCTCTCCACAGCCTGGAGAGCCACTTGGTGAGCGTTCTCCATGTTCACCCTCATCATCTCTGTCTGGGCCTGATGTGCCTCAGCCTGCACTCTCTGGGCCTCTGCCGACGTCCTCTGGGCATCGACCATGCCCTGAATCAAAGCGAACATCTGTGCCCCATCGACGGGCATACCTCCTGGTTGCTGAACTGGTGGTGGTGGAGGTGGTGGTGCCGTCGTAGCTATGGGGACCCTCTGAACAGGTGGTGGAGGACCCCCGAATGCTGCAGACACTCCCACATGTACTGGAGATGTAGGAGGTGCTGCTGATGTCTGTCCGGCAGCGCGAGAGGTGGCAGACCTCTCTGAATCTGCTGCTCCGAGTCTCTGGGACCTTCATGGCGGCATCCTGAAGACAGATCGAAAGATTCAATTAAGGCAATAGATATGACATAAGGAAGGACAGAAAAATTTCTAAAGGAATTAGTCATTAAGAATAGTATCATAAGAATCAGAATTCCCTAATTGTGATTGAGCATATCCTCGGCCTAATTCCTATTACTACAATATCGCTCTAATGTGAATCTAAGACTACTGACTAGGACCTGCATGGGCCACCACTAAAAATGTGTCACGACCCGCACCCGGAATTTGGGCATGAGTCGTGGGTACGTCCAGCCTACGCCGCAGCATCGGCGGTAGAACGCTGTCTAGGTCTCAACATATAATATATCCTGTCAATAGTCTCAACTCCGCACGGAGGACAAAGATAATAATCCACAGTTCTATAATATACTCAATCACAAGCTAATAGAAATCATAGCACGATGAGAATAGAAAGGAGTTCTAGTAAAAACCAACCACAATAATCCAACTCAAATCCTGGGTCTAAACGACCTCACAAAGTCACAAAATAATAAATACATCTCAGTCTCAGTCTAAAACAATAAATGCAGAAAAGGTAATCTAAGAACAGCCAGGTAAATTCTCCTCTAGGCTAGGCAACTCCTCTGGGATTTCTGGAGTGAAATCCCCCTCTAATCCTGGGCCGTAATGAGTGGGGCACAAGCTCTCCAGGTCCTCTGAAAAAATGTTATCCAGTCAGGATTGGAGCGAAGCACAAGCACTAACAGCAGTTTCATTAAATTGACAAAGTCTATAAACAATGTAAAAAATACAAGACGGAAATAAAAGCTGAACATGTGAAGTACTGAAGAAATAAAATAGACAATAGAGTATCTAGCAATGAACAATAAATAGTGAATGCTAGAACAAATGAATCTGAATAAAGATAAACCTCTAACTAAGTGTTTGAAATATTAGTTTATTATGTGATCGGCTTGGGACTGGATCAGGCTGGTTATATATGATTAGCTATGATTCTTGAAGGTCAGGCTAACCATATGGTTAGCTATGGTGCATATAGTGGTCAGGCTAATCATATATAACAGCTATGGAGCATATAAATGGTCAGGCTGCACCCGACGTGAGAAGTGGAGTAAGCTATGGTACATATAATGTTTGGATATGATCACATAATCTACTAATAGTTCCCCATCCCCCAGCTAGCACGATGGATTCCAATCACGACTCCTCATGATGGGGATCTAGAGTGCTAACTCGTGTATCCATAGTGTCGGAATCAAGTATGTAATACACTACAATTTATAGAAGTAATCAACAATAAAAACTGTCAGAGAATGTACTCGCCTGTGGTCCTGAGCAAAATGTGAGGATCGATGTCCAAGGTGGGATCACAATGACCTAATATGGAAATTCAATGTTAATTAATGAATTAAAAGAATAACATGTTTAACAATTTAAATACGAGGTTTCTAGGTCATATCTAAGGTTAATAGGTCTAACTATGGTTGAACCAAGGTTTACCTATTTATGGGGTTAGTACCTTAACTGATACATCAATACTAATCCAACTGATACTACAGACTGACATAGCTCTAAAACTAACTACCATATCTAACTGATACTTATAAACTATAATTTACTGACAGCTATTAAAACTAATACTACATACAATTCACTACTGCTATAACTATTAACATATCTATACACTACCAAACCTTCATACTGTGCTGCTCACAGTTAACACACAGAAATACACTGCTGAACTACCCTGAAACTCATACTGATTACACATAGTTACTGAAGACCTACACACACAGGTTGCTGACACAGGTTTCCCCCTGCTCTAATACCTCACCCAGAATACTTTACCACAGACACACCCCCATCTAGACACACACACACAGGCCTCTTCATCTCTGAAATACTGATACACTGTCATTGGGACACAGGTTACCACAAGCTACACTAGGCCATTAGGACTAATACACAGTTTACATATAGCTATCTAACACAGAAATCTGCACCTAATACACAGCTCTCACATACTAGTTAGGCTCACACATTGTGCATCATTCCCTCACACACACATCCAATTCACAGCCATACATTCACTCACTGGCACCCTAAAACACACACAGACACAGCCATTTACCCAAGTCACTGACACAGTCAATTTACCTATGTACACACAGGAAACACAGTTGGTTTCTTGATAAACTGATACTTAAATTTAGACACACACAACTAACAGTATATACACACAGGAAATGGAGAAAACCTGGACACACACACACAGTGGCACTCCCTGAAATTTGCCCAGATCCCCTACACACAGATACCATACTTCCCACACTACCACCCACATATACACAGGTGCACACACACTGCTACCCAAATTTCAGTATCCTAGAGACACTCTTAAACAGGGTCACACTGATATACATGGGTGGCTGCTGAAATACAACACCTCTCAACACAAGATACCCTCACACTAGGAGAATACACAGTTTATATATCTAACACTGATCACATAATTCTGGGCACTTAGATTCTGGTATACTACACAGATTATAATACACTGACACTCTAATACACACATACATACCTGATTTCACATACTGACACAGGTCACTTACACACAGGGACATAGTTTACACAGGTAATGCACAGTTTACACAAACTGAAACTGCTACTCAGCCAGGAATAACACAAACCCTCATATGTTAACACATAGGATACTATGTATGTATCCTAGAACCTAGCTATACTTACTGAATACCCTGTCCGCTCCACACACAGGTATCAATTTCACAGAATTCTATACTCAGTCACATTCTGACCCTTAACTACCTACACACAGGTATCATTCTATTGAACCTGGGAACATTCCACACATACTGATACACACCCAGTTCACACAACCACAGCCAATTAAAACCCCTATGCACAGAAAAATTTAACTCATTGAACTCTACTGCTCCCCTACCGAAATACACAGCACACATATACTCACTGCACAGCACAGTTTCCCCTCAACCCGAGTACACAATGAAACCCAAACACACAGTCTGTACATACCCGACTGAACACAGGGAATCCCCCTCTACAAATCACACACACATCTACAAACCTAGATATATATATACAACACACATCAAATCTATATGCATATGTATAAATATATATATAGACACCATACATCATTCATCCAATTAGATTATAAGAAGGTAGGTTAGATAGGTAATTCCATCTTGGCATTACAACAAACACCTATCATGTGGAAATAGAGTTTCACCTAGTTTACTCATGAACCCAACTTAAAACCCTAAAAATCGAGTTTAACCAACACACATGGGATGAAATCAATCTACCTACGAATACCTAGGATTAGGGTTCCTGATCATTGGGGAAAATGTTGGGGACACTTAAACCTAATCAAAACCCTAAAATCAAACTCTAAATAATAGGGTGGGTTCCTAATGGCCATTAACATCTGAAAACAGGAATTTAATGAAGAAAAATAGGGTTTTTTACCTGCAGGGATGGTTTCTTCAATGAGGTTCTTCTTTCTCCAAGGTTCCTGACCCACGTTCCTTGCTTTCCTTGCTTTGGAGGAGGAGAAAATGGAAACCTAGGGCTAGATCTCGAAAATTGGATGGGGAGATGGTTTCTCTTGTGGAGGCTAGGGTTTCCTTTTTCTCTACGTGAAGAATAGCTTTGAAAGAGGTTTCCTTTTTATATTAAACCTAGTTTTAGGGTTTCCATGTATAGTTTTTAGGTTAAACCCCCTGGCCCTCTCATGTAGAACCTAACAGACTCAGGTTAAGTCAGTCTAGGGTTTTGAGGGTTCACCCTAAAATTTGTATTCTAGGGTTTCACTAGAACTGGGTTTACAATTAGGGTTGACTCACTAGGGTCTGTCCTAATGAGTTCTAGGGTTAGACCTAAAACTAAACATTTCTAATAATAATATATAAATAGTAAAAATCTCAGCAATCAAATTAAGCACACAATTATTTAAAATGGTAAATTTACACAAATGCCCTTATGTGAAAATGTGGTAGTGACAAGTCTACCCTCCTAAAAGAAATTTTGTCCTCAAAATTGGACTGAACTAGAACAAGAGTGAATCTGAAAAGGGAAATATACCTCAAGTCTAGAAGAGGTATGGGTATTGCTCGCGCATCTCGTCCTCTCTCTCCCAGGTCGACTCCCCTGGAGAGTGATGTCTCCATGCAACACGAACCAAGGGAATAGTTTGGTTCCGCAACACCTTCTCTCTGCGGTCCAAGATCTCTACGGGCTGCTCAGGGTAGCTGAGCGTCGGACCAACCTCAATCTCCGAGTGATCAAGTACGTGACTAGGGTCGGCCACGTACCGCCTCAGCTGCGACACGTGGAACACATCATGCACTCCCTCCAATGCAGGTGGCAAGTCTAGTCTATACGCCACTGCACCTATCTTCGCAAGAATACCGAAGGGTCCGATGTAGCGTGGGCTAAGCTTTCCGCCTCTACCAAAATGAATCGTTCCACGCGTCGAAGAAATCCGTAGGAATACTAGATCGCCAACCTAAAATAAAACAGTCTCAACACGCAGTCTAAACAAAAAAACACAAGCCAAAATAACAATCTATACCTGAAACTCAAGGGGTCTACGGTGGCTGTCGGCCCAATGCCGCTGTCTGTCCTGCGCCACTCGCAGTCTGTCTCTGATGAGTTTCACCTTTTCTGCTGCATCCACGACCATTTCTGGTCCTAGCAAGGCTCTCTCTCCAACGTCGTCCCAAGATAACGGTGTACGACACCTCCGTCCATAAAGAGCCTCAAATGGTGACATCTCGATGCTGGCCTGGTAGCTGTTGTTGTAAGCGAATTCTACCAGGTGCAGATGATCCTCCCATGAACCTCCGAGATCTAGAACGCAAGTGCGTAACATATCCTCAAGAGTCTGATTAGTCCGTTCAGACTGCCCGTCTGTCTGGGGGTGATATGCGGTACTAAACTTGAGCTGAGTGCCCAAGCTAGCCTGCAGACTCCTCCAGAAGTGGGAAATGAAACGACTATCCCGATCTGAGACGATGCTCACAGGAACTCCATGAAGCCTAACAATCTGTCGCACGTACATCTCTGTGAGCCTCTCTGTCGACGTGCCCACCCAGAAGGGTAAGAAATGGGCTGATTTGGTCAACCTGTCCACGATAACCCAAATCGCGTCCTTCCCTCCTGGAGAACGTGGAAGCCCTGAAACGAAATCCATGGTCACATGCTCCCATTTCCATTCTGGAATCGGTAAAGGTTGAAGCAACCCACCTGGTCTCTGCCGGTCTGCCTTTACCTGCTGGCACACTAGACACCGAGATACGAAGCGTGCTACCTCGCGCTTCATTCCATACCACCATACGTGCTCCCTCAAGTCTCGATACATCTTGTTGGCATCGGGATGCATCGAGTACTGAGAGCGGTGTGCCTCCTGCAAAACCTCCTCGTGCAGCTCCCCGCCCGGCACACATATCCTCGTGCCATGCCGTAAAGAACCATCATCTGTGATAGTAAAGTCGTCCGACAATCCTGCCTGAACATCTGCCCTGATACTCCTCAGAGTCTCATCGTCGTACTGCGCAGCTCTGATCCTGTCCATCAGTTCGGACTGTATCTGCAATCCCCACATCTGAATCTCAGTACCGGGAACTAACACTTCAATCTCCAAGCTCTCCAAATCAGCCAACAAATGCCTATCTGTCGTCAAGCACATAGCCGTCGGATACCTGCTCAAGGCATCGGCGACTACGTTAGCCTTCCCTGGATGATACTGCAATGAGATGTCAAAGTCCTTCATCAACTCCAACCACCTCCTCTGCCTCATGTTCAGCTCCTTCTGTGTGAACACGTACTTCAAGCTCTTGTGGTCCGTGAAGATCTCCACACGCTCTCCGTACAAGTAATGTTTCCACAGCTTTAGAGCGAAGATAACTGCTGCTAACTCCAAATCGTGGGTGGGGTAGTTCTTTTCATGAGGGTGTAACTGCCTGGAAGCATAGGCAATTACCTTCCCGTGCTGCTGAAGAACACATCCCAGACCCTTCCCTGAAGCATCACTGTAGATGGTGAAACCACCTGTCCCTGCTGGCAACGTCAAAATTGGAGCTGTCGTCAACCTCTTCTTCAGCTCATCAAATACAGCCTGACACTCCTCCGTCCAGACAAAATCCACATCTTTCCTAGTCAATCTGGTCATCGGCGCTGCAATCTTGGAGAAGTCTTGTACAAACCTCCTGTAGTATCCTGCTAGTCCGAGAAAACTCCTGATCTCAGCTACCGAACTGGGGGTAGCCCACGACTCCACTGCCTCGATCTTCTTTGGGTTTACCGAGATTCCGTCACCCGATACCATATGCCCAAGAAATTTGACCTTGTCAAGGAAGAATTCATACTTAGAGAGTTTCCCGTACAGCTTCTCCCTCCTGAGAGTCTCTAAGACCAATCTCAGGTGCTCTTTGTGCTCCTCCGGGGTCTGGGAATACACAAAAATATCGTCAATGAACACCACCATGAACTTGTCAAGGTACTGGTGGAACACCTTGTTCATCAAGTTCATGAATACTGCCGGTGCATTGGTTAAACCAAATGGCATCACCATGAACTCAAACTGGCCGTATCTGGTCCGAAAAGCTGTCTTCGGCGTGTCTTCTTTCTTCACCTTTACCTGGTGATAGCCTGACCTCAAATTAATCTTTGAAAACACCCTCGCCCCGCTCAACTGGTCGAAAAGATCATCTATCCTCGGCAGCGGGTACTTGTTCTTGATAGTGATATTGTTCAAAGCTCTATAATCAATACACATGCGCACCGTGCCGTCCTTCTTCGGTACGAACAATACCGGAGCTCCCCATGGTGATGAACTGGATTTGATGAAACCTTTGTCCTGCAGCTCCTCGACTTGCTTCTTCAGTTCTGCCAGCTCGCTGTTATTGACTCTATAGACATGTTATGAAATGGGCTCCGCTCCTGGAACCAAGTCTATAAAGAATTCAACATCTCTGTCTGGCGACAAGCCTGGCAACTCTTCTGGAAATACATCCAGGAACTCCGCTATTAGAGGATGTGGCAACTCCTCTTCTTCCGTCCTGGCTCCGCAAAATGTGCTCCTCCTCTGTTCCGCTGTTCCTCTGACGACCTCGAACTCCGGCTCTCCTGGTGGTCTAAATAATTATCTGCCTCTATAATAATCTATAGTAGCATGATGCCTACTCAACCAGTCCATTCCGAGTACAATATCGTACCCCGGAAGTGGCATGACAAGTAAGCTCACGCTCAACTCTCGGCCTCCTACTGATACTCTCTTGTCCTTGCAGTGATCACGGACTAGGATAATACCTCCACCAGTCATGATCTTGCAAGTCCTAGCTAATGGTTCTGTGTCTAAATGATGTCGAAGTGCATATGATACAGACACAAAACTATGGGAAGCGCCAGAATCGAATAAGGTAAAAGCGGGAATACAATCGAGAAGAACCGAACCTGTGATCAAGTCTCCTGCTGGCTCGATCTCCTCGACAGCCATGGCGTACGCTCGCCCCTGGGGTGCACCTCTCTGCTGCTGATGCTGGGCAAACCTCTGATTTTGCGGTGGAAGTGGTCCCCTCTGTTGTTGGCCTCCTGGTGCGGCAGGTACCCTGCCTGGTCCTCTCTGGGCGGCTGCTCCACCCTGACCTGGACGAGTCCGAATGGTAGGGCAATCCCTCAGCTGATGTGTCGTCGATCCGTAGGACAGACATGAGCCCAATCTATGCCTGCAGATCTCTCTAGTATGTCCCATCTTCCCGCAGTACGCACACTGGATGGCGGGCTGAGTCTGCCTCTGCTGCTGTTGCTGTACCTGCCCTCGGGCTGGTGCCTGATGCTGCTGCTGAAAGGGTCTCTGCTCTTGCTGCTGAAAGTGTGGACGCTTGCCCGGTCCCGTACTACTGTTTGCTCCTCCGGAACCATCGCGTCCCCTCTTGGGCCTGAGGCCCAAGTCATCCTCGGCTACTTGGGCATCCATCAATATGCCCTCGTAGGTAGCTGTGCGACGTCCCGACGTGCGAGACTTGATCTCCCTTGTCAGCCCCTTTCTGAATTTCCGGGCCCTGTCCTCCGGATCTCTAATCATCGATGGCGCGAAGCGGCTCAGGCGGGAAAACTCCGCAGCATACTCATCGACGGACGAGCTCCCCTGGGCTAAGTCATGGAACTGACTCGCCAAAGCTCCCAGGGCAACATCGGGAAAGAACTTTGTCACGACCCGCACCCGGTTTAGGGGCACAAGTGCGTAGGTACGTCCAGCCTACGCCGCAGCATCGACGGTAGAACGCTGTCAAGGTCTCGATACTATCTAACTAATGTCACGCAAGCATCCAATGTCCATTAGGAGGCACGGATGACACAAATAAGATGAACACATACTCAATCACAGGATTACAGCACGATAAGATTTCGAATAATAAAACTTAAATTAAACACAACACAAGTCCACAAGTAATATTCTAACTCAACATTATCCAAGAATCATCAAAATGCCGGAGACAAATCCGGTACCAAATAGACTGTTTAAAAGAACTAACTAAAAATAGTAATTTCCAGCTAGACCTCCTGGAATCACAACTACTATCAAGTCTGCAGCTACTCACCATAAGTGTCGGACAGCGGTCCTCTAAGGCATAGTCTGGAAAAATATTTTCAGTCAGGAAGGAGCAAAGCAACAATCTCAAATAACAGTTCCATTAATTGATAATGTCTATAATACAATAAAACATGTCATGCTAGCTACTGAGAAGACAGTAAAATAAATGCAATGGCAATTTAAGAGAGACAGGCAATTTAAAGAGACAGGCAATAGACAATATGAAACAGTCAGTGCATGTATGAAAATGAAAATAAACAAGGAACAGTATCATATACGGTGATGTAGTATATGATTTAAATAGGGAACTGTAATCTATTCTAAGTGTTTGAAATAGTAGTTTCGAAATATGACCGGCTTGGGAACATGTACGATAGCTACAGGGCCTGGCTAATCATGGGTGAAGAGCATGATTAACACTTACAATTTCTATACTACAATAAGAGGTTATGATCACATTTCTTACTAACTACTTCCCCGCCCCCAACTAGTACTGTGGATCCAACCATGACACGTCACGATACACGAGCAAGTCAAGTCTATCATGTACGATGTCTAAATATACATGTCGTGTACAATGTCAATACGATAATCAAGATAACATCTCATGACTGCAGATCCAAGCTATACTAGTCCGTGTAGCACAGTGTCAAAGATTCAGTTGTAACATTTCAAGATCATTGAACTTATAGCAATTATCAAGAATTGGAAATTATCAGAGAATGTACTTGCCTTGGGTCCTTAGCTGGTATTTATGGATGTCCTGTTCCAGAATATCCCCTGGGTAAACCAACAGTCCTAAAAATATATCACAATAACACTTGCATCAGATGCTACCCTAACATACAGTCTATAAACACTGGCCTTAGGGCCATGCCAGGCAGGGCACTAGTCAACTAGGGTCATCTAGTAGGACTACATATTTAAATAAACATCTTATAAATTAATTACATATAATTTCCATCAATATCAATAATAGATATATGTATAACTATATACTTTAAAAATAAATAATACTTGTATATAAACATAATAAAATAATACTTGTATGTATATATATATAAACATAATTCATGAAATATATCTAAAATATATACCAATATAACTTACTTGCTATAGTTGCACATTTCCAAAATTCGTACATTTATATATTAACATATATCAAATACGTATTTACATATCTATATATTATGTACTTTAAATATTAATTTGATACATATTCAATTATGCAATTTAATAAAATAATTAATATACTTATTCAGAGGCATTTAATTATACATGCTTAGTAATTAATTCTACATACTATAATTTACAATTAAATATAATAATACAAATAATATACATATACATATTTGATACATATTTCTATATGAAAATACAGTACAATATTTAAATGATATATAGCATTTAAATAAATATATACAAATTTACATATTAAGAATATACTAATGCTTATACAAAATATACATTTTAAGAATATACTAATTACTTATACAAAATATATATTAAATTATGCATTACCAATTTCTTTATATACCATACACATTTCATGTATTTAAAGGCACTAATTAAATAATACTGTTTATATACATCTATATGCCAAAATATATATATACTAATTTAAATATATATACAATATATACACGTACCAATATTATATATATACTAGAATCATATTAAATATGTATATCCCCATACATATACTGTTAATCATTAATTTAAATTACATAATTTCATATACATTAATTTACAAATGCTATACATATTTATGTATTTAAAACATTAATTAGATACATACTTAATTATATAATTTAATAAAAATAATTGATATACTTATTTATATGTTAATATTTATTTAAAAATAATACTTGTACATATTGCATTCATATACTAATGTATATAGGTATACTATACATATTAAATAAATAGTTATTAAACATATATATATACTAATTATATACAAATACATATACTAGCTTATACAAATTATATATATACCAATATTATATATACTATTAAATTAAATACATATTTATACCATTTATTTAAATACATACAATACCTTATATTTATTATACAAATTAATTACACTAATTAACATGTATGTATATATATACATATATATACATATACTTATATATATATATATATATATATATATAAAGAAAGAAGGGGAAGAAGGAGACTTACAGAGGAGAGGGGGTTGCCGGCCGCCGGACTCGGCCGCTCGCCGGACTGGAGTCCACCAGCAGCAGAGGGGGCAGCGGGCTGTAGGGTGCAGTGGGGCGCCGGCCAGAGGAGTTGGCCGCCGGCTGATGGGTGGATATGGAGGGATCGGAGGAGGAGCAGCCGGGGAGGGGGCCGGGGTGCAGTCAGCGGCCGGGGTGGCTGCCAACGGGCCGGAGGGGATGTGCGGCGGGCTGTCGGCACCGACACCGGGGCTGGGCAGTGGAGATGGGGAGGAGTAGGTGAGGTGGAGCCGCCGGAGACGCAGTGGGGGATCACTGCAGTCGGCGGGTCGGCCGCTCGTCGGCCGGTGCACAGTCGTGAGGGTGGCTGGAAAAGCACAGGGGTGAGGGATGGTGATGGTTTCCCTCTCTCTTTATTATTTGAATTTCAAATTCAAAGAATGAAAGAAGGAGGAGAAGAAAGGAAAAGGAGAAGAAGAAAGGAAAGGGAAGAAGAAAAATATACATACGTATGAGAGGGAGGAGGCTTGTGGAGGTGGGGGAAAACCTAGGTTGTCTAGGGATTAGGGCTTATGATGGGACAATACATTAAATAGGATGAGAGAGGGTGTGATGGAGGGTGATGATTCCATCCCTTGAATGGGTGGCTAGGATTGAACATGAAGGGAATTAATTCATGTAAGGATGAGGGTTGAGGTTTAATTAAAATATTAAGGATTTCTCATTGGTTAAAATAATTGGGTGTTGACACAAAATGCCAACTTGCAATTTGGTCCCCTTAAATTTGGGAAATTGCACAAACACATAAAATAACGAAAATTGGGCGGGCGATTCGGAGTCCGGTGTTTTGTAGGGTCAGGGGGCACGGTATGATCGGTATGGGCTCAAATAACAGGGCACTGGAAATAAATTAGGATTTTAAAATCAGATAAAATGGTATCCTCAATTTAAATAGAAATAAAATACAAGTTGGGTTTAACAATTAATTAGGAGTACATGGAGCCAAAATCAGGTCAGGTCATCAATACCAATATTGAAGAAGACTCAGAACAGAATATTACCCTAATTTGGGCCGTACGAAAAATAGGTCAAGATGGCCTCCAATTTTTGATTGGAACGCACAACGATAAAAAATAGGAATTTTAAAATAACGTCCGCGACGATTTTTGTGCGGCCAGAAATAATGTACAGAGAGCACAATTATGAGTTGCAAAAATAGCAGAATTGAAGGCGGGCATGTCTAGGGCAAGATTGTGAAATTTGTTGGAAGACAAAAGTCTGGATAGTGCTCCAAATATCGAGGCAAAGGCAATTGCGCAAAATATTAAATAAAATACAGTAATTAATTACAATCTCCAAATATTAAATTCTAGAAAAATAATAAAATCCAGAACCCTATAATTCCGACAGGTGTTCGTCTACTGGGCTTCTAGGTCTAGTCTGCTAGCTAAAAAATATAATAAATAAACACTGCATATAATTATATATTTAATTTACACATCGCACAAAATTATTTAAATCAAATACACTATCATGCAATTAATTAATTATAAATAACATAATATTAAATATTGTAAAAATTCAAAAATATCCCTGTTTTCGGAATGTGGTAGTGACAAGTCTACCGACCTTAAAAGAATTTCGTCCTCGAAATTTAAAATCCTAATACTAGTGTTTAATCATACACATTATTATTCCCTCAAATTTTAAATTCATCATACATGAAATTAGTTAATAATCCACAATGTCCTCTCAAAATTTTCAAAATTCTGAATTATTTGTATTCCTGAAAAAAATCCTCAAAAGAGAATCAAGGTCCCTTTTTATTAAAATTTCCTTGAAAGTTTGAGTTGATAATTCAATACCCGAAATTTAATATCCACTCCTCGAGAACTCAACAATATGATATTTAAGGATTCTCCAAATGTCACATCCAAAAATAAAGTTCTAAAATTCATAACTTGCAATTAAATAAATACATTGATAAATCTCCCAAATTTCCAAATTAATAACCAACTTAAACATGTCAAAATCTTTCCTGGAATTAATTAAACCACCAATTATGAAACGTTAATTTCTTAACCCTGGATTTAAATCAATGGTTATCCTTGAATTTAATCACCTTGCCTATCTTGTCACGTCATAACCCCTTCGTGAATCTTCGTTATGGTCAAACCCCAATAATCCTGGTCTAAAAATCTTCCTACAATCATACAACATGCAATCTAAGGGGAATATGTACGATCATGGTTCTTTGTCATGGTATTGCAGTCTCTATATCAGGGGTACTACTAACTACATTCTAACAAGAAAAATATGCATACAACTATTGTACTAAGCAATCAATCAATCAAATAGGTAGGAACAGAATGAAGGAAAGGGCAGAAACTGCTAACACATTACCTGCAGTATCGGTCTCCTCGACCGTCATCGCAAATGCCCGCCCTGCTGGGGTGGTTCCCTTTGCGGGTGCTGAGCAATATACAGTTCCACAGGTAGCCTAACTGGATCTCTATAATCTGAAACCGCGCGCTGGCCGGGAAGATAAGGAACTCGAAGACAATCCCTTACTCGATGTCCCGTAGCGCCGCAGTGCAAACAAAGTCCCAGCCTCGTTCTACAGCTCTCCCAAAGGTGACCTGGCTTCTTACAGAAATGACAAGTTCGTTGATCCTGCTGTACAGGAACTGGTGCCGGGTACTGCTGTTGATACTGAAACGCCCATGGATGTTGCTGGATAGGAACTGGTGCTAGGTACTGCGGTGGGTGCTGAAATGTCCATGGTTGTTGCTGAATATGAAATGGTACTTGGTACTGTTGTTGGTGCTGAATACGGGGATGCTTGGCCTGTGTTGCGCTATCATTCGTATCTCCAAAGGTATCGTGACTCCTCTTAGGCCTGAGATCCAGATCCTCTTCTGCGATCTGAGCATCCATCAAGATAGCCTCAAAGGTAGCGGTACGACGACCAGAAGTTCGTGACTTAATCTCTCTCGTCAGTCCCTTTCTAAATTTCCGGGCTCGATCTCCTGGGTCTCGGATCATGGACGATGCAAAACGGCTCAATCTACAGAATTCTGCAGCGTACTCGTCGACCGACATGTTTCCTTGAACTAGGTCATGAAACTGACTTTCCAAGGTTTCCAATGCCACGTCGGGAAAGAACTTCTCCTTGAAGAGTTCCTTGAAGGTCTCCCAAGTAAGTCCTTGTGCAGTAATTCTTGGCTCCGTGCGATACCACGTGAGTGCGATATCGAACATCTGACTGCCAGCGGCTTCTATCTGCAAGTTCTCCGAAATCTGGGTCAATCGCAGGCTTCTCTCTATATCCTCTAGCCAGTCGTCAGCGTAGAGTATCCCTTCGGTACCCTTAAACTCTCGAGGCATCATCCTCTTGAAATCCACTATAGTGCCTGATCTCTGCTGTTGCTGGCCATGAAACTGCTGGTACTGTGCTACTTTCTCCAAAGCTTGGAGAGTCACCTGATGAGCATTCTCCATGTTTTCTTTCATAAGCTCGGTTTGTGCCTGGTACGCTTCTGCTTGCACCCTCTGGGCCTCAGCTTGAACTCGCTGAGCATCTGCCGTCACTCTCTGGGCATCTACCATGCCTTGGATCAAGGTAAACATCTGCGTTCCGTCAATGGGCAAACCTCCGGGAAGCGGAGTCGGTGGAGGAGGAAGGTTGTCCGTCACAGCTGCGGCAATCTTCTTAACAGGTGGAGTAGGAGGATCACCTACGTGCATCGGAGATGTAGGAGGAACTACGGCTGTCTGTCCATCAGGTAGAGAGGTGGCAGACCCCTCTAAAGCTGATGTTCCCGCTCTCATAGACCTTGTCTGCGGCGACATCCTGAAGACAGATCCCAAAGAATCAATTTAGGCAAAAAGCGATATCATCAAGGAAGGACAGTACAGTTCTAAAGAAGCAACATTTAAGATGGATAGATTGGAAATAAACCCTAGTTATGATTGCACAGGTCAAAATGCATCCAAGGTTTGATATCTCTATCCCCTAGGTATCACAGTTCTATCACAAACACTCTCACTGCTAGCTTCCTTACCTACTGCAACAGTTGATGCTAGTTATTCTTATCACCCAAGTGCATATCAAATGCAACACTCTTACTAAATACTGCTCTCTCTAATACAATCTTAAATGGACACCTAAGCCAATTGGCAGTGAGATCTCAATTATACTCAAGCCAACAGATCCTTACACATGCATCTTATCTACTATATTAATATATCTCTCTCACTATAAGGTTTTATCCTCCAAATAAAGTCCTCGAAACTAACTCCTCGAATAATTTAAAGTATAATGCATATACCTTCCTCAAGGTTAATTATTTAAATACTGAAATGAAAATTTAATCACACATAATCCTTACAGACTTGTCTAGGTTTATCAAATTGAATCTGAATTCCTCAAAAATAAATTTTAATAACCATATTTCAACTCCTCAATTTCAAAGTTTTTGCAATTCATTGAAATCTTCAAAATAAAATTTTTATAACAATCTCATTCTTCTCAGAATTCAAAAATTTAAAATTCATTTTTTTCAATCTTTAATTAAAAATTTTAAATCCATCTTCTGTAGCCCAATAGCTCTAATGTTAATCATTTTCACTGTCCTCATTGACGGGCATCATCAAATAATACCATAAATCAGTCTATAACTTCCTCTTAATATGAAATCAACTCTATATGAAATCAAAATCCTAATTTAACACCTAATCAACAATAATCAAATCAATATCAACAAATGAGAATGGACGGAACAAGGGAACAATTTTAAATTGGAAATTATAACAAGATTCTCAGGGGTCATCCCAGGAATCTCTCAAGGGATTGTGATTGAGTATTTGCTCTCGTCCTAGTATCCTATGTCCTATGTCCTATAGCAGGCACGCAGTAGTATAACAAGGATGTCACACTACTACGACATCGCACAACTCGCGAAGTCTGACCTGCATGGGCCACCACTAAAAACATGTCACGACCCGCAGCCGGTTTAGGGGCACAAGTGCGTGGGTACGTCCAGCCTACGCCGCAGCATCGACGGTAGAACGTTGTCAAGGTCTCGATACTATCTAACTAATGTCACGCAAGCATCCAATGTCCATTAGGAGGCACGAATGACACAAATAAGATGAACACATACTCAATCACAGGATTACAGCACGATAAGATTTCGAATAATAAAACTAAAATTAAACACAACACAAGTCCACAAGTAATATTCTAACTCAACATTATCCAAGAATCATCAAAATGCCGGAGACAAATCCGGTACCAAATAGACTGTTTAAAAGAACTAACTAAAAATAGTAATTTCCAGCTAGACCTCCTGGAATCACAACTACTATCAAGTCTGCAGCTACTCACCATAAGTGTCGGACAGCGGTCCTCTAAGGCATAGTCTGGAAAAATATTTCCAGTCAGGAAGGAGCAAAGCAACAATCTCAAATAACAGTTCCATTAATTGATAATGTCTATAATACAATAAAACATGTCATGCTAGCTACTGAGAAGACAGTGAAATAAATGCAATGGCAATTTAAGAGAGACAGGCAATGTAAAGAGACAGGCAATAGACAATATGAAACAGTCAGTGCATGTATGAAAATGAAAAGAAACAAGGAACAGTATCATATACGGTGATGTAGTATATGATTTAAATAGGGAACTGTAATCTATTCTAAGTGTTTGAAATAGTAGTTTCGAAATGTGACCGGCTTGGGAACATGTACGATAGCTATAGGGCCTGGCTAATCATGGGTGAAGAGCATGATTAACACTTACAATTTCTATACTACAATAAGAGGTTATGATCACATTTCTTACTAACTACTTCCCCGCCCCCAACTAGTACTGTGGATCCAACCATGACACGTCACGATACACGAGCAAGTCAAGTCTATCATGTACGATGTCTAAATATACATGTCGTGTACAATGTCAATACGATAATCAAGATAACATCTCATGACTGCAGATCCAAGCTATACTAGTCCGTGTAGCACAGTGTCAAAGATTCAGTTGTAATATTTCAAGATCATTGAACTTATAGCAATTATCAAGAATTGGAAATTATCAGAGAATGTACTTGCCTTGGGTCCTTAGCTGGTATTTATGGATGTCCTGTTCCAGAATATCCCCTGGGTAAACCAACAGTCCTAAAAATATATCACAATAACACTTGCATCAGATGCTACCCTAACATACAGTCTATAAACACTGGCCTTAGGGCCATGCCAGGCAGGGCACTAGTCAACTAGGGTCATCTAGTAGGACTACATATTTAAATAAACATCTTATAAATTAATTACATATAATTTCCATCAATATCAATAATAGATATATGTATAACTATATACTTTAAAAATAAATAATACTTGTATATAAACATAATAAAATAATACTTGTATGTATATATATATAAACATAATTCATGAAATATATCTAAAATATATACCAATATAACTTACTTGCTATAGTTGCACATTTCCAAAATTTGTACATTTATATATTAACATATATCAAATACGTATTTACATATCTATACATTATGTACTTTAAATATTAATTTGATACATATTCAATTATGCAATTTAATAAAATAATTAATATACTTATTCAGAGGCATTTAATTATACATGCTTAGTAATTAATTCTACATACTATAATTTACAATTAAATATAATAAAACAAATAATATACATATACATATTTGATACATATTTCTATATGAAAATACAGTAAAATATTTAAATGATATATAGCATTTAAATAAATATATACAAATTTACATATTAAGAATATACTAATGCTTATACAAAATATACATTTTAAGAATATACTAATTACTTATACAAAATATATATTAAATTATGCATTACCAATTTCTTTATATACCATACACATTTAATGTATTTAAAGGCACTAATTAAATAATGCTGTTTATATACATCTATATGCCAAAATATATATATACTAATTTAAATATATATACAATATATACACGTACCAATATTATATATATACTAGAATCATATTAAATATGTATATCCACATACATATACTGTTAATCATTAATTTAAATTACATAATTTCATATACATTAATTTACAAATGCTATACATATTTATGTATTTAAAACATTAATTAGATACATACTTAATTATATAATTTAATAAAAATAATTGATATACTTATTTATATGTTAATATTTATTTAAAAATAATACTTGTACATATTGCATTCATATACTAATGTATATAGGTATACTATACATATTAAATAAATAGTTATTAAACATATATATATTCTAATTATATACAAATACATATACTAGCTTATACAAATTATATATATACCAATATTGTATATACTATTAAATTAAATACATATTTATACCATTTATTTAAATACATACAATACCTTATATTTATTATACAAATTAATTACACTAATTAACATGTATGTATATATATACATATATATACATATACTTATATATATATATATATATATATATATATATATATATATATATATATATATATATATATAAGAAAGAAGGGGAAGAAGGAGACTTACAGAGGAGAGGGGGTTGCCGGCCGCCGGACTCGGCCGCTCGCCGGACTGGAGTCCACCAGCAGCAGAGGGGGCAGCGGGCTGTAGGGTGCAGTGGGGCGCCGGCCAGAGGAGTTGGCCGCCGGCTGATGGGTGGAGATGGAGGGATCGGAGGAGGAGCAGCCGGGGAGGGGGCCGGGGTGCAGTCAGCGGCCTGGGTGGCTGCCAACGAGCCGAAGGGGATGTGCGGCGGGCTGTCGGCACCGACGCCGGGGCTGGGCAGTGGAGATGGGGAGGAGTAGGTGAGGTGGAGCCGCCGGAGACGCAGTGGGGGATCACCGCAGTCGGCGGGTCGGCCGCTCGCCGGCCGGTGCACAGTCGTGAGGGTGGCTGGAAAAGCACAGGGGTGAGGGATGGTGATGGTTTCCCTCTCTCTTTATTATTTGAATTTCAAATTCAAAGAATGAAAGAAGGAGGAGAAGAAAGGAAAAGGAGAAGAAGAAAAGAAAGGGAAGAAGAAAAATATACATACGTATGAGAGGGAGGAGGCTTGTGGAGGTGGGGGAAAACCTAGGTTGTCTAGGGATTAGGGCTTATGATGGGACAATACATTAAATAGGATGAGAGAGGGTGTGATGGAGGGTGATGATTCCATCCCTTGAATGGGTGGCTAGGATTGAACATGAAGGGAATTAATTCATGTAAGGATGAGGGTTGAGGTTTAATTAAAATATTAAGGATTTCTCATTGGTTAAAATAATTGCGTGTTGACACAAAATGCCAACTTGCAATTTGGCCCCCTTAAATTTGGGAAATTGCACAAACACATGAAATGACGAAAATTGGGCGGGCGATTCAGAGTCCGGTGTTTTGTAGGGTCAGGGGGCACGGTATGATCGGTATGGGCTCAAATAACAGGGCACTGGAATTAAATTGGGATTTTAAAATCAGATAAAATGGTATCCTCAATTTAAATAGAAATAAAATATAAGTTGGGTTTAACAATTAATTAGGAGTACATGGAGCCAAAATCAGGTCAGGTCATCAATACCAATATTGAAGAAGACTCAGAACAGAATATTACCCTAATTTGGGCCGCACGAAAAATAGGTCAAGATGGCCTCCAATTTTCGATTGGAACGCACAACGATAAAAAATAGGAATTTTAAAATAACGTCCGCGATGATTTTTGTGCAGCCAGAAATAATGTACAGAGAGCACAATTATGAGTTGCAAAAATAGCAGAATTGAAGGCGGGCATGTCTAGGGCAAGATTGTGAAATTTGTTGAAAGACAAAAGTCTGGATAGTGCTCCAAATATCGAGGCAAAGGCAATTGCACAAAATATTAAATAAAATACAGTAATTAATTACAATCTCCAAATATTAAATTCTAGAAAAATAATAAAATCCAGAACCCTATAATTCCGACAGGTGTTCGTCTACTGGGCTTCTAGGTCTAGTCTGCTAGCTAAAAAATATAATAAATAAACACTGCATATAATTATATATTTAATTTACACATCGCACAAAATTATTTAAATCAAATACACTATCATGCAATTAATTAATTGTAAATAACATAATATTAAATATTGTAAAAATTCAAAAATACCCCTATTTTCGGAATGTGGTAGTGACAAACTTCTCCTTAAAGAGCTCCTTGAAATCCTCCCAAGTGAGTCCTCTGCGCAAGAGTCTCGGCTCCGTGCGAAACCATGTCAAGGCAATGTCGAACATCTGGCTGCCAGCGGCCTCGATCTGGAGGGCCTCTGGAAGCTGCGCCAAACGCAAGTTCCTCTCGATGTCCTCTAGCCAATCATCGGCGTAGAGTATCCCTTCTGTCCCCTTGAACTCCCGAGGCATCATCCTCTTGAAGTCCACAATGGTGCCCGGCCTCTGTTGTTGCTGACCAGGATGCTGCTGCTGCTGAGTGACTCTCTCCACAGCCTGGAGAGCCACTTGGTGAGCGTTCTCCATGTTCACCCTCATCATCTCTGTCTGGGCCTGATGTGCCTCAGCCTGCACTCTCTGGGCCTCTGCCGACGTCCTCTGGGCATCGACCATGCCCTGAATCAAAGCGAACATCTGTGCCCCATCGACGGGCACACCTCCTGGTTGCTGAACTGGTGGTGGTGGAGGTGGTGGTGCCGTCGTAGCTATGGGGACCCTCTGAACAGGTGGTGGAGGACCCCCGAATGCTGCAGATACTCCCACATGTACTGGAGATGTAGGAGGTGCTGCTGATGTCTGTCCGGCAGCGCGAGAGGTGGCAGACCTCTCTGAATCTGCTGCTCCGAGTCTCTGGGACCTTCTTGGCGGCATCCTGAAGACAGATCGAAAGATTCAATTAAGGCAATAGATATGACATCAAGGAAGGACAGAAAAATTTCTAATGGAATTAGTCATTAAGAATAGTATCATAAGAATCAGAATTCCCTAATTGTGATTGAGCATATCCTCGGCCTAATTCCTATTACTACAATATCGCTCTAATGTGAATCTAAGACTACTGACTAGGACCTGCATGGGCCACCACTAAAAACGTGTCACGACCCGCACCCGGAATTTGGGCATGAGTCGTGGGTACGTCCAGCCTACGCCGCAGCATCGGCGGTAGAACGCTGTCTAGGTCTCAACATATAATATATCCTGTCAATAGTCTCAACTCCGCACGGAGGACAAAGATAATAATCCACATTTCTATAATATACTCAATCACAAGCTAATAGAAATCATAGCACGATGAGAATAGAAAGGAGTTCTAGTAAAAACCAACCACAATAATCCAACTCAAATCCTGGGTCTAAACGACCTCACAAAGTCACAAAATAATAAATACATCTCAGTCTCAGTCTAAAACAATAAATGCAGAAAAGGTAATCTAAGAACAGCCAGGTAAATTCTCCTCTAGGCTAGGCAACTCCTCTGGGGTTTCTGGAGTGAAATCCCCCTCTAATCCTGGGCCGTAATGAGTGGGACACAAGCTCTCCAGGTCCTCTGAAAAAATGTTATCCAGTCAGGATTGGAGCGAAGCACAAGCACTAACAGCAGTTTCATTAAATTGACAAAGTCTATAAACAATGTAAAAAATACAAGACAGAAATAAAAGCTGAACATGTGAAGTACTGAAGAAATGAAATAGACAATAGAGTATCTAGCAATGAACAATAAATAGTGAATGCTAGAAGAAATGAATCTGAATAAAGATAAACCTCTAACTAAGTGTTTGAAATATTAGTTTATTATGTGATCGGCTTGGGACTGGATCAGGCTGGTTATATATGATTAGCTATGATTCTTGAAGGTCAGGCTAACCATATGGTTAGCTATGGTGCATATAGTGGTCAGGCTAATCATATATAACAGCTATGGAGCATATAAATGGTCAGGCTGCACCCGACGTGAGAAGTGGGGTGAGCTATGGTACATATAATATTTGGATATGATCACATAATCTACTAATAGTTCCCTATCCCCCAGCTAGCACGATGGATTCCAATCACGACTCCTCATGATGGGGATCTAGAGTGCTAACTCGTGTATCCATAGTGTCGGAATCAAGTATGTAATACACTACAATTTATAGAAGTAATCAACAATGAAAACTGTCAGAGAATGTACTCGCCTGTGGTCCTGAGCAAAATGTGAGGATCGATGTCCAAGGTGGGATCACAATGACCTAATATGGAAATTCAATGTTAATTAATGAATTAAAAGAATAACATGTTTAACAATTTAAATACGAGGTTTCTAGGTCATATCTAAGGTTAATAGGTCTAACTATGGTTGAACCAAGGTTTACCTATTTATGGGGTTAGTACCTTAACTGATACATCAATACTAATCCAACTGATACTACAGACTGACATAGCTCTAAAACTAACTACCATATCTAACTGATACTTATAAACTATAATTTACTGACAGCTATTAAAACTAATACTACATACAATTCACTACTGCTATAACTATTAACATATCTATACACTACCAAACCTTCATACTGTGCTGCTCATAGTTAACACACAGAAATACACTGCTGAACTACCCTGAAACTCATACTGATTACACATAGTTACTGAACACCTACACACACAGGTTGCTGACACAGGTTTCCCCCTGCTCTAATACCTCACCCAAAATACTTTACCACAGACACACCCCCATCTAGACACACACACACAGGCCTCTTCATCTCTGAAATACTGATACACTGTCATTGGGACACAGGTTACCACAAGCTACACTAGGCCATTAGGACTAATACACAGTTTACATATAGCTATCTAACACAGAAATCTGCACCTAATACACAGCTCTCACATACTAGTTAGGCTCACACATTGTGCATCATTCCCTCACACACACATCCAATTCACAGCCATACATTCACTCACTGGCACCCTAAAACACACACAGACACAGCCATTTACCCAAGTCACTGACACAGTCAATTTACCTATGTACACACAGGAAACACAGTTGGTTTCTTGATAAACTGATACTGAAATTTAGACACACACAACTAACAGTATATACACACAGGAAATGGAGAAAACCTGGACACACACACACAGTGGCACTCCCTGAAATTTGCCCAGATCCCCTATACACAGATACCATACTTCCCATACTACCACCCACATATACACAGGTGCACACACACTGCTACCCAAATTTCAGTATCCTAGAGACACTCTTAAACAGGGTCACACTGATATACATGGGTGGCTGCTGAAATACAACACCTCTCAACACAAGATACCCTCACACTAGGAGAATATACAGTTTACATATCTAACACTGATCACATAATTCTGGGCACTTAGATACTGGTATACTACACAAATTATAATACACTGACACTCTAATACACACATACATACCTGATTTCACATACTGACACAGGTCACTTACACACAGGGACATAGTTTACACAGGTAATGCACAGTTTACACAAACTGAAATTGCTACTCAGCCAGGAATAACACAAACCCTCATATGTTAACACATAGGATACTATGTATGTATCCTAGAACCTAGCTATACTCACTGAATACCCTGTCCGCTCCACACACAGGTATCAATTTCACAGAATTCTATACTCAGTCACATTCTGACCCTTAACTACCTACACACAGGTATCATTCTATTGAACCTGGAAACATTCCACACATACTGATACACACCCAGTTCACACAACCACAGCCAATTAAAACCCCTATGCACAGAAAAATTTAACTCATTGAACTCTACTGCTCCCCTACCGAAATACACAGCACACATATACTCACTGCACAGCACAGTTTCCCCTCAACCCGAGTACACAATGAAACCCAAACACACAGTCTGTACATACCCGACTGAACACAGGGAATCCCCCTCTACAAATCACACACACATCTACAAACCTAGATATATATATACAACACACATCAAATCTATATGCATATGTATAAATATATATATAGACACCATACATCATTCATCCAATTAGATTATAAGAAGGTAGGTTAGATAGGTAATTCCATCTTGGCATTACAACAAACACCTATCATGTGGAAATAGAGTTTCACCTAGTTTACTCATGAACCCAACTTAAAACCCTAAAAATCGAGTTTAACCAACACACATGGGATGAAATCAATCTACCTACGAATACCTAGGGTTAGGGTTCCTGATCATTGGAGAAAATGTTGGGGACACTTAAACCTAATCAAAACCCTAAAATCAAACTCTAAACAATAGGGTGGGTTCCTAATGGCCATTAACATCTGAAAACAGGAATTTAATGAAGAAAAATAGGGTTTTTTACCTGCAGGGATGGTTTCTTCAATGAGGTTCTTCTTTCTCCAAGGTTCCTGACCCACGTTTCTTGCTTTTCTTGCTTTGGAGGAGGAGAAAATGGAAACCTAGGGCTAGATCTCAAAAATTGGGTGGGGAGATGGTTTCTCTTGTGGAGGCTAGGGTTTCCTTTTTCTCTACGTGAAGAATAGCTTAGAAAGAGGCTTCCTTTTTATATTAAACCTAGTTTTAGGGTTTCCATGCATAGTTTTTAGGTTAAACCCCCTGGCCCTCTCATGTAGAACCTAACAGACTCAGGTTAAGTCAGTCTAGGGTTTTGAGGGTTCACCCTAAAATTTGTATTCTAGGATTTCACTAGAACTGGATTTACAATTAGGGTTGACTCACTAGGGTCTGTCCTAATGAGTTCTAGGGTTAGACCTAAAACTAAACATTTCTAATAATAATATATAAATAGTAAAAATCTCAGCAATCAAATTAAGCACACAATTATTTAAAATGGTGAATTTACACAAATGCCCGTATGTGAAAATGTGGTAGTGACAATGTGTAACCTCCATTTGCATGGGTAACCTCCATTAGGATGGGTAACCTCTCTAAGGTTGGGTGACCTCTCTTAGGATGTGTGACTTCCCTAAGGATGGGTGATCTCCCATAGGATAGTTGACCAATAGGATGGGTGACCTCTTATAGGATAGGAGGCCTATTGACAAAGTTATGGTGCTTTTTGTATCAATTTTAGGAGAATTCAGAGATTGACATTTGTTGTGTGTGTCAATTTGTCCTATAGATCAATTTGGCCTGTGCTTGTATCTTTGAGGCTAGTGGCGTATCCACAATTGGGTAAGTGTAGGTCGTATCCCAACAATTTGGTGATACGTGTTGATTTTGGGGGTTTTTCCTCCGACACGTGAATTTGAGCATGTCATATTTTGACACGGACAAGTAGAATTGTATTTGACTCTTCGTATTATTCATAAATAATATATTAGACTTGTTCGTGTCCTTCGGGGTACGTTTGGATGTGCGGTGGACTCGTGTCGCATGCGTATCCTAGATCTAGTGGGATACGGGATGATACGTTCCATGAGATGTATAATTTAATTGTAGATCTATTTTCTCTTGTATTCTTATTTATAGAGAAGTATAATTATATATGTGTATATATATATAATATTGTGTATATATATATTTATGTAATATTGTGTCATAAATCTATGTATCTATGTATATATTATATATGTATATATTGTATGTAGCTAGTCTTATATATGTATATATTTTTATATATGGCAGCATGTATAGATATGTATATGTAAATAGATAATTATTGTGGTTATATTGTGTATATATATTTATGTAATATTGTGTCTTAGATCTATGTACCTATGTATATATTTGTTGTGTATATTTATTATGTATCTATTTTTTTTACATGTAGATATATATTTATAGGTGGTAATATATGTATATATATAATATAGTAGATATATTTATATGTGGTTATATATATAGTTATATTATATATTGTTATGTATTTATATAGTGTATGATTTTATATACATATACATATATGTATTATTACATGTATATATTATAATGTATGTGTGTGTATATTACTATGTATTTATTATCATGTACGCTATCTTCTTGGGGAATCCCACGTATACGCTATCTTCTTAGGGAATCCCGTGCCATAGCATACCATGGTTGGATCTACTATACCAGTTGGGGGTTGGGGAGTATATAGTGTAGATATGTGATCATACCCTCCTTGTACAAGTTTTGTTTCTTGTGAGTGTTGATCATACACCACACGTATGATTAAACAAGCCATTTTACTCTTGTGCAAGTTTCTAAACCGATCATATGTTAAATCTAGTACTCACTCACTTAGTCATTGGTATTTCTTGTTCATTCCATATTGCTCATTCTTGTGTTTATTTCCAGTATTTCCTTTATTGTGTATCTCTTATACATGTATATGGCATCTTATATATTCACACCTATTTACTGTTATATAGTTTATATCATTGATTAGAACTGCTGTTAGAGATGTACTTCATTTTATTCCTGACTGGAAAATATTTTTCAAAGGATCCGAGAGATTGGTGTCCAACATACTATGGACTTCGACTTATAGATGGTGTAGACTTGGACCCACTAGTTCTGGAGTGATTGTCGGAAGGTTTATCCGGATCACTAGTTTTTTATAGTTAGTTTCTTTAGCATTTTAGTACCGAATTTATTTCCGACATATGGTATAAGATTGGATATTGTTTCTATTGTTGATAATATATTTTGAATGTATAGTTAGACTTCTTTGATATTTTCTCGTGCTTTAGAATATAATTGAGTTTTGTGTGAGATATTCTTAGCAGATTTTATGTTATTGTGAGATATTTAGATAGTATAGTTGACCAAGACAGCGTTCTACCGCTGATGCTGCGGCATAGGCTGGGCTTTGTTTCAAACTTGTTTTCTTACATCGGGTGCGGGTCGTGATACATTTTTAGTGGTGGCCCATGCAGGTCAGGCTTCGCAAGTTATGCGATGTCGTGAGAGTGTGATGACTTAGTTGTACTAATGCGAGCCAACGATAGGATATAGGATATAGGCTATAGGATATAAGATATTAGGATGAGAGAATACTTAATCACAAATTTCTTAAGAGATTCCTGGGACGACCATTGAGAATCTTATTACAATTTCTATTACAAATCTTTTTCCTTGTTTTCGTTCGCTCTAACTTGTTGTTGAATTTGATTCTTGGTGAATCGATTGTTGAATTTAAATTCTTGGTGTTCGTTATTGAGTTTGATTTTATATCGAAATAAATTTTATGGACTAAAGTTACGGTATCATCTGATAAAATATGTTGATAAGGACAGTGAGAAAGGTGAAACGTCTACTTTGGTTATGGAGCCTAGAGTTTATCGCAGCTATATTAGCTGTCGTAGCAGAAACGTAGGGACCTGACTTTGGATGTACATATCTTAGTTATAAAATTTAGAGTTTCTCGCATCCATACCGGTTGGCATGGTAAGAATTCTAGATGACATGATTATAGAGTTGCATACCCTAGTTATGGAATCTATCGTTTATCGCTGCTATGCTTACTAGCATGGCGAGGATTCTGAGTGTCATAATTTCGAAAGACGTGTATGATTATCAGATTATATTTTAAATTGGTTCTTAAAGTATCATCTCAATACTTATTCATTTCTGTTGTTATAAGACTTTGTTTTATCATTCTTTAGCTTAGCAGTAGAGATAACTTCAGTTCTTTAGTCCAATTCCTTATAGAGCTTCTTTCCATTAGAGCTTCTTGTTAGTGTGATAAATTGGTAAATTGTATTTAGGTTTGTGTCTTGAGTATCAGTATTGACTGTTGAAAGTATGAATTATGAGTCTGTAACTGGTGCTTAATTGGGCATATGAGTAATAGACATAAATCTAGAGATAACCCATAGCGTAGTAGCTTGTAGCAATAGTTCAATGATAGGTATAATTATAGTTGGTATTGGTATTATGGTAAAAGGGAGAGTAGAGAGTATCAGTAGTGGTTCCATGAGTTAGTATCAGTATCAGCATGCATGCTCTGGATAGGCATGAATTCAGGTAGTTGGGTGAGCCATGTAAACAATTAAGTATCAAGAAAATTGTGTTGGAAATCAATGGAGCATGATATTCAATTGGGTGGTTGATACTTGGGTGTGTCAAGAGTAAAGAAATGTATATGCATAAAGGGTATTAGAGAGTATGCCATAGTAGAATGGTACCCATAAGTGTATAGGAGAGTGTAAGAGAATAAGAATACATTATACTAAAGTAGTAAGACTTGTGTTACAGGTAAAAGTAGAGCGTTGATGTGAGTAGATAGGAGGGTACCAGTATATAACTAATGATGGGTATATCACCTTAAATGGAGGTTAGTAATGTGTTAGAAGCAACAGGTGGAAGTGTGTCTAGAAATTATGTGCAGGATACACAGTAGGTGATGAGTGTCGGTATGAGTTCATAAGTATCAGAAAGTGGAAGCTTGAGTGTTAATATTATGTCATAGGTTAAGAAATATCAGGATTGGTCATAGAATATATGTATCACTAATTTGTGTATCCGTCGGTAAAAAGTTTAGGGAGAGATACATATACATCAATAGAGATATGGAACCATATGTGGGCCTTTGAGAAGTTAAAAAAATATGTAAATTATTGAAGTTAATAACTGGTGCAAGTGATCATGATTTAGTTAGTATGATGAGATGATCTAATGATGAAGCTAGTGTCCTAGAACCTTACGGATATATGTTCTGTAGTTAGGAAGCTTGTGTTACTATATCAAGATTACTAGTGTTTCTATATTAGGGATTAGTTGAGTAATGTGCTAGTAATAGTAAGTACCTTGTGTAATAATATTGAATTTGTGTATCAGTTAATATGGATAGAAAAATATTTGGAAGTAATAGTACAAGTGACCCAAGCAGTAGAGGAGGAAGACAATATATATATATATAGTAGTAAGTTAGTAGGTATAGTACTTTGCTAATTTTGAGTATAGAGGTCGTATGTATCAGAGAATAGTCCGAGGGGTATAAGGATACGAGTGAGATGTCATGGTGTTGTAATGGCTAGAAGATAATTGTGTATGTATTATGATACTAATGTACAGATGAGAACGTTAAGATGATTAACATATGTTAGAGGATGAGTTTCACCAAGTATCAGATAGAAAGAGATATCCTAATAACAAGAGCCGTAGTACCTCAAGTATTATGAATATTTAGGCAAGCATTTTAGTGACTAATATAATAATATAGAGGAGAGACACGAATAACTTGGTATGAGGATGTCATCTAAAAATACATATGAGAGCTGGTGCCTTGTGTAGACAGTAACAAGATTTAAGTAAGGTATCATATTGGGAGTATTCAAGTTGGACAAGGGTTTGCTAATAAAATACATGATAGAAAAAGTATACAAGTGTTCCTTACAAGAGAATGATTGAGAAATTTTGGCGATTATAAGAACTGAAACGGATAAAGGAAGTAGTATTTTTTTCTAAGTAGCAAGTGCTAGTGAATGAAGTATGTCCATGACCTAGAATTAGAGTATATCACTAGTATTTGGTAACCATCAGTATTCAGAATATCTTAACTAGGTTGATGATTAGTGAATGCTTAGTTTGTGATGAATAGGCCATAGGTGGCATAGCAAATTATCCCGTACCAATAGAAGGAGATACCCGGCAGGGCAGAGACTGAAATTCATGATAGTTAGAGACTATATCCAAGTATGATTTCTCCTTCAGTAGTATGGTAGGATTGTATGTGATAGGATATATACTATTTTAGACTGTGATGGATGGGTTTTAACCATAGTAAGATTTGTATAAATAGGATATGATTGGCCTAAGAGAGAGGTGTGAGTGTTTTAATTTCGAGGACGAAATTCTTCTAAGGGGGGTAGATTTGTCACTACCATATTTTCTAGGAAAGGATATTTTAGTTATTTGGTAATTTATTAAATATTGTACATGTTAAATATTTATTTATTGTATTATTTATTTATTGTTAGCATGTTAGATTTATTTTTGGACTTGTGTTAGTGGACCTAACTAGTTTAGGGCAGACTCATGGACCAACATGTATTAATTGTTAGAATTTGAGCCCAACTAGAAAGCCCAATGATTAGGAGGATGATTACTTTAATTAAACCATTAGACTAGAAGCTTTCCTCCTTAATTAATTTCTTCATGAGAGGCCCCAAGGGGTATTTTAGACTTTATATAGTAGCTTGAGGGAGGGGGCAAATGAGGCATATATAAAGGGGATAAAAACTTTCTCTGTCTTCATTTTTTATTCCAAATCTAGATCTAAAATTTCTCTCAACCAAATTCTATCAAATCCCCACCAAATTTTCACCCAATTCTTTTCCAAATAATCATTGGAGGCTAATAGAGCATAGATCTACAAGGAGGAAGCATGGATCTAGAAAGAGGAGCAAGAATCTACAAGTTGAAGGCTTATTTCACTAATTTAGGAGGTTTCATTGGGAATCCATCTCCCAATAGATATATTGTAGTTTTTTTCCTTAATTTAAATTCTAAATCTAAGATTTAACCAAGAGAAATGAACCCTTATGCATCGGCTACCCATAGGATTTGGTTTTTTGTTCATAGGAGACATAGTGAGAAAGTTATGGTACTTTTTGTGTCAATTTTGGAGAAATTTCGAGATTGACATTTGTCGTGTGTGTCAATTGGTCCTATTAATCAATTTGGCATGTGCTTGTGTGTTTGGGGCTAGTGTCGTATCCATAATTGGGTACGTGTAGGTCGTATCCTAATAATTTGGTGATACGTGTTGATTTGAGGATTTTTTCCTCCGATACGGGACTTTGAACATGTCAATTGGTCCTATCAATCAATTTGGCATGTGCTTGTGTGTTTGAGCAGCTTCGCAAAAGCAGCAGTAGCAGCGACATCAGTTTAGCAACAGCAACAGCGTCGCAAAAGCAGTAGCAACAACAATAGGATACAACAATAACAACGACAACAGTTTAGCGATGGCTGCAGAACCGTCGCTAAAACAACAGAGTATTAGCAATATCAGGGGATTTCAGCGACAGTGGGTAGCGACTTTAGCGACAGTTTGATAGTTTTTATATATATTAGATATTTATGTGTAATAGTTATATATATATAGTATATATATGGTAATTAATATATATACGTATATATGTTCCTAATTTTCTAATTATGTTTTAGTATAGACTATATGTATCATAGTTAGTTGTTAGCATATAATATTATTGAGTAGTTAGTTTATTTTAGTTAGCTAGTTACCTATTGTTATGAGTATATTTTAGGTTTATATATATATATATTAGTAGTTAGTGTATAGTTGGTAGTTAGTACTTATTCTATTAGTATATATTAGAAGTTATATTGGATTAATATATGTATACATATAGTTATTGAAGGGTAGTAGTATATATATGAAGTTTTTGGCAATTACATTAAGATACCAAGGTAAGTATCAATATATACCAAGGTATGAGTAGTAGGTATTGGCATAGTAATAGGATAGTTGTAAACTAATTATGGGTTGGTATTAAGGTAACTAAAATAAGGTATATAGTATTGTATAAATATTAAATGCATGGTAGTTTATAATTATTGTTGGGTAGTTAGTATAAATAAGGTTTTGAATTTACCTTGAGATACCAAGGTAAAATATTGAGGATAACCAAGGTATTGGGTTTGGGTATCAATATTGGTTTAGTTTTGTGATACCAAGTTGGTTCAAAACCAAGGTATCCTTTTAGCATTTATAATTAGGATTTATATATTTAATATTGTTTGATATACATATACGATATTTACCTATTGTTTGCGTATCTTGAGATACGGTATCTTAGTATTCTAAGATGTAGCTTGTATGGCCTAGATTCATAGTGTATAAACCCAACATCATTGAGATAGACTGAAGCAACCTAGAAATAGGTAGTTTGACATAGTTGACCATAGTTTGATCGGTTTGACTTAGAGTTGACCTAGTTTGACTTTTGACTTAGAATTGGCTTGTTGACCTAGAAGTTAACTAGTTTAACTTATTTTCCAGAACCTTGTATTAATGCAATATTCCATATATAGGTCTGTGTGACACCAGTTCGGACACAGCTTGACATTCATTGCTCTGGACCACAGTCGAGTACATTCTCTGATAGTTTTTTATTTATGATATCCTCTATGTTCATTGTATCTAGTGTAGATATCCATTTTTTTGATACGATGGTTACACGGATTAGTATATTCGGATCTCGTCATGAGATATTATTTCTTGTATATGGTATATCTTGTGCAAGTCTTGTTTCATTGATTATCTTGTGTATTTATAGACACTGATTCTAGGGAAGAGTCGCTATATTCTTGGGAATCCCGTGCCATAGCGTACCATGGTTGGATCCACTATACCAGTAGGGGGTTGGGGAGTATTAGTATAGATATGTGATTATACCCTCCTTGTGCAAGTCTTGTTCCTTGTGAGTGTTGATTATACACCGCACATATGATTAACCAGGCTATTTTACTCTTGTGCAAGTTTCCAAGCCGATCACATGTTAAAGCTGGTACTCACTCACTTAGTCATTAGTATTTCTTGTCCATTCCATATTGCTCATTTTTGTGTTTATTTCTAGTATTTCCTTTATTGCGTATCTCTTGTACATGTATATGACATCTTGTATATTCACACCTATTTACTGTTACATAGTTTATATCATTGATTAGAACTGCTGTTAGAGATGTACTTAATTTCATTCCTGACTGGAAAATATTTTTCAGAGGATCCGAGAGATTGGTGTCCGACATACTATGGACTTTGACTTATAGATGGTGCAGACTTGGACCCACTAGTTCTGGAGTGATTGTCGGAAGGTTTATCCGGATTACTAATTTTTTATAGTTAGTTTCTTTAGCATTTTAGCACCGAATTTGTTTACGGTATATGGTGAAAGATTGGATATTGTTTCTTTTGTTGATAATATATTTTGAATGTATAGTTAGACTTCTTTGATATCTTCTCGTGCTTTAGAATATGATTGAGATTTGTGTGAGATATTGTTGGCAGATTTTATGTTATTATGAGATATTTAGATAGTTTTGTTGATCAAGACAGCGTTCTACCTCCGATGCTGCGGCGTAGGCTGGGCGTTGTTTTCGACTTACATCCTTACATCGGGTGTAGATAGTGGCAACCTCCATTTGGATGGGTAACCTCCCGTAGGATGGGTGACCTCTCATAGGATGGGTGACCTCCCGTAGGATGGGTGACTCCCTAGGATAGGTGACCTTCATATGATGGGTAACCTTCCGTAGGATGGGTGACCTCCCTAGGATGGGTGAACTCCCTTACGATAGGTAACCTCCCTAGGATAGGTAATCTCCCTTAGGTTGGGTGACCTCCCGTAGGATGGGTGACCTCCATTTGGATGGGTGACCTCCCGTAGGATGCATGATATCGCTAAGGATAGGTGACCTTCATATGATAGGTAACCTCCCTTAGGATGGGTGTCCTCCCGAGGATGAGTGACCTCCATACGATGGGTGATCTTATAATGGGTAACCGTACTTAGGATGGGTAACCTCCCTTACCTATGATGGGGGAACTCACTTAGGATGGGTAACCTCCGGATGGGTGACCTCCCTTAGGATGGGTGACCTCCCGTAGGATGGGTGGCCTCCATACGATGGGCGACCTTCATATGATGGGTGACCTCCCATGGGATTGGTGACCTCCCTAAGGATAGGTGACCTCCCATAGGATGGATGGCCTATAATACATGAGGTCACCTACCCTACGGGAGGTCACCCATCCTACGGGGTACCTCCCTAGGATGGGTAACCTCCCATAGGATGGGTGATATCCCGAAGGATAGGTGACCTCCCGTAGGACGGGTGTCCTCCCGTAGGATGGGTAACCTCCCTTAGGATGGGTGACCTCCCTTAGGATGGGTAACCTCCATAAAAATCTAAAATAGCCTAAAAATGATTCTAAAGAAATATTTATATAAGTAAATAATTCAAGAAATTTTTTTCTAATTAACTAAGAGAATACTCTAAAGAAATTCAATATTTAAAGTAATCTATAATAAATATAATAATATAAAATACACACAAAATACCTATTTTGGGTGAGGGGGTTTACAATGGGTGAACTCCATTAGGATGGGTAACCTCGGGATGGGTGACCTCGCGTAGGATGGGTGACCTCCATTAGGATATGTAACCTTCGTAGGATTGGTAACCTCCCTAGGATGGGTAACCTCCCTTAGGATGGGTGACCACCCATAGGATGGGTGACCTCTCTTAGGATGGGTAAGCTCCATCCAGAGGTTACCCATCCTAAGGGAGTTCATCCATCCGATGGAGGTTACCCATCCTACGAGAGGCCACCCATTCTACGGGAGGTCCCCATCCTAGGGAGGTAATCCATCCTACGGGAGGTCACCCATCCGGAGGTTACCCAACCTAAGGGAGTTCACCCATCCTATGGAGGTTATCCATCCTAAGGGAGGTCACATATACGAAGGTTACCCATCCTAAGGGAGTGCACCCATCCTACGCAGGTTACCCATCCTAAGGGAGGTCACCCATCCTAAGGAAGGTTACCCATCATAGGGAGGTTATCCATCCTACGGGGGGTCACCCATCCAAATGGAGGTCACCCATCCAACGAGGGGCTACCCATCCTGAGGGAGGTTACCCATCCTAAGGGAGGTCACCCTCCCTTAGGGAGGTTACCCATCATAGGGAGGTCACCCATTCTAAGGGAGGTCACCCACTCTAATGGATGTCACCCATCTTAAGGGTGGTCACCCATCCAAAAGGAGGTAACCCATCCTAAGGGAGGTTACCCATCCTATAGGTCACCCATCCAATGAATGTCACCCATCGTATGGAGGTTACCCATCCTTTGAAGGTCACCCATCCTTAGGAAGGTCACCCATCCTAAGAGAGGTTACCCATCCTAAGGGAGGTTACCCATCCTTGGGAGGTTATCCATCTTATGAGAGGTCACCCATCATACGGGTGGTTACCTTTCCAAATGGAGGTTATCCATCCTATGGGAGGTCATCCATCATACGGGTGGTTACTCATCCAAATGGAGGTTACCAATCCTACGGGAGGTTACCCATCCTAAGGATTACCCATCATAAGAGAGGTTACCCATTCTAGGGAGGTCACCCATCCTTATGGAGGTTACCCATCCTAGGAAGGTCACCCATCCTATCGGAGGTTACCCATCCAAAGGAAGGTTATCCATCCTAGGGAGGTCACCCATCCTTAGGGAGGTAACCCATCCTAGGGAGGTTACCCATCTTTAGGGAGGTCACCCATCCTAGGGAGGTTACCCATCCTACTACAGGTCACCCATCCAACGGGAGGTCACCCATCCTAAAGGAGGTCACCCATCCGGAGGTTACCTATCCAAAAGGAGGTTGCCAAAATTATGAAGGTCACCCGTCCTTAGGGAGGTCACCCATCTTACGGGAGGTTACCCATATAGAAGCATAAAAAATATGCTGGATAGCTCTACGCAGCATGTTGATGTTGGGCAGCATAAAAAGATGACTTCAGAGCCATCAGCGTACAAACAGAGCTTTTTCGCTGAGCACAGCATAAAATATAAGCTCAAGGACTATCCGCGTAAAGCAGTATGTCCAGGCTGCTTCGGCGTAAAAAGGGTGCTACATCGCCTTTTTGGCGTAAAACTCATCCGCTTTCAATGCAGCATTGAAGTGTACGAGGAACGCTTCATCTTTCCCGAAATAAACCTGTCAAATTGTGTAGTAAACCTGACGTCTGAACTCCTGACAAAGAGTACTGCACGACTACCCAGACGACGGCTATAATAATGGCGTGGCACAGTGACCCAGACTGTCGTTTAGTGACATCTCCTTGGCGTAAACTGCTTTTACTCATACAGGGGAATACGCTGCCTAGTTTTACACAGGCAGACGTGAGCTCCTTACGCTCCGCAAAAAACAAATAGACTGCCACGTCAAAAGCTGCTCTTCGTACAGGTCTTGAGGCACGTCTCTGCATTTAATGCGCAGAGCGGTGGCAGGTTCTCGAGGCACGTCTCTGCATTTAATGCGCTGAATACTGACAGATTCTCGAGGCACATCCCTGCATTTAATGTGCAGAATACTGACAGATTCTCGAGGCACGTCTCTGCATTTAATACACAGAATACTGACAAATGCCCGAGGCACGTCTCTGCATTTAATGCACAGAATACTAACAGATGCCCGAGGTACGTCTCTGTATTTAATGCACAGAATGATGGCAAATCTTCGAGACACGCCTCTCGAATATGCTGCCTAGTTTTACACAGGCAAACGTGAGCTTCTTACGCTCCGCAGAAGACAAACAGACTGCCACATCATCAGTTGCTCTTCGTACAGGGTTCGAGGCGCGTATCTGCATTTAATGCACAGAATGATGGCAAATCTTCGAAGACACGCCTCTGCATTTAATGCACAGGATGGGGGCAGATCTCTGTATTTAATGCAAGAGATTTGATTATATCTCCAAAAGCTATAATTTTGGCTAAAATGTCCACATTATCTCGGCTTCTACGCCCACTCGGCCTCTACGCCTACTCGGCTTCTACGCCCACTCGGCTTCTACGCCTACTCGGGTTCTATGCCTACTTGGCTTCTATGCCATGGTGACAGTTATTGGCTTCTACGCCAACCTCTTCTACACAAACGATAACTACCTACGTGGCTTCTACGCCTTGATCTTTGCAGCAGTTATACGCGTTGTCCCTTAGTTGGATACGCGTCACACGCTCATTCAAAAGGTCATCTATACGCGGGCAATGGTTATTATAACCATCGTGTAAAAGGGTGTTGTACTTTCCACTACTCAATTTCTACACCGACTGAGTGGTCACTGTCACTAAAACTCTATAAATAGAGACCTCTATCAACAGAGGTCGAAAGGTCGAAAGGTCAAAGAGGTCGAAAGGTCGAAAGGTCAAGAGGTCGAAAGGTAGAAAGGTCAAGAGGTCGAAAGGTCGAAAGGTCGAACGGTCGAGAAATTGGGAGATAAAACGGTCGAGAGAAAAAAAAATCCAGAGCTCAGGCAAAGAGAAGTGATCGACAACTTTGGCATCGAGCATCCACTCACTTTAGCAACCTTCGAAGCTGCTTTCTGTCTTCTACAGCACTTCTTCATCATCGTGTGGTCCAAAGGACAAAGTGATCGACTACAGATCAGTCTCCTATAGCAATATTTACCCAGATTAAATAAATTATACTCGACATCCTCGTATAGGATTAATTGTACAATCTTGTTTGTAAACCCAAGAAGGGCGGGTTTCGTATAAACCTTGTTTCCATATTTCTTTCCTTTATCATCAAACACAAATGGTGACTCTGCTGGGGATAATCTTTCTCTTCTGATGAGGAAGCAATTGCTCAACACGATGCGGTATCCGTGGGATCCGTAAAGAAAATACTGGTCGTCCAGTTCGTCCAGTTCGAACAGGGGGTAGCTCTCACTCTCTCTCTGTCCAAGACAACAGGAAGCTACATAAGGTCTGGATACCGAAGACATCCCCTACCATTTCTGTCGACTCTTCGACCTTTCCGACCAACGAGGTGGTAGCATCGCTCCCTCCGCGCCTTGTGCGTAAAATTCTGTCTCCCGTCACTGACGAAATAGACAAAACTTTTGGCAATACCTCAGTGCTAATCCAGAAGTATACTCTGCGCCTTGCGTGTAAAATTCATTCTCCCGTCACTGACAGAATAGACAAAACTTCTGGCAATGCCTCAGTGCTAATCCAGAAGTATACTCCACGCTCTGCTCATAAAATTCAGTCTTCCGTCCCTGGCGGAACAGACAAAACTTTGGACAATGCCTCGGCGCTAGTCCAGAAGCCTACACCGCGCTCTGCGCGTAGAAACCAGTCTCCCGTCCCTGGCGGAACAGACAAAATTTCTGGCAACGCCTTAGCGCCAAATCAGAAGTTCCAAATGCGCTCCGCACGTAAGGATGCATCTGCCCTCCACGGAAAAGTAGATGATCCCGGCAATCTACGCAAGGGAAAGCAAGTGGCGGACTACTTAACTTCTCGGCCTTTACGCCAGCAAGGAAAGAATCTGCCAGCCCTCCGGATTACGCGAGAAGCTGACGGCCGACTAAGGACCTCCTCGGCTTTACGCCAGCCCAAATTACGCCAGGAGAAGTCCCTCAGCGTAAAGAAGGCTCAATTCACGGAAAGATACCCTCCTCGGGGATTATCCGCCACCCAGATGGCCAACCTGTTGTATACAGGTGGCACAGAGAAAACTATGGTCCCAACATCCGCATGCCCACTGATGTGAACAGAAGGAACAAGCCATCTTCTTCTTCTGTAAATTCTCCTGACCTCCATGGGTACCTCATCCAGAAACGCAAGTATAGGGGATCTTCCAGCATGTCTATTATGCCTCCTAAGGAGCACTATTGTAATAGTCATAGGATTATAATTAATTGTTGCTGTTCTAAAGCAAGACGGTCGGTTTTTGACCGGTTGAGCTACTCTCCGTCTTTCCAAGAGGAAGAGCCCACACATGCATTAGTGAACATGGCTTCACACATACCTAGAGGAAGATCGAGCTCAAGACGTCATCCCTCTAGAGCTCCGAGCCAAAGGAGATTCAACCAGCTCCTTAGAAATACTGAAGCTGGGGTGTTCCGAAACACCCGTTCGAGGTTGCGACAACCAACTTCGTACTCTTCTAAATCCGAAGCTGGGGGTCGCCAGTCTCCCGAATCAAATACTGAAAGTATAGAGTCAACTTCAACAGAGACCTATACTAATCCTTCAATGACACCCAGGGAGATGGAAGTTTATGCCAATGGAGATGAACACGAGGAAGCTTCCCCATCGGGGAGCGCTGAGCAACGCATTACTGTACTGGAGACATCTTTGAAAGAAATACAATCCATGATGGAGAACATGCACCAGATGATGCTGACTCAACACACAGCTGCTATGGCTCAAGCATCGGTCCCTCCAACTCAGATATGTGTGGGGGTGGGCTTACCACCATCCAACGTGATCCAGGAGCCTGCACTAGATCAGGAGTCAGCAGTTCCTCCGCTTCCTCACTCGGAGAATATATTACCTCCCGTTGGAGTCGTGATGCAATCGATTCCTTATCACTCTGTGGTCCCGCTACCGGCTGAAGATCCAATGCAGGCAGTACGGGAGTTGAAAGCCCAATTTGACGCCCTGAAGCACAAAGATCAGCTCAAAAAATTAGGAATCAACCAACCTTACCCAGCTATCTGGGAAGAGGTCCCTTTCCCTCCTAGATACAAACCACAGATTCGAGGGAAAAATATCACCGAGTCTGTACATGAACTACTTCAGTATGATGACAGTATTATTACAAGGGAACGACGCCCTCCTCACTCGGGTGTTCAAGGGTTGTCTCTCGGGGGTAGTTTATCAGTGGTATCGAAGACTGGCGGACAACTGCATTACTTCCTTTGAAGACTTCAAGGCTTTATTCTTCATGCGATTCTACGAGGGAGGGATGGACATGTCTATGTCCTCTCTCATCAAAGTCAAGTAGAAGAAAAAAAAGAATATTCGCACTTTCATCGAACGTTTTCGTCAAGCCACTTTGCAAATGCCTCCAGGAGTTCCAAACTCGGTATTGGTGGACATCTGCAGGAAGAACCTTCTTCCCGTGATCTCGGTGTTCACAGGACCATATCAGTTCCATGATTGGCCCTCGTTCATCATCTCAGTGGTAGCCGCGGAGGACAACAGTCAGAAGATACATGATAATGGCATCATGATCTCGGCCTGATAAAGGCAAGAGGTCATCCTCCAACATCGACCATCCTCGTGGTACCAAGGGTAAAGAAGCTCTAGCGATCAACACGTCCAGGCAAAAGATTGTGGCTACCACGCAGACGAAACCTGGGACTTCCAGGCCCGTTGAAGTATACTCTTTCGACGATGATGACAATCCGAGCATATTCGAATGTCTCATCAAAAGCGGTAAGATTACCCTTTCTGAGGTGAGACGGTCCAATAAAGCCGGCAGTACCAATAACCCCAAGTACTGCATCTTCTATAGGTACATACACCACCCCATAAAGGCGTGTTATATACTAAAGAGGAAGATCCAGGAGCTGATCGATGCTAAGGCCATCACTCTGCGCAACAGCGAGAAGACGGTCACAGCCAACATGATCTCTCTACAATTTGGCAATCTGCCTCCCCAAGAAGTCCCAGATGGTGTTACACCTATTTCTCGGACGACGATGAACATCGTTAATCTTCCTCCAGCTAGAGGTCAAAATTATGACCTGGTACCCCTAACTACCCAGCGAGGCAATATTATGTGGGTTCATCCAGATTTGGTGCCCGGGATCGAGAAAGAGACTCAAGCTGCTAAGGCTAAGTCTTAAAAGAACTCGAAGCGCAAACCATGTCATATGGTTGCGGCAGACTCGGCGTCAGAAGACGAGGTCTTGGTTACTGAAACCCGTTCGGGGAAAGCTTACCTCAAGGACCATAGAGCAAGTCAGGAAGACGCACCGACAGACGCTTCAGCTACCAAGCCGTCAGAACCAGAGCCCTTCGTACCAGGGGCAGGTCCTTCGAGACCAACTTCGGCGGAAAAAGGAAAGCAAAAGGAAGTGCGTTTCGATAAACCTGTGAAAAACATTCAAAACAAAGGTTTAGAGAAGCAATACAACTTCGACATCCTGGCCCAATTGGCTAATACACGAGCCAGGTTATCCATCTTTGAACTACTCAGGCTCTCTCAAGACACTCGTCAAGCCCTGAGTGAAGCGTTGATGCAGGCGGATGCATACCTGACCCAGCTCAAGTTCCCTAATGAAGAACCCGTGGCATGTCCTCAATGCCACAGTATGATGGAGGTGGTCCCGAACTTTACTTTCACTTAAGATGACATGTTGTTAAAACATAACAGGCATGACAGGCCCCTCTATTACACCGGATACATCAGTTCCATAGAGGTCGACCAGATTCACATAGATCCGGGATCATCAATCAGAATCATTCCTCATAGTCTGCTCAGACCGCTGAGGATTTCTACCAGCCAACTGTCTTACACCACCACTACAATCGTGGGTTTCAACGCCAGAAAAAGTAAGCCGTTGGGAAAGATTCGTTTGAGGATTCAGATTGGCAACCTTAGATCAGTGGCCACATGTTATGTCATTGATTCAGAGGTATCCTACAATATTATGCTGGGCAGACCTTGGATCCACGACCACAACATCGTTCCTTCGACTCTACATCAATGCTTTAAATATGTAGACGCCCAAGGAATAGTACAAACAGATTTTGTTGATCTGAACTCATTTAGATCAGTAGAATCCTACTACTCCGATGCCGTATTGTACTCTCAAGACTACATGGAAGAGGTATCAGGCGAAGCAGAGAAGGAATCCACCGGGAGCCAGAAGAACCCTCTGCCGAACAACCTCTGTCAATCAAGGTAAAAGAACGGACTACTCGTCCAAAAACCATGGAGCCTATGGCTATCCACCTGAACAAAACCAGGTCAGGAAAATGGGGTAATCCTCTAGTGATCACTCTAAACCAGAAGCCTCCATCCTTGGTCATCAACCTTCGGCGCAGAAGATAGCTGATTGATGTAAACACAACCGGGAATGAGGTTTCAAATGATAATAAAGATCCTCTTTTCCAGTATATTGACGCTCAAATTCTGAATCAGGAATCCTCTCCCCATGACGATATAGAACCTATAGCACAAAAGTTCTTGGGAGCTATAGATTCCTATCATCCATATATGTGGGAAGTAGCGTCATCATCCAATATCACCACGACGTATGGACCACATGAGGATTCTATCTTCATTGTCCCGCCTACTTACAGTAGTCAGCGTTCAATAGTCTTCGGCCGCATGCACAATGGACCGACTGTACAAGAAGATTCTCCCGACGACGACAATGGTAAAATGCAGGTTCACAGATACAGCCCACAAGCTCTGAAGATCATGCAAAGTATGGGTTATGACTTGAAGCTGAAATCAGGTCTCAACTACAGGAAAGGCAGATGAATGCCGCTGCGTGTAGATCCCTACTATCAATGAACCAGTTTCGGGTTAGGGTATACCACCTCCCTTGCAGCTCCTAAGTCAAACGAGGATATCTTTTCCTCTTCTCAAAATGTCTGACTCATCTCATGCTCTCGAACAAACATTATCTGTGAATATGGTAGTGACGAATTCCTTCGAAGCAGACGAACAAGAATCTAAACTGTTTGAGAATGATGCTTGGGCTCAACAAATAGATACACAATGGGAGTTCCGCTTCGAGCAGAGAGAACCTCCCACTGAAGATAAAGTTATCCAGATTGACGTTGGGGATGAACTTTCTCCAAAGCCAATATTTATCAGTAACAATCTTTTCGAAGCAGAAAGGGAAGAAGTTATCCAGCTGATAAAAGAATATATCAACGTCTTTGCAAGGAATTATGAGGATATGCCAGGTATTGATCCAAAGGTGGCTACTCATAAGCTTAATATATTGTCCGATTCGAAGCCTATAAAGCAGCACCAACGCCGGTTCCGCCCGAACATGATGGACGCCATTGAAGCTGAAGTCAAGAAGTTAATAGCCTGCAGCTTCATCCGAGAAGAACAATATCCCGACTGGGTCGCCAATGTTATCCCAGTCATAAAGAAAAATGGGAAAGTACATATCTGTATCGATTATCGAGATCTGAATACAGTCTGCCCCAAGGATGAGTTTCCTCTTCCCATCACAGACGTCAAGATTGACAATACATGTGGTTTTGAACGTATGTCTTTCATGGACGGATTTTTAGGATACAACCAAATCAAGATGCATCATGAAGACGAGAAGCATACTGCCTTTCGGACGCCATTGGGGGTATATTGCTATACGGTCATGCCATTCGGATTGAAGAATGCCGGGACTACGTACCAACGGGCTATAAGTAACATATTCCATGAGCATTTACGCAAGACAGTGGAATGTTACGTGGATGATGTAGCTGTCAAAAGTTGTCTCAAGGATAACCACATCAAAGACCTGAAGACAGTATTTGAGCTGATGCGCCAACATCAACTCAAAATGAATCCTACAAAGTCCTTTCTGGGTATATCTAGTGGCAAATTCCTGGAATTTGTCATTACCGCCAAAGGCATTCAAGTGGACCCTGATAAAGTTAAGGCCATCTTAGAAATGCGATCGCCCCATAATCTGAGGGAACTCAGGGGATTTCAAGGTCGTCTGGCTTATATCCGGAGATTCATATCCAACCTCTCTGGGAGATGTCAGCCCTTTTCTTGTCTCATAAAGAAAGATGTATCTTTCATATGGGATGAAGCCTGTCAGCAAGCGTTCGGTGATATCAAATGCTACCTCACTAGTCCACTAGTTCTGGTGCCTCCCGTCATAGGAAGACCATTCGTGATGTATGTTCGAGCGATGGATCATTCTCTGGGAGCTCTTCTCGCACAGAAGAACAATATGTGTCATGAACAGGCTATCTACTACCTCAGCAGGATAATGGTCAGAGCCGAATACCGGTACAATCCAGTGGAAAAAGAATGCTTGGCTCTGATGTTCGCTATCTAGAAAATGCGACACTATGTCACGGGCTAGGCTATTTATATCATCTCCAGGATTAATCCTCTTTGTCACCACCCCATTTCCAGAGCCGGGTATTTTTTTATTTTTAATTTAGTTAAATGTGTATTATTTATAATTATTTGTATTTATATTTAATTAATGATTGTATAATATTTTAGTGATTATTTTAGAGTTTTGGCTAGCCTGGACCCATGTCAGACCCTAGTGGACCTATGTTCGACCCAGCCCACACCCTTGTAAGACTTATTTTTTGGGTTTAGAATATTTATTATATTTTTAGTGGGTTAGTTGGAGAGATTTGGAGTTAGTTTGAGTGCTTTTGGAACCCCGAAACCCAAAACCCAAGTTAGGAGGGCATTTTGGGTATTTTGGAACTTTGGAAACCCTTATTACATGTTGTGGCCAGCCAAATTCGATTCCCAGACCCGTGTAACAGCAGCCACTCTTCCCCCATTTTATTTTCTTCTTCTTCACTTCTTCTTCTCCACTCTTTCCTCCTTCTTCTTTTCTTCTTCCCTCTTCCAAACAAGTAAGTTTCTCCATTTTCTCTCCTTCCTCCTTCCATTTTTCTACTTATGTGAACCCTAACCCTACATTCTTCCCCAACCTAGGTGGGTAGAGCTTAGATTTGGTGTTGGAGCTAGATTTGGGAGCTTGGAAGCTTGGTTTGGTGGATTTGGAGCATTTTGGAGACTTTGGCTTGGGATTTCAACTCCTAAGAGGTAAACCCTAATTTTTCCTCTTGTAATTACTTTTATATAGTGTAATTAATAGTTTATAACCTTCCTAGACCCTTAGGCTACCCTTGGGAGGAAGTTGGAACTAGTTTGGTTGAGTTAAGATACTTTAACATTAGGTTTTGTGTCAATTTCGGGTGGAATCCGAATTTGGCCCAATTTTGGGTGATGCCCTAGGTTAGACGGACCTAGATAGACATTGTCGGGTGTCTTGAGGGTGAGTACGTGTCTTCGTTCGGACATGGGAAGTCGTGTCGCGAAGAAACGGGCGTTTCGGACGTTTTCGGGGTTTTCGTCATCGCCGATTCTAAGTGCATGCGCATTTTCGCCACGGACCTAGAATCGACGCGTTAGTATTTTTTCTAGGATCTAAACATCGTTTATGAATTGTGGATAAATTTTAGGCCGATTCTGAGTTGGTTTGGTGTGCGTTTCAGGAGGTTTTTCGAACCGCACACCGCGTGTTCGTCGAAATGACCGAACGGCCATTTCGACTTGGTTTCCTAGTTTCGGGCTTGTGCGCGCGTTGGGTTAGCATCGGAGAGTGTGTGCTAGAATTCTCGGGCTATATTTTATATATTTATAGGTGTTTGTGCGTGTCGGGGTCGTTGGACGCACGTTGGTGGGGCGTTGTGAGTGTTGTATGTTGTGTGTGTGTTGTGTTTATATATATATATATATATATATATATATATATATATATATATATATATATATATATTCGTGTGTGTTTCTATATATACATATATTTCTATGTGTGTGTGTGTGTTTATGTATATGTGAGTATGTTAGTGAGTGCTTGTGTGAGTGTATTCATGATTGCTTGTGTGAGTGTGTAGGTGAGTGTGTGTGTGAGTGTGAGTGAGTGTTTATATATATATATATATATATATATATATATATGTATATGAGTTTGTGTGTGTGTATATATGTATGAGTGTTTGTGTGTGTGGTTATGTATTAGTGAGAGTGTGTGTTAGTGTGTGTGAGAGTGTGTGTGTGAGGGTGTGTGAGAGTGAGTGTGTGTGAGTGAGGGTATATATATATATGTTTGAGTGTGTGAGTGTGTATATGTATATATATATTAGTGTGTGTATATATATATATAGATATATGTGTGTTTATATATATATATAGATATATGTATGTGCTTGTATGTGTGTGTGTGTGTGTATTTATATGTTAGTGTTTGTGTGTGTATATATATATGTTAGTGTGTGTGTGTGTGTATATATATGGTTGTATATATATATAGATATATGTATCTATATGTGTGTCTGTATGTGGTCATGTGTGTGTATGAGAGTGAGGGGGGGCTGGACTGAAATAGAACAGCAACAGCAGCAGCTGCTGTGTGGGGCAGCAGCCGCCACAACAGCAGTTGCACAACAGCAGCAGCAGTATTCAGCGAGGCACGTGGCGAGGTTAGCTGCTAGTAGCCAAGTGCGAGAGAGGAATAGATAGTTAGATAGATTGTTAGAGAGATAGATTGGTAGATAGATGGTTAACTAGATATATAGATAGATAGATAACTAGGTAGGTGAATAGGTAGATTAATAGATAGATATCTATAGATAGATACATAGGTAAATATATATCTAGATAGCTAGATATAGTTAGATAGATAAATGAATAGGTGGATAGATATATTGATATATATATATATATATAACTAGATAGTTAGATAGAATTTTAGTTAGATATATAGATAGGTATAAGATAGATAGATAGTTAGATATCTATAGATAGGTAAATAGATGAATAGACACATAGATAGTCGATAGATAGATCTATAGGTAGTTAGATTAATAGATGGATAGATACCTAGGTAGATAGATATCTAGATACATAGATGAATAGTTAAATAGATAGTTAGATAGATACGTAGATTCATAGATAGATATATATAACTAGATAGATAGATAGATAGATTTAGATAGATAGTTAGATAGATATATATCTATAGGTATAGATATATAAATACATATAGCTAGATATATATTATAGCTAGATATATATATGTATAGGTAAGGTAAGATATATAAGGTATGTGTATATATGTGTATGTGAGATATATATATATGTCGATACCTAGGTATATGCCTATATGTATTAGATATATATATTTTAGCCTAGATTATAGCTAGATATATATGTTTATGCATAGTTAGTTAGCTAGAGGGGTAGTAGGATTGAGTTTAGAGAGGTATCTCAATACCTTGAGATACCAATGTATCTCAATACCTTGAGATATCCAAGGTATTGAGTTTCGAGCGGGGTATTTGAGCAATAGCCTAGGAATAGTATTGGAGTGATTTTTATATGCTTATGTGTATATATTTACGCGTGCTAGCATAGGTTTTAGCGGGTTTAGGCGGGGTACGTAGCCTAGGTTGAGGTATCGGATACCGAGGGTATCCCGGTATCTCAAGGAGGCGAGTTTGAGGGTTTATTAGACTAATGACCTAGTTTTGGCCTAGAATTTCTGGAGCACCCTAGTTTGACCTAGAGTTGACCGTAGTTGACCCGGTTGACCACCAAAGTCAACTTTTGACCTAGATTTGACCTAGAGTTGACTTTTTGGACCCAAAGTTGACTTTTTGACCCAGATTTTACCGGTTTGATTCGTTTGACCTAGAACGACCCTAGAAGCCTATTTTTAGTTATTTTATATCTGTTTAACTCATTAGAAACCTGTTTAACCTTGCTTTTCTCATTAGGTCCTTGCGATACCAGTTCAGATCGCCAATTGCTCAGGACGTCAGGCGAGTACATTCTCTGATAGTTTTCATTATCTGATGATTATTATGATTCAGCTTCTAGTATAGTATCATATGATTATTCTGGCACAACATGGGACACTGACTGGTATTTCTGGATTTATTTACTTGCGACACATATATTTCATGTTTCTGGCCTCTATTCTGGAATCACCTACAGGTATCACTACAGGCATCACTCATGTTTCTGGATGGACTCATACTTGATTTACGTGTCGGGTCTTGGATTCACTTGTATTAGTCAGGGCAAGAAAATACTCGAGTAGACATGTAAACATTCATATCTGGAATCATCAGGAATCACTCCCTCTGGTCTAATCTGGAATGATAGCAGCCGCGCGCCCAGTGCGCGGTGAGCCGTACATACCCCTAGCCGTTTACATGTCGAAATAAGTATTTCAAAGACATCGAGTTTATTCTTTATAGTCTAGACTCACTTGCATTCTTGTTGGTCTCACTTACATGTTTCTGGACCTGACTCACTACATGTATTTCATGCTGGACTCACTACACGTTCATGTGCACGGACTTGATCTTAGCTTAGATTTCTTGTATCTTACAGTTATTACTATCTTGTTTCTGATATTCCTACATCTTTACCTTTATGCACCAGTGATTTATATATTTCTTATTTTATATTTGCTTCATTCTTCTTGCTACTTGCTATAACTGTTTTATAGTTTTTATCATTTAAATGGAACTGATGTTAGAGATGTACTTGCTCCAGTCCTGACTGGACATATTTTTCAGAGTATCCAGAGGAGTGGTGTCCGACATTTTTTGGACCTGAGTCTGTCGATGGTGCAGACAGGGACCTATAGTTTATGAGTGATTTTCGGGTTGGTAGCCGGGATCACTAAGACCTTGTTATTGTCTTTATTAGCTTTTAGCACCAGATTTGTCTCCGGTTTTCAATTAAGACCTTGTATTGTATATTATTTTGGATGATGTATTATTATTATTGATGTTGTGGTTGTGGTAGTAGTTGTTGTTGGTTAGACTTTGGAGTTGTTAGTCTTCTTTGTTATCTTATCGTGCTTAGATTCGTGATTGAGTACTTACTTATCATTATGATATTGCTCCTCTGTTTGGAGTTGAGATCTTGACAGGTTTATATACTGATTGCGTGAGATTGTTATCTAGATAGTTGACCTAGACAGCGTTCTACCGCTGATGTTGCGGCGTAGGCTGGACGTACCCACGACTCATGCCTGATTTTTCGGGTGCGGGTCGTGACACATTTTTGGTGGCGGCCCCATGCAAGTCTCGATTCGCAATTAGTGCGATGTCATGGTGGTACAACAACTTAGTTGTACTGCTGCGAGCCTGCTATAGGATCTAGGATCTAGGATGAGAGTGTACTCAATCACGACTAGGAACAATTCCAATCTAATTATTCTAAAATTGTTTTCTTTTGAAATATTACTGTCCTTCTTTGACGATATCGTATCTTGCGCCGTATTAACTTCTTTTGATCTGTGTTCAGGATACCTCCGAAGACATGATCCCATCGTACCGTTCTAGCAGTTGCTACTGAGAGGTCTGCTACCTCTCGTCCAGCTCGTATTCAGGCAGCTGCTACCGCTCCGCTCACCACTCCTGCGGTCGAGGGAGCATCTGCTTCTCTCGGGGATCCTCCTTCACCTATCGATCCGAGGACTACCCCAGTCGTTCCGATGGTTCCTCCACCACTTCCTGCTCCAGTAGACGCCGCGCAGTTGTTTGCGTTCTTCAGGGAGATGATGGACGCACAGTACCGTCAGGTGGATGTGATGAGGCTAGGCATTGAGAACGCCCACCAGGTGGCTATGACGGCAGTGGACAGGGTAGAACAGATTCAGCCACAGGCAGATCAGATTCAGCGTCCGAGGTCGGACAGTATTATTTACTTTCAGAGGATATGGCCCAAGGAGTTCCGTGGTACAAAAGGGATCCTGTAGGCGGATGACTGGATAGAGCAGATCGAGGGGATCTTCAGGCTGGCACATATTCCAGACAGCATGCAGATAAAGGCAGCGGGCAGTCAGATGTTCGACCTCGCTTTGACATGGTATTGCACAGATACGAGGATCGCGGTGCCAGGGCATACTTGGGAGGCTTTCAAGAGGCTTTTTAAGGAGAAGTTTTTCCCAGATGTGGCGCTCAGTGCTTTGGAGAGCCAGTTTGAGGCACTCGTCCAAGGGACCATGACGGTGGACGAGTACGCAGCGGAGTTCTGCAGTCTGGGAAGATTCGTGGAGGGCTTGAGTGAGGCAGCAAAGGTAAGAAAGTTTCGCAAGGGCTTGGTCATGGCGGTCAAGTCTTTGATCAGGAGCGACCGCGAGGCAACTTTAGAGCAGATAGTAGGAGATGCTCAGAGGGCAGAGGATGACTTGGAGCTCAAGTCCAAGAGGGGCAGGCAGTACGAGTGGCAGTGCAGGACCGGCTAAGCGTCCCTATGTGCAGAAGGCATCACAGCAGGGTCAGGATCAGAGGGTTCCCACTTGTGCCTACTGCAGGAAGGCAGGACACACTTGGAATGTTTATAGGAGGAGGTTAAAGGTGTGTTTATTCTGTGGATCCGCTGCTCACCAGATGGGAGATTGCCCCACTGCACCTCCATTGGGTGGAGCACAGGATCAGAGTGTTGGAGCTAGGCCACCTATGGCACAGCATCATGCCCCGCACCAGCAGAGGGATATACCCCAGCAGGGCAGGACTTATGCGTTGACAGTCGAGGAGGCCGATGCTACGGGTATCGGATTAACAGGTCTGTCTCTTTGTTCTTCTTCCTGTCCTTTTCTATTCCTTGTGGTGTGCTTCATTAGTACCTGTTAGATTTTTTTGTGCTATGGTAGATAGTGTAGTGACCATATTGAGACTGTGATAACACGACCAGTAGGACCATGATCTTGTATTTTGTTTAGGTAGAATTTTTTGAATGTGGTTATTGGGGGTTTGACCTAGAGAGAGTGCGATTGACTTTAAATTTTGAGGACGAAATTTTCTAAGGAGGATAGGCTTGTCACCACCCCATTTCTAGAGTCGAATATTTTTTTATTATTTTTAATTTAGTTCAATGTGTATTATTTATAATTAATTGTATTTATAATTAATTAATGATTGTATTATATTTTATTGATTGTTTTAGGGTTTTGGCTAGCCTGGACCAATGTCAGACCCTAGTGGACCCATGTCCGACCCAGTCCACACCCTTGTGAGACTTATTTTTTAGGTTTAGAATATTTATTATATTTTTAGCGGGTTAGTTGGAGAGATTTAGAGTTAGTTTGAGTGCTTTTGGAACCCCGAAACCCAAAACCCAAGTTAAGAGGGCATTTTGGGTATTTTGGAACTTTGGAAACCCTTATTACATGTTGTGGCCAGCCAAATTCTAGTCCCAGACCCGTGTAACAGCAGCCACTCTCCCCCTATTTTCATTTTCTTCTTCTTCTTCACTTTTTATTCATCTCCACTCTTTCCTCCTTCTTTTCTTCTTTCCTCTTCCAAACAAGTAAGTTTCTCCATTTTCTCTCCTTCCTCCTTCCATTTCTTCTACTTATGTGAACCCTAACCCTATATTCTTTCCTAACCTAGGTGGGTAGAGCTTAGATTTGGTTTTGGAGCTAGATTTGGGAGCTTGGAAGCTTGGTTTGGTAGATTTGGAGCATTTTGGAGACTTTGGCTTGGGATTCCAACTCCCAAGAGGTAAACTCTAATTTTTCCCCTTGTAATTAATTTTATACAGTATAATTAATAGTTTAGAACCTTCCTAGACCCTTAGGCTACCCGTGGGAGGAAGTTGGAACTTGTTTGGATGAGTTTAGAGACTTTAACATTAGGTTTTGTGTCGATTTCTGGTGGAATCCGAATTTGGCCCAATTTTGGGTGATATCCTAGGTTAGACGGACCTAGGTAGACATTGTCAGGTGTCTTGAGGGTGAGTGCGTATCTCCGTTCGGACACGGGAAGTCGTGTCGCGAAGAAACGGGCGTTTCGGGCATTTTTGGAGTTTTTGTCGTCGCCGATTCTAAGTGCGTGCGCATTTTAGCCACGGACCTAGAATCAACGCGTTAGCATTTTTTCTAGGATTTAGACATCATTTAGGACCCGTGGGTAAATTTTGGGCCGATTCCGAGTTGGTTTGGTGTGCGTTTCAGGAGATTTTCCGAACCGCACACCGCGTGTTCGTCGAAATGACCGAACGGCCATTTCAACTTGGTTTTCTATTTTTGGGCTTGTGCGTCCGTTGGGTTAGCATCAGGGAGTGTGTGCTAGAATTCTTGGACTATATTTTATATATTTATAGGTGTTTGTGCATGTCGGGGTCGTTGGGCGCGCGTTGGTGGGGCATTGTGAGTGTTGTGTGTTGTGTGTGTGTTGTGTTTATATATATATATATGTATATATATATATATATATATTCGTGTGTGTTTCTATATATATATATATATTTCTATATATGTGTGTGTTTTTATGTATATGTAAGTGTGTTAGTGAGTGCTTGTGTGAGTGTGTTTGTGAGTGCTTGTGTGAGTGTGTAGGTGAGTGTGTGTGTGAGTGTGAGTGAGTGTTTATATATATATATGTATGTATATGAGTTTGTGTGTGTGTATATATGTATAAGTATTTGTGTGTGTGGTTATATATTAGTGAGAGTGTGTGTTAGTGTGTATAAGAGTGTGTGTGTGAGGGTGTGTGAGAGTGAGTGTGTGTGAGTGAGGGTATATATATATATATATGTTTGAGTGTGTGAGTGTGTATATGTATATATATATATTAGTGTGTGTGTGTATATATATATATATATATATATATATATATATATATATATATATATATATATATATATATATATGTGTGTGTGTGTGTGTGTTTATATATATATATATATATATATATATATATATAGATATATGTATGTATGTGCTTGTATGTGTGTGTGTGTATTTATATGTTAGTGTTTGTGTGTGTATATATATATGTTAGTGTGTGTGTGTGTAGATATATAAATATATAGAGTGTGTGTGTATATATATATATATATAGATATATGTATCTATATGTGTGTCTGTATGTAGTCGTGTGTGTGTGTTAGAGTGAGAGGGGGGGCTGGGCTGAAACAGAACAGCAACAGCAGCACCTGCTGTGTGGGGCAGCAACCCCCACAACAGCAGCTGCATAACAGTAGTAGCAGTGTTCAGCGAGGCGCGTGACGAGGTTAGCAGCTAGTAGCCATGTGCGAGAGAGGAATAGATAGTTAGATAGATGGTTAACTAGATATATACATAGATAGATAACTAGGTAGGTGAATAGGTAGATTAATAGATGGATATCTATAGATAGATACATAGGTAAATATATATCTAGATAGCTAGATATAGTTAGATAGATAAATGAATAGGTGGATATATATATATATATATATATAACTAGATAGTTAGATAGAATTTTAGTTAGATATATAGATAGGTATAAGATAGATAGATAGATAGATAGATAGATAGATAGATAGATAGATAGATATAGATAGGTAAATAAATAAATAGATACATAGATAGTCGATAGATAGATCTATAGATAGCTAGATTAATAGATGGATAGATACCTAGGTAGATAGATATCTAGATACATAGATACATAGATGAATAGTTAAATAGATAGTTAGATTGATACGTAGATTCATAGATAGATATATATAACTAGATAGATAGATGGATAGATTTAGATAGATAGTTAGATAGATATATATCTATAGGTATAGATATATAAATACATATAGCTAGATATATATTATAGCTAGATATATATATGTATAGGTAAGGTAAGATATATAAGGTATGTGTATATGTGTGTATGTGAGATATATATATATATGTAGATACCTAGGTATATGCCTATATGTATTATATATATATATATATATATATATTTTAGCCTAGATTATAGCTAGATATATATGTTTATGCATAGTTAGTTAGCTAGAGGGGTAGTAGGGTTGAGTTTAGAGAGGTATCTCAATACCTTGAGATATCCAAGGTATTGAGTTTCGAGCGGGGTATTTAAGCAATTTTTATATGCTTATGTGTATATATTTACGCGTGCTAGCATAGGTCTTAGCGGGTTTAGGCGGGGTGCGTAGCCTAGGTTGAGGTATCGAATACCGAGGGTATCCCGGTATCTCAAGGAGGCGAGTTTGAGGGTTTATTAGCCTAATGACCTAGTTTTGGCCTAAAATTTTAGGAGCACCGTAGTTTGACCTAGAGTTGACCGTAGTTGACCCGGTTGACCGCCAAAGTCAACTTTTGACCTAGAGTTGACCTAGAGTTGACTTTTTGGATCTATAGTTGACTTTTTGACCAAGATTTTACCGGTTTAATCCGTTTCACCTAGAACGACCCTAGAAGCCTATTTTTAGTTATTTATATCTGTTTAACTTATTAGAAACCTGTTTAACCTTGCTTTTCGTATTAGGTCCTTGCGATACCAGTTCAAATCGCCAATTGCTCAGGATGTCAGGCGAGTACATTCTCTGATAGTTTTTATTATTTGATGATTATTATGATTCAGCTTCTAGTATAGTATCATCTGATTATTCTGGCATAACACGGGACACTGACTGGTATTTCTGGATTCATTTACTTGTGACACGTATATTTTATGTTTCTGGCCTCTATTCTGGAATCACCTACAGGCATCACTCATATTTCTGGATGGACTCTTACTTGATTTACGTGTCGGGTCTTGGATTCACTTGTATTAGTCGAGGTGGAGAAATACTCGAGTAGACATGTAAACATTCCTATCTGGAATCATCAGGAATCACTCCCTCTCGTCTAATCTGGAATGATAGCAATCGCGCACCCAGTGTGCGGTGAGTCGTACTTACCCCTAGCCGTTTACATGTCGAAACAAGTATTTCAAAGACACTGAGTTCATTCTTTATAGTCTGGACTCACTTGCATTCTTGTTGGTCTCACTTACATATTTCTGTACTTGACTCACTATATGTATTTCATGCTGGACTCACTACACGTTCATGTGCACAGACTTGAGCTTAGCTTAGATTTCTTGTATCTTACAGTTATTACTATCTTGTTTCTGATATTCCTGTATCTTTACCTTTATGCACCAGTGATTTATATATTTCTTGTTTCATACTTGCTTTATTCTTCTTGCTACTTGCTATAACTGTTTTATAGTTTTTATCATTTAAATGGAACTGCTGTTAGAGATGTACTTGCTCCAGTCCTGACTGGACATATTTTTCAGAGTATTCGGAGGAGTAGTGTCCGATGTTTTATGGACCTGAGCCTGTCGATGGTGCAGACAGGGACCCTCTAGTTTAGGAGTAATTTTCGGGTTTGTAGCCGGGATCACTAAGACCTTGTTATTATCTTTATTAGCTTTTAGCACCAAATTTGTCTCCGATTTTGGATTGAGACCTTGTATTTTATATTATTTTTGATGATGTATTATTATTATTGATGCTGTGGTTGTTGTAGTAGTTATTGTTGGTTAGACTTTGGAGTTGTTTGTCTTCTTTGTTATCTTATCGTGCTTAGATTCGTGATTGAGTACTTGATTATCATTATGATATTGCTCCTCCGTTTGGAGTTGAGATCTTGACAGGTTTATATATTGATTGCGTGAGAATATTATCTAGATATTTGACCTAGACAGCGTTCTACCGCCGATGCTGCGACGTAGGCTGGACGTACCCACGACTCATGCCCAATTTTTCGGGTGCGGGTCATGACACTCTTCGGGTACTAATGAACAAGCCAAGTGTTCTTAATTCCCGACTTGCGACTTGGGTGATGTTATTAACACCGTATGACATGGTGTACGTCCCTCAGAAGTCCATCAAAGGCCAAGCATTGGCTGATTTCCTAGCTGCTCATCCGATCCCGGAGACCTCCAAGCTATACGAGGACATTCCCGATGAAGTTGCAGAGTGTAATTCCGCAATGGAAGGCGATGCATGGCAACTATTCTTCGATGGTGCCTCCAGAACTGGTCCCAGAGAAAACGTGGTCTCAGGAGTAGGAATTATCCTGGTTACTCCTGATAAGCTCGTCATCTATCGAGCATATTCTCTCAGCAAGCCCTGTTCTAATAATGTGGCCGAGTATAACGCTCTATTAATTGGGCTCCAAGTTGCTAAAGAATTGGGCATCGAATCTCTGGAAGCTTTCGGTGACTCTCTGCTGATTGTCAATCAAGTCAGAGGAATATATGAAGTCCGGAATCCAGACCTCATCTCTTATCACCAAGCAACGGTTGAGATAGCCATGACATTCAAAGGATTCTTCCTGAAACATGTGCCCCGATCTCGGAATCTGGAAGCTGGTGCCCTAGCTAGTCTAGCTGCAGATTTAGCTATTCCTATAAGAAGGCAGAATTCGGTAATCCTTCTTAGCAGAGATTTATTCTGTGTGAAAAACAACTTTCACATAGAATGCAGCTACGCTGTGAACACAGATCCTCTTAGGAGAGACTAGAGAAGTCCCTTTATAGATTTCGTGGCATACAGAATCTTGCCGGAGGACCCTAAAGAAGCAGTATCCATCAAAAGACGATCATTATGCGTCTATTTTGAGGCGTCCTCACAGTGTCTATTTCGCCGAACCTACGACGGACTGCTATTGAGATGTCTCTCAGATGATGAGGCACAGTGGATCATCCGTGAAGCTCATGACGGCGTATGCGGAGCACATCAACCCGATCCTAAGCTACATGATCGTATCAGGAGGATGGGCTATTACTGGCCTACTATGATCACAGATGCAATAAAGTATGCAAGACAGTGCAGAGCATGTCAGGTCCACGCAGACTTTATCCATCAACCTCTTGAACATCTACATCCTACGGTTGCATCCTGGCCTTTCGAAGTATGGGGTATAGATATCATTGGTCCTATTCACCCGTCTTCTTCCAGAGGTCACCGGTTCATACTGGCCATCACGGATTATTTCTCCAAATGGGCAAAGGCGATCCCTCTTGCTGAGGTGAAGGCATCTAATGTGATCAGCTTCATCAAGCATCATGTCATTTATCGCTTTGGGATACCCCGAAGTATAATTCATGACAATGGACCTCAGTTTATCAGCCAAGCATTTCATCGATTTTGCGATAAAAATTGAATACAAAATGTGGCCTCTACGGCAAATAATCCTGCTGCTATTGGTTTGGCGGAAGCTTTCAACAAAACCATTATCAAGCTCTTAAAAAAGTTTGTCTCTTCGAACAAAAGGGATTGGAATGAGAAGCTGGAAGAATGTCTCTAGGCATACCGCACAACGGTATGAGCACCGACAGGTTGTACCCTATTCTCACTGGTTTATGGAAGCAAAGCAGTTCTCCCTATTAAAATCCAGATTCTGTCACTCAGGATAGCCGTGGCTAATGAGCTGACTCAAGAAAAGAACGACCTTTTAAGGCTTCAAGAGCTAGAAGGATTAGATGAGAAATGCCTCCAAGCTTAACAGTGCATCACGTTCTACCAAGCACGCATTTTCAGAGCTTTTAATCAAAAAGTAAAGAAAAGAGTGTTCAAAGTTGGCGAGCTAGTCTTAGCTGTGAGAAGGCCGATGATTCTTACTCACAGAAGTAAGGGTAAATTCTAGCCCAAATGGGAAGGTCCTTATGTGATCGAGACGACGTTCTCAAACGACGCTTACAGGTTAGCCAAGCCTAATGGAGACTTATTGATGGCTCGCATTAATGGAAAATTCCTGAAGAGGCACTATGCTTAACCTCCTTTGCTCAAGTGGAATAAGGCAAAAATCTTATTCTGATAAAACTACTTCCAAAACGAAACTAGTTGGAACGTATTCTATCATGTTCTTATTACCTCTGAATAGATATATTTAACTAATTTGGAACTTCAAAACCTATCACGTCCATACTACCTCTGATAGTGTTTTGTGTACAAATTTTAGCTAAAAGCATATTCTATCATGTCAATATAACCTCTGAATAGATATATCCTGCTAAAATTTATCGAGAGTATATCACGTCCATATTACCTCTGATATCACTTTTACCCAAACCCGTCATTTATATTCCAAAATGATGGGTCCAAAAAGTCAGATGAAAGCCTCTTTATTATTCCCGAAAAGAGCAAAATTACATTAGAAACTAAAATAAATAAATAAAAAGTACATTATTTGGGAGGAGCGGTCAGGTCGCGAATCTGCCGTACCAGAGCAACCATTCTCTCATCCCAGGAGTTCAGGAAGTCGGTGCGAGCCCGTTCCAACCTTGCTGTATCATTGTTCAAAGCAGCCAACTCGGACCGAGCATGCACAAAATCGGCGTGGATGACACCCACATGTGTCAGGTTCCGCTGAGCAGTATCCCATCGAGCATTCAGCACATCTCGGGTGGCCGACAAAGAAAGAGCCTTTGCCTCTGATTGAGCAAGCTCCTCTCTCAATCTGTGGGCCCTTGCTGTCTCTTCCTCGTATTTGACTTCGCACTGAGTCAGCTCGGGAGTGACGTACTCCAATTGGACACGTTCTTCATCCATCTCCTGCTGATGTGCCTGGATGGATTTATTTAGGGCTTCCATCTGCCCAACAAGCTCTACAGTTAGAGAGTCGTACCTAGCTTGGACGAGGCCTTCAATGCTGTCTCGAGATAGCTACAAATATTCGTTAATGGGTTGCTCCAAACCATTAACTATCTACTCCAGGGTATCAGCCCTCTCGGTATCGTCAAAATCTCTGATCGCCACTATCGAGAACTTAGAGGACCTCCTCAGTGCCTCGAAGCTCAGATTCTTCTCTAGCACCATTGATATCAATGTTCTCATAGTGGTGTTGAAGATACCAGTGTACTGCTCGGTCAGCATGGCTAGATCCGAATTTACGCTGGAGGTGGCTGCAATATTAGCAAAACTCCCTCCAGGAATGACTGCAGACGATGTTGCCACAGTCATCGCCTCAACAGGTGGCGCGACAAAAGAAGATCCCCCAAGACCGGACGAAGTGACCGGCGTACTCAAAGGAGGCATTGTCGTAATGCCAGGCTCATCCTCCTCCCGAGATACCGGAACCGTCTAGGGAGAGCCGGCACTCGAAAGTGTCTCCTCTTCGAAGCCGAATACCTCCATGTCGTCGCCAGGAGCTGAAATACTGCCCTCCCCAAAGAGGTCTTCCCCTGAAAAGAAGACAAAGGGAAGTTAATGTCAAAATAATAGTAAACTTTTCTAAAAAGAGGCATAAAGACGACATTTACCTATGGTTGATGGCATATATGTTGCGTCGGCAGCCAGTACAGCTAAATCATTTCTTAGTGATGCTAGGCAAGCTGTCAAACCTGGAGAAGGGGGTGCGCTAACGAACATCGGCATGTACTCTTCCGAATCTTCGCCGAGATTCACTCGAGGTTCACTAGGTAGAATCTTGCTGGGTGCACCTATAGACACGGCAGGGGTTTCTCCCGATGCTGACCTGGATAAATATATCCTTATCCGGCTTGGGCCCGAAGGCGATCTCGTTCCACTGTCCAAAGCGGCAGCAGCGACAGCAGCCTCCAGCAGGAATTCTCCGGCACCGCCAATCGGGACTGTCGAGGTTCCCTCTCTAAAAGGTGAGGAACCTCCAATCAAAGAATTATCCCCAACATGGGGAGATGCAGGCTCACTTCTAGGAGCCTCATTACCAGGAATCCGGAGAGGACGAGTAACCGTCTTCTTCTTCTTCTTGCGAGGGGAAGTCTCCTTCGGAGCTGGAGCCCTTCGCTTTCCAGAGATTACCAGAGGCCCTGCGGGCGGAGGTACTTCACCCCTCGGTACCGCCAACAGAGGCTCATCTGGATTGATGGACTCCTCACCCTCGTCAGAAGAAACGAAGGGAATTTTGACTCTTTCCCCAGGCTTGGAAGAGGGCATCCTGAAACTTCCACGCATATCAAAATCGTGATGGAAGGTGTTGGTTGCCATATAGAACTGGGCATAAGAGTGGAGAATGCGCAGCTCCGTGGAGAGTGAAATGACGGGCACGGTAAAAATTGCTTCAGTACAACCCATGATGAAGTATCGCCATCCTCTCGCTCCATCAATGAGTCCGCCATAGGACCAGAAGTTGGTGACGGCATTGCCCACGTGCAACTAGTCGTACCCGAATTGCCTGGCAATCTGACTAGGCAGGTAGGGTTCCAAGAAGCATTGGTCTTCACTTCTGTACAGTAAATGGGAAGGTCTAATGTAGACCAACCAATTAAAAGACTCAGGAGAAAGAACGGTATTCCTGTCGTCTATATCCTGAAGTTTGATCCCCTGTTGATTGAGATGTACAGGGGGGATAGTGCAGAAGAGCTTCCAACTGTGACCTAAATTTATCACCCGCCGACAGTCTAAAACTGTGGTCACATTCCAGGAATAATTCTTGTAGTTCAACAAGAAACTACCCCCCGAGCTACTGCCAGAGCCGGGAGACATCACCCTCGGTTTTGGAGAATTAACCATCCCATCAAATACAAGTATGGTAATTCTACCCTGGGAAAGCTATCACGCCGAGTTTCATCGGTGAGCAGCCCGTCAGTTATGGCCCTCAGGCCAGCTTGTATGCGGCACACCATGGAATGGAGCAATCCCAGTCTTGCCCCGAACACCAGACGCACTATAGGCCACAGCGTGTTGCGGTGAATGCGGTCCGCATATGCGATGTCGGGTACCACCATTTGGCGTAGCCATATGGAGAGGAAGCTAGCCAGTTGAGCTTCCCTGGACAGAGGCCTGCGGCAATGCCTCAAATAACTATAGGCCTTAGTGCCTGCAGGTTACTTCCCTATCCCTTCATCGAGGACCTGGTCCGGAGCCCCAACGTCTTCCATGAGATCGTCGACTACCTGAGCACTAAGCATGCTCAGAAAATTCAAAGGCTGATCCTTCATATCCAAGACCTTCTCTGGCTTAGCGGTCCTGGCCCGGTGAAAGAAGAGGTAAGACGCCCATTTATTAATATGAGCCAAATCTGAGGGCTCACCATAAAAGCAGTATGAGCGAGGTAATGGCACATCAGCTCCTGGTACACTTCCACTACCCGAGGGTCTGAATCCCCCAGCTCCTGGTTCGTGGGAACTTACTCTTCATATGGAGTATCCCCCATCGACAGTCTCGAGATCTCTGCCATCTCATGGAGGGCCAATCCCAACTCCCCCAGTGGAGTGGCGAAAGTCCTGGTGAGCAAGATATATCGCTCCATCAGAGCCAGAAATAGGTTGGGGTTGAGAGGTAACCCAACACTGGTAGCACTCACAGCTGCATACAGACCAATGCCCTCCAACTCGGTCTGAAAATGCTTCAGGGCCCATTCAGCTAAGCGAGCCCATCGAAGATTTGTGGGGGTGATCCACCCTCCTGTCCGAGGATTCACCTTAGGGTATACTCCCCCGTGCCCCATGAAATCGTTACAGAAAGTCAGTAATTGGACCGACTGGAGGACTAAATTGTCTTCACTCAGGACACTTCCCAGGTATAGTCCCCTGAACGACGTTACAGAGCCGGAAGGGCGGCTAACAAACTACCCTTGGTCAGCTTCTTTCAGATGAAATATCTTCCCCGCCCGGCCGTGAAGATCGAGAGTCAGCGTCCACGACCTCCTCTTGGGATGTGTAGCATGGAAGAATGCCAAGATGGGATAGTCTCTCAGCATCTTGGGCAGATACAAAACCAAGCCCCCGGCTGGAAAAACCTAGATTTCTTTCTTGGGCTTCGTCTGGGATTTATTGTCAATCATGTCCCCAAAGAGGAAGGCCGACTTTATGTATTGGTCCCCATCTATGTACGTCAGGGGCTCTCCGTTGATCATATTTAACAGCATCCGCTCTCCTTGAGCCGATATTAAAATTTCCCTTCCTTCGGGATACTGGGGTCCAGAGATGGAAAATGTCACGTGGGATAAATCCTCCAGGTAGTTGGAGTGCAGCCTCCCGGCAGCGGAACCCATCACCTCAGCCAATGGAGACGCGTGCAAGTTAACTGCAAAATGCAAGAAAGACAAGTCAGTTTCTATAATCTTGTAGCATATACCAAAAATCAACAGTCTGTGCTTTATGCCAAAACTGTAAAAACTTGAGCTTTTACGTTGGGATCCCATTTCGAGGCGTAAAATTCAAGACTGGCAGTATATGTTAAGTTTTCGACAGTCTGTGTTTTACGCCAGACTGCCAAAATTTGAGTTATTACCCCGGAATTTCCATCCCTGCGTAACACTCAAATTATATAGTATACGCCAACTTTCGACAGTCAAAGCTTTTACGTCAGAAGAAACGAAGAAGAAACGAAGAAGAACTCGAACAGTCGAAGGCTCGGAGAAGAAACGAAGAAGAACTCGAACAGTCGAAGGCTTTCTTTCGCAGAAGACGGATGAAAAGTTTTTCTCTCAGAAACTTGGGGTATATATAGAGTTCGGATGGACTCCTCGAATCCTGAACCAAATCTCATATTTAATATTCGGTTATGATTGGGGACTACGTCAGCCTATTTACGCTAAAGAGAAGGCGGACAGTCAGCGAATTCGAAAAGTTTTCGTGCAAAGCAGATTCGTGGTTTTTACGCAAAAGAGCTTTCTACGCTCGACAACTACAGATCTACGGTTTTACACTCACAGGCTACAAGTCTATGGTTTTACGCCCGGATGCTTTTATGCTCGGTAGCTTTTACGCTCGAGAGGCTACAAACCTAGGACTTTACGCTCAGCAGCTACAAATCTATGATCTCATGCTCGGTGGCTTTTACGCTCAGAGGCAACAGATCCACAACTTCATGCTCGGAAGATTTTTTTTTTCAGAAGCTACAAATCTACAGTTCTACGCCCGGATGCTCTCATGCTCAGCAACTTTTACGCTCGAGAGGCTACGAACTAATGATTTCATGCTCATCTACAGATCTATGACTTTTCGTATATCTAAAAAAATACGCAGGCCAGAGTACAGTACATCTGAACAATTCTTAAGGAGGTAAATTACAAGGGTTCACAAAGAAGAGATTCCTTCTTGACCTCAAAATGTCCCAAGTACCCAGATCATACAGAATTCAACATTGAAAGTTACTCTTCTTCATGGGTCGATTCGAAGTTCATCCAGAATCCAGTCTGAATATTTTGTCTACAGTTCAAGATGGCAACTCAGTTTTTTGACAGCCATTTCTCGCCATGTTCCAAGGGATTTTCGAGAAATCATTCTTGAAGATGATAGTACGAACAAGAATTCTGTTTATCAGAAGTGACAGATCAGAATTCTATGCGGTTTCTCATTTCTAACAACAGGATAGTTCGAATACTCGACTGCTAAGCGGCTTTCTGCGCATCCTTAGTCATGCGTAAAAGATATGACAGGACCTAGCACTCTTTCTAAACTGAGTCGGCATAAAGTTACCAAACGTGTCGAAGCTACACTTATTCAGACTTCACAGCAAAAATATATGGCAAGATGATCATATGCACAGAAGAAAGACAATTTTATTAAAACATGATTACATATGAGGGAAATCCACTCTACAAGGGTTTTTCTTTATTTTTATGATTACATATGAGGGAAATCCTGTCTATAAAGGACTTCCTTATCGTCGTCTGAAGATCGCGCCCAGAATCTGTTCTGCCAGGTTCTCGTATGGGCGGAATTCTTTATCCATCTTCTCCAGCAGTTTGTCAATTTCCGTAAACTGACTGACAAGAAATGATCAACGACGGGAGGATACAAAATTGTATCTGCTTAAATTATACAGATCCCATGCTCCGTACGCTATGACAGATTAAGTTGAGATATTTTACCTAACTCAATACTGGAGGAAAGAGCTAGTTTGTCTGCTCTCGGCCATGAACGGCAGGGCTAGTTTGTCCCTCGTCTACGAACAACGAGAGAAGATACAGCTTGCAAGTTGTGTGGTCTAAAATGACCCTTTCTCTCTCCAAAAGAACCGCCATACAAAGTTGCTGATTATCCCGAACAAAGGAGGCTATGATATCCTTCCATGATCCATCGTTGCAGAGGACATTTGCTCGAAGATGCCATCTTTTTTGGCTCCTTACATGCTGGAAGAACATGGTCTTCTCCTCACTCAAGTCGATTCGACAAACTCCGGCGATCATCTCTGTGTGGTGAAGGAAATATGGGAAGAACAGGTTAACTCCTCAGCCTTTTTATAGGTGAAAGAGATCACACCGATCCCCAATAACTCTGCCATAAAGTCATCCTTAAAAGAATGTGTCAGACTTGACCGTTTCAGAGTGTTTTAAATTACGAGGAACGTTTCATGCTTCATTCAAAGAATTTCAAATTATGAAGAATTTAAAAGCTTTGAAGGGGGTCTTGTAGAAGCATAAAAAATACGCTGGATAGCTCTATGCAGCATCTTGATGTTGGGCAGCATAAAAAGATGACTTCAGAGCCATCAGCGTGCAAACAGAGCTTTTTTGCTGAGCACATCATAAAATATAAGCTCAAGGACTATTCGCGTAAAGCAGTATGTCCAGGATGCTTCGACGTAAAAAAGGTGCTACATCGCATTTTTGGCGTAAAACTCATCCGCTTTCAATGCAGCATTGAAGTGTACGAGGAACGCTTCATCTTCCCCAAAATAAACCTGTCAAATCGTGCAGTGAACCTGATATCTGAACTCCTGACAAAGAGTACTGCACGACTACCGAGACGATGGCTATAATAATGGCGCGGCATAGCGACCCAGACTGTCGTTTAGTGATATCTCCTTGGCGTAAACTGCTTTTACGCATACAAGGGAATACGCTGTCTAGTTTTACACAGGAAGACGTGAGCTCCTTACCCTCAGCAGAAGACAAACAGACTGCCACGTCAAAAGCTGCTCTTCGTACAGGGCTCGAGATACGTCTCTGTATTTAATGCGCAGAATACGGACAGATGCCCGAGGTACGTCTCTGCATTTAATGCGCATAATACTGACAGATGCCCGAGGAATGTCTCTGTATTTAATGTGCAGAATACTGACAGAGGACCGAGGCACGTCTCTGTATTTAATGTGCGAAATGATGGCAAATCTTCGAGACACGCCTCTGGAATACGCTGCCTAGTTTTACATAGGCAGACGTGAGCTTCTTACGCTCCCCAGAAGACAAACAGAATGCCATGTCATCAGTTGCTCTTCGTACAGGGTTCAAGGCGCGTATCTGTATTTAATGTGCAGAATGATGGCAAATCTTCGAAGCCACGCCTCTGCATTTAATGTTCAGGATGGGGGCAGATCTCTGTATTTAATGCAAAAGATTTGATTATATCTCCAAAAGCTGTAATTTTGGCTAAAACGTCCACATTATCTCGTCTTGTATGCCAACTCAGCCTTTACGCCTACTCAGCTTCTACGCCCACTCGGCTTCTACGCCTACTCGGCTTCTATGCCTACTTGGCTTCTACGTCATGGTGACAGTTATTGGCTTCTACGCCAACCTCTTATTGTCACGACCCGCACCCGGTTTAGGGGCACGAGTGCGTGGGTACGTCCAGCCTACGCCGCAGCATCGGCGGTAGAACGCTGTCTAGGTCGAGTACTATCTAACAATCCCACGCTAGTATCCAACTCCATAAGGAGATTCGGATAATACTATAAAAATATTCACAACATACCCAATCACAACTACAGCACGATAGGAATTTGAAGAAATAAAAGAATACAACACAAGTCTAGAGACAACATAATCATACCTGCAATCATTAACTTCCAATCCCCAAGTGTGTCGGAACCAGTCTACTAAGGTCACAGTCTGGAAAAATATTTTCCAGTCAGGAAGGAGCAAAGTACATCTCTAATTAGCAGTTCTATATATATGACATAAACTATGTAGCAGTTCTAGATGGAACATACCAGATGCATGTATAGGTACGAGAATGTATAATGAGAGAAATACTGGAATTACTGTAAGTAAATGCAGGAAAAGAACAATATGTCAATGAGCAGAATCCTATGACTAAGTGTGTGAGTACTAGCTTTAACATGTGATCGGCTTGGGAACTTGATCAGGCTGGTTACATGTGATTAGCTATGGTTCATATAAAGTCAGGCTAACCGTTGGTTAGCTATGATGCATGTAGAGGTCAGGCTAATTACACGTAGCAGCTATGGAGCATGTAAATGGTCAGGCCGCACCCGACGTGAGATGTGGGGTGAGCTATGGTATATATAAAGTTGGGTATGATCACATATCTACACTAAAATACTCCCCACCCCCGACTGATATAGTAGATCCAATCATGGTACGCTATGGCACGGGATTCCCTAGGAAGGTAGCAAATCTCCCCGGGAATCAGTGTCTGTACATGCACAAGATAACAAGGAAAACAAGTCTTGTACAAGCTACACCATGAATAAGGAATAACATCTCATGACGAGATCCGTGTATACCAATCCGTGTAACCAATGTGTCAAGAACATGGATATTTACACTAGATACAGTGAACATAGGAGATATCATAAATTAGAAACTAATCAGAGAATGTACTCGCCTTGGGTCCTTAGCTGTCAATACCAATGTCCTGCCCTTGAAGTCTCGCAGGACGAACCAAAAGTCCTATAGATATATGATAAAAATAATATTTGCATCAGATGTTACACTAACATAATCATAAGATACTGAACGCAGGGCACTGGTCAACTAGGGTCATCTAGTATCTATATATACATATATCAATAATTAAATATAATACATATATATGGTTATACCAAAGTATATACAAATATGTATTAGTGTATATATATTAAATGGATATATTATATAAATATATTTGTATATAAAAACATACAAGACACCCATTATTTAAGAATATGCATATATATACATACACTAAATAAATATACATATACCATATATGTATACAAGTATATATATATATAAATCAAAATACCAAACAATATATATATATATACACATCCAATTGGTACTTATTTTATATACAGGTATAAATATATTAATATATATAAGCTACGTGTATATATATACACACCAAATACGTACATATATAAAAACATATTACTAAGGTACGTATTTACATATATACCAATAATATTTACATACATATACTGAAAATATATATGAATACATATACAAATTAATACATATAATATATATATAATCAAAATACACAATTACTAACCCAATTGAGTTTATACTATATACATATACATTAAATATACTATACAAAATAAACCAACACACATACATGTACAGATGTATGTATATGAATACTTATATAATAACACAAAAATTATGCCAATACATATACACATGTATATATATATATATATATGTATTCCGACGCGTATTTATACATTTATATACGTATAAATGCTAAAAAGAAGGGAAAAGGGACTCACGGTGGTGGTGGTGTATAGCCGCCGGAGTGTCGATGGCCGGACAGTGGAGGGCCTGGCGGTGATGACGTCTCGGCTCAGGGAGGAATGGAGATCGGCCGGGTACAGTGCTGTGCTGCCGTCGGGGAATGGTGGTAATGGTGGTGTTAGATGGTGATGATGGAGGTGGCATTCGGGAGCAGCGGGCCGTCGGAATCTGGAGGAGTTCGCAGGAAGTCGGGGATGGGCCGCCGGGTCGACGAGCCGGAGATAGTGTCAGCAGCAGCCGGCGCACAGGCGGGCTGCCGGAGGGATCTCGAACGGGAATGGTGAGCCGGCTGGGAAGTCACAGAGGGAGATGGGGAGGAGTTGAGAAGCACAGATGGAGGGGCTGCAGTGGCCGGGGGCTCGGCTTGGCTGATCCGCCGGAGGGCCGCCGGGCACAGGGAGTCGGCTGCAGTGGGATGGAGCCGTCAGTTTGAGCAGCGGGTGCTGCCGAGGAGCGCCGGACTGGACTGATGGCCGGAGGGAGAAAGAAACGCAACGAGATGGGGTCGGCCTGGCCGGTCTCGGGGCTGGCCGCCGGGGTTGGCCGGGTGGCCTGATGGCCGGAGGGAGTATGGGAGATGGGAGATGTGAAGGTGTTCGGGTCGGGGATGATGCAGGGATGAGGGCCGGAGGGCTCGCTGACCTGAGCATTCGGCCGGCCGGAGAACAGAGTAAGTGGTGATGGGATGAACAGTGCTTGGGGGGAATGAACAGTATTCCCCCCTTTCTTCTCTTTTAAATTTCAACATTTAAAGAAGAAAGGAAGAAGAAGAAGAAGAAGGAAAGAAGAAAAAATAAAAAAATGAAGGGGAGAAGAGTAGCTGCGGGTAGGGGCTTGGGGAGGTGTGCTTCCCTAGGAAATTTTTAGGGATTAGGGTTTTCTAGGGATAAGTGTTGGTGGGCTTTAAATAGGGTGATGCATGTGGAAAATCAAGGGTGAGGATGCACCCATAGAATGAGTGGTCCAGATTGGACATGGAGAATTTCTTCATGTGGGTGAGGGTGTTGACTAGTCAATGTTGGGCCTCTCCATTGGTTTAGACAAATGGGTGTTGACACCAAAATGTAGATTTGCAAATTAACCCCCTTAAATTTGGGTATTTGCACAAACGCATGAAATGACGAAAATTTGGCGGGCGATTCGGTGTCCGGTGTTTTGTAGGGTCAGGGGGGCTGTAAGATCGATATGGGCTCAAATAGCAGGGCACTGGAATTACATTGGAATTTCAATATCGATTAAAATAGTATCCTCAATTTAAATAGAAATAAATGCAAGTTGTGTTCAACAATTAATTATGAGTACATGGAGCCAAAATCAGGTCAGGTCATCAATACCAATATTGAAGAAGACTCAGAACAGAATATTACCCTAATTTGGGCCACACGAAAAAATAGGTCAAGATGGCCTCCAATTTTCGATTGGAACGCACAACGATACAAAATAGGAATTTATTAAATAACGTCCGCGACGAATTTTTTTTTTTTTTTTGTGCGGTCAAAAATAATGTACAAAGAGCACAATTATGAGTTGCAAAAATAGCAGAATTGAAGGCGGGCATGTCTAGGGCAAGATTGTAAAATTTGTTGGATGACAAAAATCGGGGTAGCGCTCCAAATATCGAAGCAAAGGCAATACACAAAATATTAAATAAAATACAGTAATTAATTACAATCTCCAAATATCAAATTCTAAATAAAATAATAAAATCCAGAATTCTATAATTCGGACAGGTGTTCGTCTACTGGGCTTCTAGGTCTAGTCTGCTAGCTAAAAATAAAATAAATAAACACTGCATATAATTATATATTTAATTACACATCACATAATTATTAAATTAAATACTATCAGGCAATTAATTAATTATAACTACAATAATATTAAATATTATAAAAAGTCAAAAATGCCCCTATTTTCGGAATGTGGTAGTGACAAGTCTACCCACCTTAAAAGAATTTCGTCCTCGAAATTTAAAATCCTCATATTAGTGTTTAATCATACACCTTATTATTTCCCTCAAAATTTAAATTTATCATCCATAAAATCTTTTAATAATCCACAATGTCCTTTCGCAAATTCAAAATTCTAAAATTGTTGTATAACCGGAAAAATCCTCAAAATTTATCATCGAACTCTATTCGTATCATAATCTCCTACGAATCTGATGTTAGTAATTAAACCCGAATTGATATCTACTCCTCTAACTTAATCCAACAATGCACATTTAAAATTTCCATCAAAAACACTAATCCATGAATCCAAATAAAAACTCGTCCAAAAAGTTTGTGTTTAATCACTAACCCATTTATCATCTTACTCCATAAATTTGAGCAAATCACTAGATAAAATTTTTTTTTTTTTTTTACCATCCAATCCTTTGATCGAAAATTTAGTCCTTGCACGTTTATAAAAATTAAAATTTTATCCCAAAATTCGAATTCAACACTAATCCATTAGTGATCTAAATCCTTGATTCCTTTTTCCTTACAATACTCAAATAATATAACACTCGCAAAATCCTCCATTACTATTTTCAATTAAATCTTTATCTTCCAGTCCAATAAAATATAATAATAACCTTCTAAATTTCCTCAAAAATTTTAATGATAAATATATCATAATCAATAATCATCAATCCTACCATATTAAATTCTCAACCTCTCATTTAAATTAATGTTTATCCTCGAAGTCTAATGATAATTTAATCACATCTCAATCTTGATAAAATCAATGATTTATCAACTCTGCCATATTAATCCTTAATTCTTTATGCTTATCTTCCAAAATTTTAGCATCTCGTGTCTCTTGTCAAGTCATAACCTTGTCATAGATCTTTGCTATGGTCCAAACCCCAATGATCATGGTTTAAGAAGATTCTACCTACAGTCATGCAATCTAAGAAAATATATAGGTCATGTGTCCTGTCATGGTATTGTAGTCTCTGTCAGGGTGTACTAGTAGCTACATTCTAACAAGGAAATCATGAATACGAACTACAGTATTGGGAAAACAATCAATCGAAAGATGGAAGAAGGAATCATTAGGAGGGGAAGAAAGAACTCGTTAACATATTTCTTGCGGTATCTGTTATCTCTTACAAACACTTAACTCTAGCACATTCACTAACTAATTTCCTATTCCTGTACACTGGTACCCATCTCAACTAATCATTAATCCATAAGATCCATGAATATATCCGTATTGCACACACCTGTTCATTAATACCAAAATCTGATGCCAAGAATCTCTAATATAACCATGATTCAATAATGCATCCAAGTTGATACCTCTACCTCTTTAGTACCATACCCTCTGACAGTTCCCGTTCCTACTACAATTGTTCATACTATTCTTATCACTCAAATACACGTCAAGTGCAACACCATGCTAAGTGCTAAGCCCTTTCTAATACAACTCTAGATGGACACCCAAGTCAGTCTGCGGTGCCATCTCAATCCTGCTCAAGTTATGTATATCATCTAGTCATATATTAATATTCATATCTCTCATCTTCCATAAAATTAATCCTCAAAATAATCGTCAAGGTTTAACTTCTCGATCAACTTAAAAATGAATTGTATATACCTCCTCAAAATTAGATACTCAACATCGACACAAAATTTAATCACTTCTAAAATCTTTGTAGCCTTAACCATGTTTATTGAATCAATATTTGAAATCCTCAAAAAATTTTATGACACAATCGCAACTCCTCAATAATTCTCAAAATAAAAATTTATTTCTACCCTTTAATTTATAAGTCCACAAATATACATATCAGTGCTCACGGTCTCTGATACTCAAGGTACACTCAATACATCTAGGGTCTATAACTGTGTACTAAAATTGTACTGCCTAAATCACTTGCACCATTATCTCCATTGATTCAAAGTTATCATCACCTGTAATTTCTTTCATGATTTTTAATTTATGTCAACTGGTATATCATTTAATTATCTTCACCCAGAGTGCTCACTGTTATTAACGTTATTCTCGACTAATCCTCGATGTAGAATCATTAGCACTCTTGGTATTATATCACTAGTTTCATTAATGCATCATCTCATCAATGCTCATTATAACTCATGATTACATGTATCTACTACAACACTCATGTTTCTTATTCTCATGGGCAAGTATATGGTTCCTCATCTCGATTATTGTGTAGGTATTTCCCTGTAATCTTTTACAGCCTGTTAAACTAATCTGTGATACGCTTAACCACTTTCCAATATTTCTCTACCCATGACACCTCATTAACTCTTTATGCGTATGCATTTCCTTACCTTTAACACTTCCGATATTAATCATCAAATTGAACATTATGCTCCAAAAATCCTTAACACAATTCCTGGATACTTAATTGTTCACGTAGATCATCCAATTGATTATCCAGGATGGGTATGTTGGCTCTGATACTAACTCCCGAACTATCACTGATACTCTATACTCTCCTTCTACTCATAGTCTCTAATGACCTTATCCTAGAACCATTGTTACAAGGTACTATGCTATGGGTTAATTCTAGATTAAAGTCTACTGCTCACATGTCCAACTAGGAAACACTTACAACTCACAAGCAACACTCAATCAATACCAATTCAAGACAAAACCAAATTGCAAGTCACTAATTATCATACTAACAAGGAATCCTCAAGGAATAGGAGCTCAAAGACTGAATTGAGGACAGAAGGTATCTTTACTGCTAGTAAAGAAAGAAGCGAGGGAACAAAGTCCTGGAATAACAGAAATAGATAAGTCTTGAGATGATCTTTTAAGAACCAATTTAAGATACAACCTGATAATCATACACGTCTGCCAGAAATCATGACACACAGAATCCTTGCCACGCCAGTAAGCATAGATGCGATAAACGACAGGTTCCGTAACTAAGGTATGGAACTCTATAATCACGTCATCTAGAATCCTCGCCACGCCAACCGGTATGGCTGCGAGAGACCCTAAGTTTCATAACTACAGTATGTACATCCAAGTCAGGTTCCTACGTTCTCGTCACGACAGCTAATATGGCTACAATAAACTCTAGGTTCCATAATCAAAGTAGACGTTTTACCTTTCTCACTGTCCTCATCAATATATGTCATCAGATGATACCGTAAATTTTAGTCCGTAAAATTCATCTCAATTTGAAATCAACTCAACAACGATACCAGGAATTAAAGTTAACAACTCGTCAACAAGAATCAAACTCGATAATAATACCAAGATTTTAATTTAATAACTGCTCAACAAGAATCAAGTTCAGTAACAACAAGCGAGAGCGGACGGAAACAAGGAAAAAGATTTAAATTGGAAATTATAATAAGATTCTCAAGGGGTCGTCCCAGGAATCTCTCAAGAATTTGTGATTGAGTATCCTCTCTCATCCTAGTATCCTATGTCCTATATCCTATCGCAGGCACGCAGTAGTATAACAAGGATGCCACCCTACTACGATATCGCACAACTCGCGAAGTCTGACCTGCATGGGCCACCACTAAAAACGTGTCACGACCCGCACCCGGTTTAGGGGCACGAGTGCGTGGGTACGTCCAGCCTACGCCGCAGCATCGGCGGTAGAACGCTGTCTAGGTCGAGTACTATCTAACAATCCCACGCTAGTATCCAACTCCATAAGGAGATTCGGATAATACTATAAAAATATTCACAACATACCCAATCACAACTATAGCACGATAGGAATTTGAAGAAATAAAAGAATACAACACAAGTCTAGAGACAACATAATCATACCTGCAATCATTAACTTCCAATCCCCAAGTGTGTCAGAACCAGTCTACTAAGGTCATAGTCTAGAAAAATATTTTCCAGTCAGGAAGGAGCAAAGTACATCTCTAATTAGCAGTTCTATATATATGACATAAACTATGTAGCAGTTCTAGATGGAACATACCAGATGCATGTATAGGTACGAGAATGTATAATGAGAGAAATACTGGAATTACTGTAAGTAAATGCAGGAAAAGAACAATATGTCAATGAGCAGAATCCTATGACTAAGTGTGTGAGTACTAGCTTTAACATGTGATCGGCTTGGGAACTTGATCAGGCTGGTTACATGTGATTAGCTATGGTTCATATAAAGTCAGGCTAACCGTTGGTTAGCTATGATGCATGTAGAGGTCAGGCTAATCACACGTAGCAGCTATGGAGCATGTAAATGGTCAGGCCGCACCCGACGTGAGATGTGGGGTGAGCTATGGTACATATAAAGTTGGGTATGATCACATATCTACACTAAAATACTCCCCACCCCCGACTGGTATAGTAGATCCAATCATGGTACGCTATGGCACGGGATTCCCTAGGAAGGTAGCAAATCTCCCCGGGAATCAGTGTCTGTACATGCACAAGATAACAAGGAAAACAAGTCTTGTACAAGCTACACCATGAATAAGGAATAACATCTCATGACGAGATCCGTGTATACCAATCCGTGTAACCAATGTGTCAAGAACATGGATATTTACACTAGATACAGTGAACATAGGAGATATCATAAATTAGAAACTAATCAGAGAATGTACTCGCCTTGGGTCCTTAGCTGTCAATACCAATGTCCTGCCCTTGAAGTCTCGCAGGACGAACCAAAAGTCCTATAGATATATGATAAAAATAATATTTGCATCAGATGTTACACTAACATAATCATAAGATACTGAACGCAGGGCACTGGTCATCTAGGGTCATCTAGTATCTATATATACATATATCAATAATTAAATATAATACATATATATGGTTATACCAAAGTATATACAAATATGTATTAGTGTATATATATTAAATGGATATATTATATATATATATTTGTATATAAAAACATACAAGACACCCATTATTTAAGAATATGCATATATATACATACACTAAATAAATATACATATACCATATATGTATACAAGTATATATATATATAAATCAAAATACCAAACAATATATATATATATACACATCCAATTGGTACTTATTTTATATACAAGTATAAATATATTAATATATATAAGCTACGTGTATATATATACACACCAAATACGTACATATATAAAAACATATTACTAAGGTACGTATTTACATATATACCAATAATATTTACATACATATACTGAAAATATATATGAATACATATACAAATTAATACATATAATATATATATAATCAAAATACACAATTACTAACCCAATTGAGTTTATACTATATACATATACATTAAATATACTATACAAAATAAACCAACACACATACATGTACAGATGTATGTATATGAATACTTATATAATAACACAAAAATTATGCCAATACATATACACATGTATATATATATATATATGTATTCCGACGCGTATTTATACATTTATATACGTATAAATGCTAAAAAGAAGGGAAAAGGGACTCATGGTGGTGGTGGTGTATAGCCGCCGGAGTGTCGATGGCCGGACAGTGGAGGGCCTGGCGGTGATGACGTCTCGGCTCAGGGAGGAATGGAGATCGGCCGGGTACAGTGCTGCACTGCCGTCGGGGAATGGTGGTAATGGTGGTGTTAGATGGTGATGATGGAGGTGGCGTTCAGGAGCAGCGGGCCGCCGGAATCTGGAGGAGTTCGCAGGAAGTCGGGGATGGGCCGCCGGGTCGACGAGCCGGAGATGCTGTCAGCAGCAGCCGGCGCACAGGCGGGCTGCCGGAGGGATCTCGAACGGGAATGGTGAGCCGGCTGGGAAGTCGCAGAGGGAGATGGGGAGCAGTTGAGAAGCACAGGTGGAGGGGCTGCAGCGGCCGGGGGCTCGGCTTGGCTGATCCGCCGGAGGGCCGCCGGGCACAGGGAGTCGGCTGCAGTGGGATGGAGCCGTCAGTTTGAGCAGCGGGTGCTGCCGTGGAGCGCCGAACTGGACTGATGGCCGGAGGGAGAAAGAAACGCAGCGAGATGGGGTCGGCCTGGCCGGTCTCGGGGCTGGCCGCCGGGGTTGGCCGGGTGGCCTGATGGCCGGAGGGAGTATGGGAGATGGGAGATGTGAAGGTGTTCGGGTCGGGGATGATGCAGGGATGAGGGCCGGAGGGCTCGCTGACCTGAGCATTCGGCCGGCCGGAGAACAGAGTAAGTGGTGATGGGATGAACAGTGCTTGGGGGGAATGAACAGTATTCCCCCCTTTCTTCTCTTTTAAATTTCAACATTTAAAGAAGAAAGGAAGAAGAAGAAGAAGAAGAAGGAAAGAAGAAAAAATAAAAAAATGAAGGGGAGAAGAGTAGCTGCGGGTAGGGGCTTGGGGAGGTGTGCTTCCCTAGGAAATTTTTAGGGATTAGGGTTTTCTAGGGATAAGTGTTGGTGGGCTTTAAATAGGGTGATGCATGTAGGAAATCAAGGGTGAGGATGCACCCATAGAATGAGTGGTCCAGATTGGACATGGAGAATTTCTTCATGTGGGTGAGAGTGTTGACTAGTCAATGTTGGGCCTCTCCATTGGTTTAGACAAATGGGTGTTGACACCAAAATACAGATTTGCAAATTAACCCCCTTAAATTTGGGTATTTGCACAAACGCATGAAATGACGAAAATTTGGTGGGCGATTCGGTGTCCGGTGTTTTGTAGGGTCAGGGGCGATGTAAGATCGATATGGGCTCAAATAGCAGGGCACTGGAATTACATTGGAATTTCAATATCGATTAAAATAGTATCCTCAATTTAAATAGAAATAAATGCAAGTTGTGTTCAACAATTAATTATGAGTACATGGAGCCAAAATTAGGTCAGGTCATCAATACCAATATTGAAGAAGACTCAGAACAGAATATTACCCTAATTTGGGCCACACGAAAAAATAGGTCAAGATGGCCTCCAATTTTCAATTGGAACGCACAACGATACAAAATAGGAATTTATTAAATAACGTCCGCGACGATTTTTTTTTTTTTTGTGCGGCCAAAAATAATGTACAAAGAGCACAATTATGAGTTGCAAAAATAGCAGAATTGAAGGCGGGCATGTCTAGGGCAAGACTGTAAAATTTGTTGGATGACAAAAATCGGGGTAGCGCTCCAAATATCGAAGCAAAGGCAATGCGCAAAATATTAAATAAAATACAGTAATTAATTACAATCTCCAAATATCAAATTCTAAATAAAATAATAAAATCCATAATTCTATAATTCGGACAGGTGTTCGTCTACTGGGCTTCTAGGTCTAGTCTGCTAGCTAAAAATAAAATAAATAAATACTGCATATAATTATATATTTAATTACACATCACATAATTATTAAATTAAATACTATCAGGCAATTAATTAATTATAACTACAATAATATTAAATATTATAAAAAGTCGAAAATGCCCCTGGTTTCGGAATGTGGTAGTGACACTTATACACAAAGGATAACTACCTACGTGGCTTCTATGCCGTAATCTTCGCAGCAGTTATACGCATTGTCCCTTAGTTGGATATGCGTCACACGCTCATTCAAAAGGTCATCTATACGCAGGTAATGGTTATTATAACCATCGTGTAAAAGGGTGCTGTACTTTTTACTACTCGGTTTCTACATCGACTGAGTGGTCACTGTCACTAAAACTCTATAAATAGAGACCTCTATCAACAGAGGTCAAAAGGTCAAAAGGTCAAAGAGGTCAAAAGGTCGAAAGGTCAAGAGGTCGAAAGGTCAAGAGGTCGAAAGGTCGAAAGGTCAAGAGGTCGAAAGGTCGAAAGATCGAAAGGTCGAACGGTCGAGAAATTGGGAGAAAAAATAGTCGAGAGAGAGAAGAATCCAGAGCTTAGGCAAAGAGAAGTGATCGACGACTTTGGCATCGGGCATCCACTCTCTTTAGCAACCTTCAAAGCTGCTTTCTGTCTTCTACGACACTTCTTTATCATCGTGTAGTTCAAGGGACAAAGTGATCGACTGCAGATCAGACTCCTATAGCAATATTTACCCAGATTAAATAAATTGTACGCGACATCCTCGTATAGGATTAATTGTACAATCTTGTTTCTAAACCCAAGAAGGGCGGGTTTTGTATAAACCTCGTTTCCATATTTCTTTCGTTTCTCATCAAATACAACCCATTCTACGGGATATCACCCATCTGAAGGTTACCACCCTGAGGGAGGTTATCCAACCTATGAGAGGTCACCATCCTTAGGGAGGTTACCCATCATATGAAGGTCACCCATCCAAGGGAGGTTACCCATCCTACAGAATATCACCTTTCCAATGGGAGGTTACCCATCCTAGGGATGTTACCTATCCTATGGGAGGTAACCCATCCATAGGGAGGTTACCCATCCTATGGGAGGTCACCCATCCAAATTGAGGTTATCCATCCTAGGGAGGTCATCCATCCTAGGAAGGTCACCCATCCTACGGGAGGTAACCCATCCTACGGGAGGTCACCCATCCTACGAGAGGTTATCCATCCTACGGGATATCACCCATCCTACAGGAGGTCACCTATCCTAAAGGAGGTTCCCCATACTACGGGATATCACCCATCCTAAAGGAGGTCACCCATCCTACGAAAGGTCACCAATCCTAAGGGAGGTCACCCATCCTACGAGAGTTCACCCATCCTTATGGAGGTTACCCATCCTACGGGATATCATCTATCCTACGGGAGGTTACCCATCGTATGGAGGTTACCTATCCTAAAGGGGGTCACCCATCCTAGGGAGGTTACCCATCCTAGTGAGGTTACCCATCATATGGAGGTTACCCATCCTATGGGAGGTTACCCATCTTAAGGGAGGTTACCCATCCTAAGGGAGGTCACCCAATAAAAGGAGGTCACCCATCCAAAGGGAGGTCACCCATCCTACGGGAGGTCTACCATGCTAGGGAGGTCACCCATACTAAGGAAGGCCACCCATCCTAAGGGTGGTTACCCATCCTAGGGAGGTTACCCATCCTACGGGATATCACCCATCCTACGAGAGGTCACCCATCCTATGGGAGGTCACCCATCCTATGGGAGGTCACCCATCCTTAGGCAGGTCACCCATCCTAAGTGATGTGACCCATCCTCAGGGAGGTCACCCATCCTAGGGAGGTTACCCATCGTACAGGATATCACCTATCCTACAGAAGGTCATCCATCCAAATAGAGGTTATCCATCCTAGAAAGGTCACCCATGCTTAGGGAGGTTACCCAAACTATGAGAGGTTGCCCATCCTACAGAAAATTACCCATCCAAATGGAGGTCACTATGGGTGACCACCCAAGGATGGGTGATATCCCGTAGGATGGGTAACCTCTCTAGCATGGGTGAACTCCCTTAGGATAGGTAACCTCTCTAAGGATGGGTGACCTCCCTTAGGATGGGTGACCTCCCATTGGATGGGTGACCTATAGGATGGGTGACCTCCCTTGGGATGGCTGATATCCCGTAGAATGGGTAACCTCCCTAGGATGGGTGACCTCCCTTAGGATGTGTAACCTCTCTAAGGATGGATAACCTCCAATAAGATGGGTGACCTCTCGTCGGATGGGTAACCTCTAGTAGGATGGATAACCTCCCTTAGGATGGGTGATTTTCCATTGGATGGGTAAACTCTCTTAGGATGGGTAACCTCTTTTAGGATGGGTAATCTCTCGTAGGATGGGTGACCTCCATTTGGATGGATAACCTCTCTTTGGATGGGTGACCTCCCATAGGATGGGTGACCTTCCTTAGGATGGGTAGTGTCCCCTAGGATGGGTGACCTCCCATAGGATGGGTGTCCTCCCGTAGGATGGGTGACCTCCCATAGGATGGGTGACCTATAGGATAGATGACCTCTCGTAGGATGGGTGATATCCCGTAGGATGGGTAACCTCCCTATGATGTGTTACCTCCCGTAGGATGGGTGACCTCTCTTTGGATGGGTAACCTCCATAATGATAGGTGACCTCCCATAAGATGGGTGACCTCTCTTAAGATGGGTAACCTCCCGTAGGATGGGTAACCTCTCTTAGGATGGCTAACCTCTCGTAGGATGGGTGACCTCCATTTGGATGGGTAACCTCTCTTTGGATGGGTGGCCTCCAAAAGGATGGGTGACTTACCTTAGGATGGTCGACGTCCCCTAGGATTGGAGACCTCCCGTAGGATAGGTGTCCTCCCGTAGGATGGGTGACAACCTGTAGGATGGGTGATCTACCTTAGGATGGGTGACGTCCCCTAGGATGGGTGACCTCCCGTAGGATGGGTATCCTCCCATAGGATGGGAGACCTCCCGTAGGATGGGTAACCACCGGATGGGTAACCTCCCTTAGGATGGGTGACCTTCCGCAGGATGGGTGACCTTCCTTAGGATGGGTGAACTCTCGTAGGATAGGTGACCTCCCGTAGGATGGGAGACCTCTCGTAGGATGGGTAACCTCCCTTAGGATGGGTGACCTCGCGTAGGATGGGTGACCTCGCGTAGGATGGGTGACCTCCCGTATGATAGGTGACCTCCCTTAGGATGTGTAACCTCCCTAAGTATGGCTGACCTTCATATGATAGGTAACCTCCCTTAGGATGGGTGACCTCCATATGGTGGGTGACTTTCTTATGATGGGTAACCTCCCTTAAGATAGGTGACCTCCCTTTTGATGGGTGACCAATAGGATGGGTGACCTCTCGTAGGATGTGTGACCTTCCGTAGGATGGCTAACCTCCTTTAGGATGGTTGACCTCCCATAGGATGGGTAACCTCCCTTAGGATGGGTGACCTCCCATAGGATGGGTAACCTCCCATAGGATGGGTGACCAATAGGATGGGTGACCTCTCGTAGGATGAGTGATTTCATTTGACCTCCCGTAGGATGGGTGACCCCCCGAAGGATCGGTAACCACCCGTAGGTTGGGTGACCTCCCTTAGGATGGATAACCTCTCTAAAGATGGGTAACCTCCATTTGGATGGGTGACCTCTCGTAGGATGGGTGACCTCTAGTAGAATGGGTGACCTCTCGTAGGATGGGTGACCTCTCCTAGGATGGGTAATCTCTCATAGGATGGGTGACCTATAGGATCGGTGATCTTTCGTAGGATGGGTGATATCACATAGGATGGGTAACCTCCCTAGGATGGGTGACCTCTATTAGGATGGGTAACCTCTCATAGGATGGGTGACCTATAGGATGGGTAACCTCCATTTGGATGGGTAACCTCCTTATGATGGATGACCTATCCATTTGGATCTGTGACCTCCCATAGGATGGGTAACCTCCCTATGATGGGTGACCTCTCGTAGGATGGGCAACCACCTGTAGGATGGATGACCTCTCTTAGGATGGGTAACCTCCCTACGATGGGTGACCTTCCTAAGGATGGGTGACCTCCCTAGGATGGGTGACCTCCCGTAGGATGGGTGTCCTCCCTAGGTTGGGTGACCTCCCTTAGGATGGGTAACCACCCTTAAGATGGGTGACCTCCCTTAGGATGGATGACCTTCCTAGGATGGGTGACCTCATGTAGGATGGGTGACCTCACGTATCATGGGTGACCTATAGGATGGGTAAACTCCCTTAGGATGGGTAAACCCCTTTACGATGGGTGACCTTTCGTAGGATGGGTGACCTCCCAAAGGATGGGTAACCTCCCTAGTATGGGTAACCTCTCTTAGGATGAGTGACCTTTCTAAGGATAGGTGACCTCCCATAGGATGGGTGACCCATAGGATGGGTGATTTCCAAGGATTGGTAACCTCTATTTGGATGGGTGACCTCACGTAGGATGGGTGACCTCCCTTAGGATGGGTAACCTCCCTTAGGATTGGTGACCTCCCTAGGATGGGTGACCTTCATATGATGGGTAACCTCGCTTAGGATGGGTGACCTTCAAATGATAGGTAACCTCCTTTAGGATGGATGAGCTCCCTAGGATGGGTGACCTCCCTTTGGATGGTTGATCATGAAGGTCACCCATCGTATTGAGGTCACCCATCCTAAGAGAGGTTACCCATCCTAAGAAAGGTTACCCATCCAAATGGAGGTTACCTATCATATGAGGCACACCCATCGTTTGGAGGTCACCCATCCTTAGGGAGGTTATCCATCCTACGAGAGGTTACCCATCCTTAGAGAGGTTACCAATCCTACAAGAGGTTACCCATCCTACGGGAGGTTACCCATCCTAGGGAGGTCACCCATCCTACGGGAGGTTACCCATCCTATGAGAAGTTACCCATTCTATGAAGGTCACCCATCCTATGAGAGGTTACCCATCCCCAAAGGAGGTTACCTATCCTAATGGGGGTCACTCATCATAAAAGAGGTTACCTATCCAAATAGAGGTTACCTATTCTACGGGAGGTCACCCATCCTTAGGGAGATCACCCATCCTTTAGGAGGTCACCAATCCTAACAGATGTTACCCTTCCTAAGCGAGACCACCCATCCTAAAGAAGGTCACCCATCCTACGAAAGGTCCCCCATCCTAAGGGAGGTCTCCCATCCTACAGATGATCACCCATCCTAAGGGTGGTTACCCATCCTAAGGGAAGGATGAGGTTACCAATCTTATGCAAGTATACCCATCCTTACGGAGGTCACCCATCCTATGTTAGGTCACCCATACTACGCGAGGTTACCCATCCTAAGGTAGGTCACCCATAATATGTTAGGTCAGCCATCCTAAGGAGGTCACCCAACCTAGGTTAGCTAACCAACCTAAGAGAATTCCCCCATCCTCATGGAGGTCACCCATCCTTTGGGAGGTAACCCATCCTACGGATCATAGGATGGGTAACCTTCCATAGGATGGATGACCTATAGGTTGGGTAACCTCTCTTAGGATGGGTAACCTCTCGTAGGATAGGTGACCTCTCGTAGGATGGGTGACATCTCCTAGGATGGATAACATCTCTTAGGATGGGTGACCTCCCTAAGGATGGATGTCCTTCCATAGGATGGGTGACCTCCATTTGGATAGGTAACCTCTCTTAGGATGGGTAACCTCCCGTAGGATGAGTGACCTATTTCCCTTAGGATGGGTGATATCCCGTAGGATGGGTGATCTTCATATGATGGGTAACCTCTATTTGGATGGGTAACCTCTCTTACGATGGGTAATCTCCTGTAGGATGAGTGACCTATTTCCCTTAAGATGGGTTATATCCCGTACGATGGGTGACCTTCATAGGATGGGTAACCTCCATATGGATGGGTAACCTCCCGTAGGATGAGTGACCTATTTTCCTTAGGATGGGTGATATCCCGTAGGATGGGTGACCTTCATAGTATGGGTAACCTCCCTTAGGATGGATGACCTCCATTTGGATGGGTAACCTCTCTTAGGATGGGTAACAGCCTATAGGATGAATGACCTATTTCCTTTAGGATGGGTGATATCCCGTAGGATCGGTTACCAATCCTAAGGGAGGGATAATGTCACCCATCCTACGCGAGGTCACCCATCCTAAGGGAGGTCACCCATCCTAAGGGAGGTCATCCATCGTATGTTAGGTCACCCATCCTAAGGAGGTCACCGATCTTAAGCGAGGTCACCAACCTAAGAGAGGTCCCCCCATCCTCAGGGAGGTCACCCATATTTTAGGAGGTTACCCTTCCTAGGAAGGTCACCCGTCCTAAGGGAGATTATCCATCATGCGGGAGGTTACACATCCTAGGGAGGTCATTAATACTAAGGTATCCCATTCTAAGGGAGGTCACCCATCCGATGGGTGACCTTCATATGATAGGTAACCTCCTTTAGGATGGGTGACCTTCTGTAGGATGTGTAACCTCCCTAAGTATGGGTGACCTTCATATGATGGGTAACCTCCCTTAGGATGGGTGACCTTTATACTATGGGTAACCTTCATATGATGGATAACCTCCCTTAGTATGGGACACCTCCCATAGGATGGGTAACCTCCCTTAGGAAGGGTAACCTCCCATTGGATGGGTGACCTACCTTAGGATGAGTAACCTCTGGTAGGATGGGTAACCTCCCAAGGTTGGGTGACCAACTTGCTTTATGATAGGTGACCTCCATTTGGATGGGTGACCTCCCGTAGGATGGGTGACCTATCATAGGATGGGTAACCTCCATTAGGATGGGTGAACTCCCATAGGATGGGTAACCTTCCATCGGATGAGTGACCTATTTTCCTTTGGATGGGTGACCTCTATTTGGATGACCTCCCGTAGGATGGGTGACTCATAGGATGGGTGACCTCTCATAGGTTGGGTGACCTTCATTTGGATGGGTGACCTCCCGTAGGATGGTTGACCTTCGTGTGGATGGGTAACCTCCCATAGGATAGGTAACCTTCAGAGGATGGATAACCTCTCGTAGGATCGATGACCTCCATTCTAAGGGAGAAAACCTCCCGTAGGATGGGTGACCTTCCTTAGGATTGGTAAACTTTCGTAGGATGGGTAACCTTCCTAGGATGTGTGATCCCCCATAGGATGGGTAACCTCCCTAGGATGGGTGACCTCCCTAGGATGGGTAATCTCCATTTGGATGGGTGACCTCCCTAGGATGGGTGATCCCCCGTAGGATGGGTAACCTCCCTAGGATAAGTCGCCTCCCTTATGATGGGTAACCTCCGTTAGATGGATGACCTCCATTTGGATTGGTAACCTTCCTTTAGGATGGGTGACCTCCCTTAGGATGGGTAACCTCCATTTGGATGGGTAACCTCTCTTAGGATGGATAATCTCTCATAGGATGGGTGACCTCCATTTGGATGGGTAACCTCTCTTAGGATGGGTGACCTCCCTTTTGATGGGTAACCTACCTTGGGATGGCTGACCTCTCGTTGGATGGGTAACCCCTCGTAGGATGGGAAACCTCCCTTTGGATGGCTGACCTCTCGTAGATTGGGTAACCTCCCTTTGTATGGATGACCTCCCTAGGATGGATAACCTCCCTTGGGATGGCTGACCTCTCGTAGTATTGGTGACCTCCCATAGGATGTGTGACCTCCCTAGGATGATCTCCTTAGGATGGGTGACCTCCCGTAGTATGGGTGACCTCCGGATGGGTAACCTCCCTTAGTATGGGTAACCTTCCGTAGGATGGGTGACCACCCTAAGTATGGGTGACATCCCTTTATATAGGTGACCTCTTTTTGGTGGGTGACCGCCCTTTGGATGGGTGACCTCTCTTGGATGGATGACCTCTCGTAGGATGGGTGACCTCCTTAGGATGGGTAACCTCCCGTAGGATGGGTAACCTCCCTAAATATAGGTGACCTCGCGTAGGATGGGTAACCTCTCTTAGGATGGGTGACCTCCTGTAGGATGGGTGACCTCTCATAGGTTGGGTAACCTATCTTAGGATGGGTGACCTCCCATAGGATGGGTGACCTCCCTAGGATGGGTAACCTCCCGTAGGATAGGTGACCTCCGGATGGGTAACCTCCCTTAGGATGGGTAACCTCCCTAAGGATATGTGACCCCCCTAGGATGGGTAACCTCCTTTTTGATGGGTAACCTCCCTAAGGTTGGCTGACCTCCCTAGGATGGGTAACCTCCTTTTGGATGGATGACCTCCTGTAGGATTGGTGACCTCCCTTAGGATGGGTAACCTCCCTTAGGATATGTGACCTCTCGTAGGATATGTGATATCCTATAGGATGGGTGATATCCCATAGGATGGGGTGACCTCCCTAGGATGGGTGACCTGCCATAGGATCGGTTACCTCCCTAGGATGGGTAACCTCCCGTAGGATGGGTAATCTCCTTTAGGATGGGTAACCTCCCTTAGGATGGGTAACCTCCTTAAGGATGGGTGACCCCCCTAGGATGGGTAACCTCCCTTTTGATGGATAACCTCCCTAAGGTTGGCTGACCTCCCAAGGATGGGTAGCCTCCCTTTGGATGGACGACCTCCCTTAGGATGGGTAATCTCCCTTAAGATAGGTAACCTCTCGTAGGATGGGTGATATCCTATAGGATGGGTGATATCCTATTGGATGGGGAACCTATCGTAGGATGGGTGACCTCCCATAGAATGGGTGACCCCCCGTAGGATGGGCAACCTCTATTTGGATGGGTGATATCCCGTAGGATGGATAACCTCCCTAGGATGGGTAACCTCCCTTAGGATGGGTGACCTCCCGTAGGATGGATGACCTCTCATAGGTTGGGTAACCTCCCTTAGGATAGGTGACCTCCCGTAGGATGGGTGACCTAACATAAGATAGGTAACCTCCCTTAGGATGGGTGACCTCCCTCCCTAGGATGGGTGAATTCCCTAGGATGGGTGACCTCCCGTAGGATAGGTAACCTCCGGATCGGTAACCTCCATACGATGGATGACCTTCATATGATAGGTAACCTCCCTTAGTATGGGTTACCTCTAGTAGGATAGGTAATCCCCCTTAGGATGGGTGACCTCCCGTAGAATGGGTGACCTCCCGTAGGATAGGTGACCTCAATTTTAAATGGGTGACCTTACTTTCCTTAGGATAGGTTACCTTCCTAAGTATGGATGACCTCCCTTAGGATGGGTAACATCCATACGGATGGGTTACCTCCCGTAGGATGGGTGACCTTCATAGGATGGATAACCTCCCTTAGGATGGGTGACCTCCCATTAGATGGGTGACCTCCCTAGAATGGATAACCTCCATTTAGGATGGACGACCTTCCGTAGGTTAGGTAACCTCCGGATGGGTGACCTCCCTTAGGATGGATAACCTCCCTTAGGATGGGTGACCTCCCATGGGATGGGTGATCTCCCTTAGGATCGGTAACCTTCGAAGGGGTGACCTCCCTAAGTATGGGCGACCGCTCGTAGGATGGGTAATCTCCCTAGGATGGGTAACCTCTCTTAAGATGGATAACCTCTTGTAGGATGGGTGACCTCCATTTGGATGGGTAACCTCCCGTTGGATGGGTGACCTTCATAGAATGGGTAACGTCCCTAAGTATAGGTGACCTTCCTAGGATGGGTGACCTCCCTAATGATGGGTGACCTCCCGTAGGATAGTTAACCTCTCATTGGTTGGGTAACCTCCCTAAGGGTGGAACCTCCGGCAGGGTGATATCCTGTAGGATGGGTAACCTCCTTAGGATGGGTGACCTCTCGTAGGATGGGTAACCTACCTAAGTATGGGTGACCTACCATAGGAGGGGTAACCTCCTTTAGGATGGGTAACCTCTCTTAGGATGGGTAACCTCTCGTAGGATGGGTGACCTCCATTTGGATGGGTAACCTCCCTTAGAATGGGTGACCTTCATAGGATGGATAACCTCCATACGATGGGTGACCTCGCTTAGGATCAGTAACCTCTATAGGATTGGTGACCTTCCTTAGGATAGAAAACCTACCATAGGATGAGTAACCTCCATACGATGGGTGACCTTCATAGGATGGGTAACCTCCCTTAGGATAGGTAAACTTCATAGGATGGGTAACCTACCTTAGGATGGGTGACCTTCAAAGGATGGGTAACCTTCATATGATGGGTGAACTCCCTTAGGATGGGTGACCTCCCTAGGATGGGTGACCCCCCTAGGATGGGTAACCTCCATACGATGGGTGACCTTCATATGATGGGTAACCTCCCTTAGGATGGGTGACCTTCATAGGATGGGTAACCTCCATACTATGGGTGACCTCCGGATGGGTGACCTCCATTAGGATAGGTGACCCTCATATAATGGGTAACCTCCCATAGGATGGTTGACCTTCATAGGATGGGTAACCTCCCTTAGGATGGGTGACCTTCATAGGATGGGTAACCTCCATACGATGGGTGACCTCCGGATAGGTAACCTTCCTTAGGATGGATCACCTCGCGTAGGATGTGTGACCTCCTTTAGGACGGGTGACCTAACATAGGATGGGTGACCTCCCTTAGGATTTGTAACCTCCATTTGATGGGTAACCTCCCTTATGATGGGTAACCTCCCTAGGATGGGTGAACTCCAGTAGGATGGGTAACCTCTCGTAGGATGGGTAACCTCTTTTAGGATGGGTAACTTAACATAGGATGGGTGACCTCCCTTAGGATGGGTAACCTCGCTTATGATGGGTGACCTTCATAGGATAGGTAACCTCCATACGATGGGTGACCTTCATTTGGATGGGTAACCTACATACGATTGGTGACCTTCATATGATGTGTAACCTCCCTAGAATGGGTAACCTCCCTAGAATGGTAACCTCCCTTAGGATGGGTAACCTCTCTTTGGATGGGTGACCTCCCGTAGGATGGGTGTATAACAACCTAGGATGTCCTAGAAATATTGGATGGGTGATCTTCCCTAGGATGGTCCTGGGAACGTAGGATTGGTGACCTCCCATAGGATGGGTGACCACCTAGGAAGTCCTAGGAACGTAGGATGGATAACCTCCCTTTGGATGGATGACCTCCCGTAGAATGGATGACCTCCCTTTGGATAGGTGACCTCATGTAGAATGGGCAACATCCCTTAGGATGGGCAACCTCCTACAGGTGATATCCCATAGGATGGGTAACCTCCCTAGGATGGGTAACCTCCCTTAGGATGGGTGACCTCCCTAAGGTTCGGTGACCTCCATAGGATGGGTGACCTATAGGAAGGGTGTTCTCTAGTAGAATAGGTGATATCCCGTCTGATGGGTAACCTCCCATAGGATGGGTGATCTCCCGTAGGATGGGTGACCTCCCGTAGGATGGGTGACTTCTCGTAGGATGGGTAACCTCTCTTAGAATGGGTAACATCCCTAGGTTGGGTGACCTCCCGTAGGATGGTTAACCTCCCTAGGATGGGTGGCCTCCCGTAGGATAGGTAACCTCCCTAGGATGGGTGACCTCCATTTGTATGGGTAACCACCCGTAGGATGGGTGACCTCTCTTAGGTTGGGTAACCTCTCGTAGGATGGGTAACCCCCAATTGGATGGGTGACCTCCCTAGGGTGGGTGACCGACATTTGGATGGGTGATCTCCCTAGGATGGGTGACCTCCCTTAGGATAGTTAACCTCCCTAAGTATGGGTGACCTACCTTAGGATGGGTAACCTCCCTTAGGATGGGTAACCTCCGTAAGTATGGGTGACCTCCCTAAGGATGGGTAACCTCTCTTAGGATAGGTAACCTCTCGTAGAATGGGTGACCTTCCGTAGGATGGGTGACCCCCCGTAGGATGGGTAACCTCCATTAGGATGGTTAACCACCCGTAGGTTGGGTAACCTCCCTAGGATGGGTTACCTCCCTTAGGATGTATAGACTTTCTTAGAATGGGTAACCCCCGGATGGGTGACCTCAAGTAGGATGGATGACCTCCCGTAGGATGGATAACCTCCCTAGGATGGGTGACCTCCCTGAGGATGGGTAACCTCCTTAGGTTAGCCATCCTAGGGAGGTCACCCAACCTACGGGAGGTCACCCATCCTACGGGAGGTTTCCTATCTTCAGGAAGGTCATTCATCCTAAGGGAGGTCACCTATCATACCCGAGTCACCCATCCTAAAGGAGGTTGTCCATCCAAAGGGAGTTCACCCATCCTAAGGGAGGTTACCTGTCCTACTAGAGGTTACCCATCCTACGGAGGTCACCCATCCAAATAGAGTTTACCCATCCTACGGGAGCTCAACCATCCTATGGGCATCCTCCCTAGGATGGGTAACCTCCCTAGGATGGTTGACCACCCGTAGGATGGGTAACCTCTCGTAGGATGGGTAACCTCCCTTAGGATGGGTGACCTCCCGTAGGATGGTTGACCTCTCTAAGGATGGGTAATCTCCCTAGGATGGGTAACCTCCCTAAGGATGGGTGACCTCCCTAAGGATAGGTGACCTCCCATAGGATGGATGATATCCCATAAGATGGTTGACCACCCGTAGGATGGGCAACCTCATGTAGGATGGGGGACCTAACGCATAGTAGTTGGCCTTCCTAGGATGGGTGACCTCCCTTTTATAGGTGACCTCCCTAAGGATGGGTGACCTCCCATAGGATGGGTGATATCCAGTAGAATGGGTAACCTCCATACGGATGGGTGAACTCCTGTAGGATGGGTAACCTCCCTTAGGATGGGTGACCTCCCGTTGGATGGGTAACCTTCCTAGGATGGATAACCTCCATTTAGGATGGATGACCTCACGTTGGTTGGGTAACCTCCGGATGGGTGACCTCCATTAGGATGGATAACCTCCCTGAGGATCGGTGACCTCCCGTAGGATGGGTGACCTCCCTTAGGATGGGTAACCTCCAGATGGGTGACCTTCCTAAGTATGGGCAACCTCTCGTAGGATGGGTAATCTCCCTAGGATGGGTAACCTCTCTTATGATGGGTAACCTCTCGTAGGATGGGTGACCTCCATTTGGATGGGTAACCTCCCGTTGGATGGGAAGCCTTCATAGGATGGGTAACATCCCTAAGTATGGGTAACCTCCCTAGGATGGTTGACCTCCCTAATGATGGGTGACCTCCCGTAGGATAGTTAACCTCACATAGGTTGGGTAACCTCCCTAAGGGTGGGAACCTCCGGATGGGTGATATCCCGTAGGATGGGTAACCTCCCTAGGATGGGTGACCTCCTATAGGATGGGTAACCTCCCTAAGTATGGGTGACCACCATAGGATGGGTAACCTCCCTTAGGATGGGTAACCTCTCTTAGGATGTGTAACCTCTCGTAGGATGGGTGACCTTCATATGGATAGGTAACCTCCCTTAGGATGGGTGACCTTCATAGGATGGGTAACCTCCATACGATGGGTGACCTCCCTTAGGATCAGTAACCTCCATAGGATGGGTGACCTTCCTTAGAATAGAAAACCTACCATAGGATGAGTAACCTCCATATGATGGGTGACCTTCATATGATGGGTAACCTCCCTTAGAATAGGTGAACTTCATAGGATGGGTAACCTACCTTAGGATGGGTGACCTTCATAGGATGGATAATCTTCATATGATGGGTAACTACCCTAAGGATGGGTGACCTCCCAAGGATGGGTGACCCCACTAGGATATGTAACCTCCATATGATGGATAACCTACATATGATGGGTAACCTCCCTTAGGATGGGTGACATTCATAGGATGGGTAACCTCCACACGATGGGTTACCTATAAATGGGTAACCTCCATTAGGATAGTTGACCCTCATATAATAGGTAACTTTCCTTAGGATGGTTGACCTTCATAGGATGGGTAACCTCCCTTAGGATGGGTGACCTTCATAGGATGGGTAACCTCCATACGATGGGTGACCTCCGAATAGGTGACCTCCCTTAGGATGGATCACCTCGCGTAGGATGTGTGACCTCCTTTAGGACGGATGACCAAACATAGGATGGGTGACCTCCTTTTGGATGGGTGACCTCCATTTGATGGATAACCTCCCTTATGATGGGTAATCTCCCTAGGATGGGTGACCTCCCGTAGGATGGATAACCTCCCTTAGGATGTGTGACCTCCCGTAGGATGGTTGACCTCTCTTAGGATGGGTAACCTCCCTATGATGGGTAACCTCCCTTAGGATGGGTGACCTCCCTAAGGATTGGTGACCTCCCATAGGATGGGTGATATCCTGTAGGATGGTTGACCTCCCATAGGATGGGCAACCTCATGTAGGATGGGGGACCTAACGTATGATAGTTGGCCTTCCTAGGATGGGTGACCTCACTTTGGGTAGGTGACCTCCCTAAGGATGGGTGACCTCCTATAGGATGGGTGATATCCAGTAGGATGGGTAACCTCCATACGGATGGGTGACCTCCCGTAGGATGGGTAACCTCCCTTAGGATGGATGACCTACCGTTGGATGGGTGACCTCCCTAGGATGGATAACCTCCATTTATGATGGACGACGTCCCGTAGGTTGGGTAACCTCCGGATGGGTGACCTCTCTTAGGATGTGTAACCTCCCTAAGGATGGATGACCTCCCGTAGGATGGGTGACCTCCCTTAGGATGGGTAACATCCAGATGGGTGACCTCCCTAAGTATGGGCGACCTCTCGTAGGATGGGTAATCTTCCTAGGATGGGTAACCTCTCTTAGGATGGGTAACCTCTCATAGAATGGGTGACCTCCATTTGGATGGGTAACCTCCTGTTAGATGGGTGACCTTTATAGGATGGGTAACGTCCCAAAGTATGGGTAACCTCCCTAGGATGGGTGACCTCCCTAATGATGGATGACCTCCCGTAGGATAGTTAACCTCTCATCGGTTGGGTAACCTCCCTAAGGGTGGAAACCTCTGGATGGGTGATATCTCGTAGGATGGGTAACCTTCCTAGGATGGATGACCTCCCATAGGATGGATAACCTCCCTAAGTATGGGTGACCTACCACAGGATGGGTAACCTCCCTTAGGATGGGTAACCTCTCTTACGATGGGTAACCTCTCGTAGGATGGGTGACCTCCATTTTGATGGGTATCCTCCCTTAGGATGGGTGACGTTCATAAGATGGATAACCTCCATACGATAGGTGACCTCCCTTAGGATCAGTAACCTCCATAGGATGGGTGACCTTCCTTAGGATAGAAAATCTACCATAAGATGAGTAACCTCCATATGATGGGTGACCTTCATAGGATGGGTAACCTCCCTAAGGTTAGGTAAACTTCATAGAATGGATAACCTACCTTAGGATGGGTGACCTTCATAGGATGGATAACCTTCATATGATGGGTGACCTCCCTTTGGATGGGTGACCTCCCAAGGATGGGTGAACCCCTAGGATTGGTAACCTCCATACGATGGGTGACCTTCATATGATGGGTAACCTCCCTTAGGGTGGGTGACCTTCATAGGATGGGTAACCTCCATACAATGGGTGACCTCCATTAGGATAGGTGACCCTCATATAATGGGTAACCTCCCTTAGGATGGTTGACCTTCATTAGATAGGTAACCTCCATTAGGATGGGTGAACTTCATAGGATGGGTAACCTCCATACGATGGGTGACCGCAGGATAGGTGACCTCCCTTAGGATGGATCACCTCGCGTAGGATGTGTGACCTCCATTAGGACGGGTGACCTAACATAGGATGGGTGACCTCCCTTAGGATGGGTAACCACCATTTGATGGGTAATCTCCCTTATGATGGGTAACCTCCCTAGGATGGGTGACCTCCCGTAGGATGTGTAACCTCTCGTAGAATGGGTAACCTCCCTTAGGATGGGTGACCTCCCGTAGGATGGTTGACCTCTCTTTGGATAGGTAACCTCCCTAGGATAGGTAACCTATGTAAACCCCCTCGACCAGAAATTAGGGTTAATTAATTAAATTAGCCTAATTAGGGTTAACAAGGTATAATTAAGATTATTATATAGTGTTATAATACTTGTACAATGATTTATTATTTTAGGATACTACCCTAGTTGTTGCCCTAAAACGAATTCCACATACTTAGCCTAGACATGCTAACCTATCGTATTGAACCTAGAACAAACCCCGGATATTGATTTTCGTACCAAATTTTAGTCGCACAAAAGTCGTTACAAACGTCCGTACGCAAATTAATTAAATTGCGTAATTACGTTCGTTGTCTGTTCCAATCGAAATTGAGACCCCATCTCGATCCGATTTGACCAACCCAGATCCTGACATTGTTGTACACTGAGCCTACCACACTAATGACCCTTGTCCAACCCAATTTAGACCACCGGTTCTCGTTAAATTTAATTAGAGCCACCCAGTACATTAATTATGAATTAATTAATGTGGTGACCTAACCTCGATTAAATTAGACTCTACTCTAACCCAAACCCATACCCACACCCACAAGTCTCATACAAAACACCATACACCATCCTAGCCCAATAAAGAATACCAAACATGGTGTTTGTTTATATCAAATCCCCAAATTCAAAAATTGTGCAAATACGAAATTGTTCAGGGTCCTATTTGCTAAATTGCAATGAGGTGTTTCCCCCTCATTGGCCCAAACCTCATGGAGAAAAGAATGTCATGCCCTAACCGTATCTATTTATTTTTCCCCCCATTCCTATGTACTTGCACCCCCTTTATGAAGGGCACATCATGGCCCTTCATTCAAAATGCTACATTCCTAGCCCTCCACTCATCTTGATGGACATCCCCAGCTCCCCAAAAACTATGTCCAGCCGGCCCTAATACCTAGGCTACCCCCCACTCTCTCTCCTACCTATACATCAACTTACATCACTTGTATTGCACACAAACCTAGGAAACCAAACTAAACCCCATTTTCATCAACCTTCACTACACAGCCCGACCCCTGCCTTCCATCACCCGTCGCCTCCGCCCGGCCAGCCACCGTGTCCGGCGACCCCCACACCGACCCAGACCCCTTCGCCGACCTCCCCCCTACCTACCACCACCGTCCCCGACGACCACTCTGCCCACAGCCGCCGCATTTCCCGCTGTCCTCGACCAGAGCATTTCCCCCTCCCCACACACAAGCCGACCACCCGACCGGATATTGCTCCCCACCTTAGCTCCGCCGACCGCCCAACTCAGCCTACCTCCTCCCCGGCCAACCAACGTCCTTCCCGTCAACTCCCAGCCCCGGCCAACACCGGAGCAGACCGCCCTCGTTCCCGCAGCGTCGACGAGCCAAACCCTTGCAGTAGCAGCCGACGCCTCCCGCACGTCACTGGAGCTCCGTCCGGCCATCCCCGCCGCCGACGACCAGCCACCGTGACCCCCTCGACCTGAGCTTCAATACGGTACAATATTTTATGTATAATTGTTAGTATTTATGCATGTATTTTAGGTTGCAAGGTTTAGATATATAGATCCCGTATTTCTTTGTATTTAATACATATTTTCTGAATTATATAAATACCCTGTATATATATATATACCTGCGGTATTTCCTTGTATACTATGTATATATCAGTAAATATAAATATATGTTACACTAATAATAATACTGATATTATTTATAAATACCAATTTCGTATTTATGTGAAAATGTATATATAAATACATAGAAGTATGTATATATATTGTATTACAAAAATAGTATGTAGTTAATATAAATCAAAGTTAAATAATGTTTTTCTGTGATTTAGTATTATATATGTAAAATAATACAATATATTTTTATATATATATTATATTCTTCATATTAAAAATGTATACCTATATGGCATATATTATATGTATGTATATATGTATGTATGTATGTATGTATATTTTAATATATGAAGAATATTAAATATATAATATTTATTGTGGTTAAGAATATTATATGTAATATAATATTATATATTAAATACTTATACGTATTAAACCTCTAGTATGTATATGTATATATATATATATATATATATATATATATATATATATATATATATATATAGATATCTACATGTATGTATATATATTCTTATATACCTTTCATTATGTTGTATATATTAATTTATGTACATAATTTCTATCTAAATATATGTATATGTATAAATATATGAATTTATGATATTACCAATTAGGTACATATAATTTATATGTGTATTATTAGAGTATTACTAAATAATACATAAGTACTAATTTTGTACCATTAAACATACTTATCTTAACATATTTAATTATGATTAAGTGTATAAATATATATATATATATATTTGATATAGCTATATATATATATATATATATAGTCAAGACCCTGTGTCAGTTGTAGATACAAGCAGTGTGTCTTAGTCGTGCCATTGTAGCGACTAATATTGTCATTATTATATCATATATAGGACTACTGGACAGTACCGCCTAGGCATCAGGAGCAGGACTTTAGATTTCGCAGCTACCCGGGACAGGCAAGTATACCTTGCTGATTTACTGCTTAAAATAAAATGATAAATGTTGCAAATATGCATAGAACTGTGCGCGTCCGAGATTGACTCGGGTGCAGTCGACAATGCGTCGATGAATAGTATACATGTCCTAGTTGCTAGCTGACTCACCTTCTACTGTGAGGATATTTTGATATCTTCCTAGACCATGGCACTATACACGTATCATGATGGTACATTCATATTGGGATGCGGGTCCACGTACCCGATTCGCTATCGGTACGTACGATATGCATCACGGACTAGCCAGTATTCTAGAGTAGCATAGTTAGATGAGACTTGGCATAAAGATACGAGACACTCACGTCATGTATTCGACTTGCGTATCTACATTGGGCGGGAAGGACAGCTGATAAACGTATGGGATACACCCATCGGACTCCTTGGTATCTAAAGAAACCACAGACCCGGTGACTCCCTATATTCAGACACCGCGCTCTTCAGAGTGTTACGGACGTATATACATTGCAGATACCACGCCCCTTAGAGTGTGGACGTTATATATATACAGATACCTCATTCTTCGGAATGATGGACGTTGCAGATACCACACTCTAGAGGACGTTGGACGTTATGCCTACACCTACCTATACGTTCTGAGGTTGTCCTTACATTGCATTCACTTAGATGGTTAGCACAACCCTCTTTATTTTATTCAGTACTATATCTGGCATGCATATTGTATCCTGTTATGTCCCTCTGAGGACCTGGTTATCTTCCAGATCTGGACGAGGCCTTTTATCCCACAGTGTACGGGCCAGGTGTGGAGACGAGGTTTGCTCTGGACGAGGAGCTAGAGGTCCTTCCATCGGAGTACCCCTTATCATATTGGTAGGCCTTCCGCCTATAACTGGAGCTTCTTACCTAGTTAGCAGTTGTTCCAGTCACTCTTATTATCAGTACTTTATTTCAGACTATCAGCACTTTATCTCCAATATTTGTAGTGGGTTTGTTCCCACCGGACATATTTCAGTTGTACTATGTCATTCGACTATGTCCTTATATTCCAGTCTTTTATTTCAGTATTTTACTTGTTGTCTGTGGATGAGATTAGACACTACCTGTTGTTGATATTAGACTTGCTAGATTTAGGGCAGCGTAGCACGCTTCGCCAGGATCCATTAAATTGGGATATCCTCGGAGATGTGTCAGCTGGCCAATGCCACGTGGCCTGGTTCCATATGTTTTGGGACTGGGGCGTGACATAGTTTTAGTGGTGGCCCATGCAGGTCAGTAACATCAAATGTTTATCGCTTGTGGTATGGTAACGTGCCCAGCGAGCCTGCAATAGGATAGAAATTACTATATCTTATCCACTTGATTACGCCTTTGAACCTCTTCGGAATTTTAATATATCTGTATCATGTTTGATTATTTCCGTACTCTTTCTAATAAGGTTCTATCTCTTACAGCGAGATAAACCTTCGTAGTAGTCGTGAGATACTTGGTGCCATAGTGCCACCTGCAGCACCGAGGGAGGATACGACTCAGGGACCACCCAGAGAGCAGCCTCAGCCAGAGGCACAGGTGATCCCTCAGGCCCCGATGATGCACTGGAATCAGGTCTCACCCGACGAAGGGACGCAGCAGCCAGAGGGCCAGACATCGCAGATGATCCCGAGGCAGTACTTCGAGGGACTGACCTCGAGGGCGACACCGATGCCGCAGTACGAGAGGCCGGTACCCGAGGAGACACCAAGGAGACAGCCGGAGGTACCTCTTCCACCACCTCCACCGTTTCTACCTCAGATGCCACCTGCGGAGGGACAGCCCCAGATGATGCAGTTCTTCCAGATGATCATGCAAGCCCAGTGGCAGCAGATGGAGACCCTGAGACAGGGCCTGATGGCAGTACTGGAGAGGGCACCTGCCCAAGCAGCAGCACCAGCACCTGCACCTATCCAGCAAGCGGGCACGGTACGAGGCTTCAGACATATGGGCCCGGGAACCTTCTCAGGCAAGGAGACGGCAGAGGAGATCTCAGACTGGGTCTCCAACACTGAGATGCTGTTAGAGGGTTCGCAGCTACACCCCAACCTCTGGATGACCGCAGTGAGGGCCCAACTCACAGGCAACGCCCATCACTGGTGGGACTCTATGGAGCACAGCATCGACAGACAGCAGACTTGGGAGGAATTTCTTGAACACTTCAACGCGAAGTATTTCCCAACTACGGTGAGGAATGCCCTGTACTCCCAGTTCCTGCACCTGGAGCAGGGGAACCTGACTGTGGACGCCTACGACAGAGAGTTCAGCAGACTTAGCCGATTTGGAGCAGCCCTGATCCCCAACGACCTGGAGAAAGCCATGAGATTCTATCATGGCCTCTCTCACGAGCTGCAGAGGTACACCACTACCCAGGCGAGGATCTCTTATGAAGAGGTCCTATCAGAGACGAGGATCCATGAGGCTATAGGAGGAGCGAGACGTTCCAGCATGAACGTACCAGCCAGGACCCAGCAAGGAGCAGGAGGACCGATCCGCCGTCCAAGAGCGCAGGCGCAGCAGAGGACAGCGCTGTGCCAGCAGAAGGAGCTTCTGACCTGTCACTTCTGTGGCAAGAGGGGACACATCATCAGAGACTGCAGGAAGAAGCTCGGGCTCTGTATGGTTTGTGGAGCCAGCCAGCATCTTGCTAGAGACTGCCTCCAGCGCAGAGATGGAGCACCCCAGACTGGACAGAGACCACCAGCAGCACCATTGAGGATACTACCCCAGCAGGAGGCCAGCATCCACCAGCTACCTAAGGACAACAGAGAGGACCACCCTTGGTCCCATAGGAGGCACACTTCAACCAGGCCCGACAGTAGGCAGGAGGACAGAGGCGCGGGCAAGCCTTTGCTTTAGCATCTATCGAGGAGGAACCAGAGGGAGAGGCTATAGCAGGTACAATTCTAGTTGCATCATTACCTGCAACTGCACTGTTTGATTCTGGAGCTACACTGTCATTTATATCTAGTAGCTTCGTAGCAATGCATAGAGTAGCAACTTCCCCTTTACCTAAGAGTTGGAGAATACTTACCGGAGGAGGCATCGTACCGGTTACCAGCACCATTAGAACATGCTCGGTAGTAGTTTGTGGTAGAGAGATGAGAGCGCAATTGTTGGTACTCCCAATGCCAGCTTTCGACGTAGTTCAGGGCATGGACTGGTTAATCCAGTACAATGCCGTACTAGATTGCCGGAAGGGTAGCGTTACTTTTAGACTGCCAGGACACCCGGAGTTCGAATTCATACGAGGCACCATCGAGCGAGGAGTAGGACACGCAGCTGGAGCTTACATGGAGATGGAGACGGCACCCCTAGAAATTATTGCAGAGTTCGAGGATGTTTTCCCAGAGGAGTTGCCAGGCCTACCGCCTGATAGAGAGGTAGAGTTCACCATTGAGCTAGTACCTGGAGCAGCACCGGTATCATCAAATGTGTACCGGTTGGCGAAGAAGGAGCTTGACAAACTGAAGCTACAGCTAGAGGAGTTGCAGATCAAGGGATTCGTTCGTCCTAGTACATCACCCTGGGGAGCACCAGTGCTGTTTGTACCCAAGAAGGACTGGATGTTCCGGATGTGCATTGATTACAGAGCCCTTAACACTCTGACTATCAAGAACAAGTACCCTCTACCGCGAATCTATGATCTGTTCGACCAGCTGACAGGAGCAGTGGTGTTCACGAAGATCGACTTGAGATCGGGCTATCATCACGTGAAGGTGCGAAGGGAAGACATTCCAAAGACAGCATTTAGGACTCGTTATGGTCACTACGAGTTCTCAGTGATGCCTTTTGGATTGACAAATGCGCCTGCTTTGTTTATGAACCTAATGAACCGAGTCTTCCATGAGTATCTGGACCAGTTCGTGGTAGTCTTCATCAACGACATCTTGGTGTATTCGAAGAGCCACGAGGAGCACGGGGAGCACTTGAGGCTAGTGCTAGAGACGCTGAGACAAGAGAGGCTTTATGCCAAGCTGAGCAAGTGCGAGTTTCTTCTAGATCGTGTCATATTTCTTGGACACGTTATCTCAGGAGATGGCATCTTAGTAGATCCCGCGAAGATTTTATCAGTAGAGACGTGGCCGACCCCTACCAACGTCTCGGAGGTGAGGAGTTTCCTAGGACTTACCGGATATTACCGGAGGTTCATAGAGAACTTCGCAAGGATCGCGAAGCCGATGACCCGCTTGACCCGCAAGGATCAGGAGTTTACTTGGACAGAGGAGTGTCAGACGGCATTCGATGAGCTGAAGAAGCGTCTGACTACAGCACCTATCTTGACCATACCTTCTGGACCCGGAGGATTCGTGATCTATAACGATGCGTCCGGGAAAGGATTAGGATGCATCTTGATGCAGCATGGGAAGGTTGTGGCCTATACCTCTAGGCAGTTGAGGACCCATAAGAAGAACTATCCTACCCACGACCTGGAGCTTACCGCCGTGATATTTGCTTTGAAGCTTTGGAGGCACTACCTGTACGGAGAGCGCGTGGAGATATTCACTGATCACAAGAGCCTGAAGTACGTCTACACACAGAAGGACCTGAACCAGAGGCAGAGACGTTGGCTCGAAGTGATGGCAGACTTCGAGATTGAGCTGCAGTACCATCCAGGAAAGGCTAATATGGTAGCCGATGCTTTAAGCAGGAAGCCCATAGCATTTTTCCTGACTACCCAACAACATCTGTTGAGAGATCTAGAGCTGTTGGGTATCGAAGTCATTATGCCCGGAGTAGACGGCCAGATGTCGAGTTTCCAGGTGCAATCGACATTGGTGGAGAGAATCAAGGCTGCTTTGCCGACAGACACCAGATTTTAGAGGCTTTGACAGATGACAGAGGCTGGAATACAGACGGGACTGCATATACACGAGGACGGGACTTTAAAATGTGGAGATCGCCTCTATGTTCCGAGTGGAGAGCTACGCCAGGAGCTGATGACGGAGGCACACAGTTTGACCTATTCTATACATCCAGGAGGCACGAAGATGTACCGAGACCTGAGGCAGTACTACTGGTGGCACGGGATGAAGAGAGAGATAGCCCGCTTCGTGGCTAAGTGTCTGGTGTGTCAGCAAGTCAAGGCTGAGCATCAGAGGTCTGCCGGATTACTTCAACCGCTCCCGATACCGGAGTGGAAATGGGAGCACATCACCATGGACTTCATCACGGGTTTCTCGAGGATTCCAGTGATCGCAATGCGGTATGGGTAATCATAGATAGACTCACCAAGTCTGCCCACTTCTTACCCTTCAGAGTTGGGCAATCTACGGAAGTCTTAGCAGACATGTACTTGAGGAAGATTGTACGATTGCATGGAGTGCCGGTCAGTATCGTGTCTGACAGGGATACGAGGTTCACATCGTACTTTTGGAGGAGTATGCAAGAGAGTCTTGGTACCCGCCTTAAGTTCAGTACTTCGTACCACCCACAGACAGATGGACAATCCGAGCACACCATTTAGACGCTGGAGGACATGTTGAGGGCATGCATGCTTGACTTCAGCGGTTCATGGGAGGACCACTTGTACTTGGTCAAATTTTTCTACAACAACAGTTATCAGGCGAGTATCCAGATGGCTCCCTATGAGACATTGTATGGTAGGAAGTGCCGTTCCCCAGTATGTTGGAGCGATGTAGGCGAGAGACAGATTCTAGGGCCAGAGTTGATCGTCCATACAGTGGAGAAGGTGAAGAAGATCTAGGGACATCTACGAGCAGCACAGGACAGGCAGAAGCATTGGGCTAATGTGCATCGACGACCCCTAGAGTTCCAGGTGGGAGAATATGTGTTCCTGAAGATTTCACCTACAAGAGAAACCATCAGATTTGGAGGCAGAGGTAAGCTGAGTCCGAGGTACATCGGACCCTTCGATGTGCTAGAGCGCGTCAGAGAAGTTGCTTACAGATTGGCCTTGCCGCAGACACTGGAAGGAGTTCACGACGTCTTCCATGCATCTCGGCTGAGGAGGTACATACCGGATCCGAGTCATGTGCTTGACCACTCGGAGATCACCGTTGGTCCAAGCTTGTCATACCAGGAGGAGCCGGTAAAGATCCTAGACCGAAGTGAGAAGGTACTGCGAGGCCAGAGTATCCCTCTAGTTCATTTCGTATGGAGGCATCACGCACCAGGTGAATCAACCTGGGAACGAGAGGACGATTTTCGGCAACGCTTTCCCCATCTCTTCGAAGGCCTAGGTATGTGAAAGTACTTATTTCATTCAAATGTTTTTCTATATGTCTGTTTTAATTTCGAGGACAAAATGCTCTAAGGAGGGTATGTTGTAAACCCCCTCAACCAGAAATTAGGGTTAATTAATTAAATTAGCCTAATTAGGACTAACTAGGTTTAATTAAGATTATTATATAGTGTTATAATACTTGTACAATGATTTGTTATTGTAGGATACTACCCTAGCTATTGCCCTAAAATGAATTCCACATACTTAGCCTAGACATGCTAACCTATCGTATTAAACCTAGAACAAACCCCGGATATTGATTTTCGTGCCAAATTTTAGTCGCACAAAAGTCGTTACAAACGTCCGTACGCAAATTAATTAAATTGCATAATTACGTTCGTTGTTCGTTCCATTCGAAATTGAGACCCCATCTCGATCCGATTTGACCAACTCAGATCCTGACATTATTGTACACTGAGCCTACCACACTAATGTCCCTTGTCCAACCCAATTTAGACCCCCGGTTCTCGTTAAATTTAATTAGAGCCACCCAGTACATTAATTATGAATTAATTAATGTGGTGACCTAACCTCGATTAAATTAGACTCTACTCCAACCCAAACCCACACCCACACCCACAAGTCTCATACAAAACACCATACACCATCCTAGCACAATGAAGAATACCAAATATGGTGTTTGTTTACATCAAATCTCCAAATTCAAAAATTGTGCAAATACGAAATTGTTCAGGGGCCTATTTACAAAATTACAATGAGGTGTTCCCCCCTCATTGGCCCAAACCTCATGGGGAAAAGAATGTCATGCCCTAACCGTATCCATTTATTTTCCCCCCCATTCCTATGTACTTGCACCCCCTTTATGAAGGGCACATCATGGCCCTTCATTCAAAATGCTACATTCCTAGCCCTCCACTCATCTTGATGGACATCCCCAGCTCCCCAAAAACTATATCCAGCCGGCCCTAATCCCTAGGCAGCCCCCCACTCTCTCTCCTACTTATACATCAACTTACATCACTTGTATTACACACAAACCTAGGAAACCAAACTAAACCCCATTTTCATCAACCTTCACTACACAGCCCGACCCCTGCCTTCCATCACCCGACGCCTCCGCCCGGCCAGCCACCGTGTCCGGTGTTCCCCACACCGACCCAGACCCCTTCGCCGACCTCCCCCCTACCTACCACCACCGTCCCCGACGACCACTCCGCCCACAGCCGCCGTATTTCCCGCTGTCCTCGACCCGAGCATTTCCCCCCCCCCCCCGCACACAAGCCGACCACCCGACCGGACATTGCTCCGCCACCTTAGCTCCGACGACCGCCCAACTCAGCCTACCTCCTCCCCGGCCAACCAACGTCCTTCCCGTCAACTCCCAGCCCCGGCCAACACCGGAGCAGACTGCCCTCGTTTCCGCAGCGTTGACGAGCCAAACCCTTGCAGTAGCAGCCGACGCCTCCCGCACATCACCGGAGCTCCGTCCGGCCATCCCCGCCGCCGACGGCCAGCCACCGTGACCCCCTCGACCTGAGCTTCAATACGGTACAATATTTTATGTATAATTGTTAATATTTATGCATGTATTTTAGGTTGCAAGGTTTAGTTATATAGATCTCGTATTTCCTTGTATTTAATACGTATTTTCTGAATTATATAAATACCCTGTATATATATATATACCTGCTGTATTTCCTTGTATACTGTGTATATATCAGTAAATATAAACATATGTTACACTAATAATAATACTGATATTATTTATAAATACCAATTTTGTATTTATTTGTAAATGTATATATAAATACATAGAAGTATGTATATATATTGTATTACAAAAATAGTATGTTGTTAATATAAATCAAAGTTAAATAATGTTTTTCTGTGATTTAGTATTATATATGTAAAATAATATAGTATATTTATATATATATATTATATTCTTCATATTAAAATGTATACCTATGTGGCATATATTATATGTATATATGTATGTATGTATGTATGTATGTATATTTTAATATATGAAGAATATTACATATATAATATTTATTATGGTTAAGAATATTATATGTAATATAATATTATATATTAAATACTTATACGTATTAAACCTCTAGTATGTATATGTATATAAATATATATATATATATATATAGATATCTACATGTATGTATATATATTTTTATATACCTTTCATTATGTTGTATATATTTATTTATGTACATAATTTCTATCTAAATATATGTATATGTATAAATATATGAATTTATGATATTACCAATTAGGTACATATAATTTATATGTGTATTATTAGAGTATTACTAAATAATACATAAGTACTAATTTTGTACCATTAAACATACTTATCTTAACATATTTAATTATGATTAAGTGCATATATATATATATATATATATATATATATATATATATATATATATATATATATATTTGATATAGCTATATATATATATATACAGTCCAGACCCTGTGTCAGCTATAGATACAAGCAGTGTGTCTTAGTCGTGCCATTGTAGCGACTAATATTGTCATTATTATATCATATATAGGACTACTGGACAGTACCGCCGAGGCATCAGGAGCAGGACTTTGGATTTCGCAGCTACCCGGGACAGGCAAGTATACCTTGCTGATTTACTGCTTAAAATAAAATGATAAATGTTGCAAATATGCATAGAACTGTGCGCATCCGAGATTGACTCGGGTGCAGTCGACAATGCGTCGATGAATAGTATACATGTCCTAGTTGCTAGCTGACTCACCTTCTACTGTGAGGATATTTTGATATCTTCCTAGACCATGGCACTATACACGTATCACGATGGTACATTCATATTGGGATACGGGTCCGCATACCCGATTCACTATCGGTACGTACGACATGCATCACGGACTAGCCAGTATTCTAGAGTAGCATAGTTAGATGAGACTTGGCATAAAGATACGAGACACTCACGTCGTGTATTCGACTTGCGTATCTACATTAGGCGGAAAGGACAACTGATAAACGTATGAGATACACCCATCGGACTCCTTGGTATCCAGAGGAACCACAGACCCGGTGACTCCCTATATTCAGATACCGCGCTCTTCGAAGTGTTACGGACGTATATACATTGCAGATACTGTCACGACCCGCACCCGGGGTAAGGGTACTAGTCGGAAACAACGCCCAGCCTACGCCGCAGAATCGGCGATAGAACGCTGTCTAGAAAGTCTATCTAATATAATGAACCACCAAAAGATAGTGTACTCAATCACAGAACTAAGATAGAATGAACACAAATCAGATAAGAATAGAATAGTCACAATACAACTCATGAGTCTAAAATAATACATCAATGAGTCTGAAGAAAATTACAGAAATATGCTGGAGACAAATCCAGTACAAAGAGTACTACAAAACTATAAAGCTACAACTCCAGGGTCAACTGTCTCAGTTGGGATAAGTCCCACTTGAGCCAGGGTCTCAGAATCTAAACCCACAACATCCTGGGGTCCATAATAGGTAGGGTACTCCTCAGTGTCATTTGGAAAAATATATCCAGTCAGAAAAGGAGCAGAGTACAACCCTAACAGCAGTTCTCAAATAATGATAAAAACTATGTAACAGTAAGTAGCTGTGGATAAACAAGATGCATAAATAGATATAAGAAATATATAGACAATAAGGAAATACTGGAAAGAAGTACAATAATGAACAATATACTGATGGAACAAGAATACTAATGACTAAGTGTGTGAGTACAAGCTTTAACATGTTATCGGCTTGGGAACTTGCACAAGAGTATGATGGCCTGGCTGATTATACGTGCGGTGTATGATCAACACTCACAAGGAACAAGACATGCACAAGGAGGGTATGATCACATATCTACACTAAAATACTCCCCACCCCGACTGGTATAATAGATCCAACCACGGTACGTTATGGCACTAGATTCCCCAAGAAGATAGCTAGTCTCCCCGAGAATCGGTGTCTGTACATGTACAAGATAACCAATAAAACAATACTTACACCATATACACCATATACCAAGGAATAACATCTCATGACGAGATCCGGATATACCAACCCGTGTAACCATAGTGTCAAGAGAACATGTATATCTACACTAGATACAACGAACATAGAGGATATCATAAATGAGAAACTATCAGAGAATGTACTCGCCTGAAGTCCAATGAACAGTCTCACAAATGTCTGACTCGGTGCCTCGAAGACCTAGATATGGAATACCACATCAATACAAGGTCCCGGAAAGAGAACAAGTCAAACTAGACAACTTCTAGGTCAATAAGTCAATTCTAAGTCAAAAGTCAACTATGGTCAAACTCTAAAGTCCACTAAAGTCAAACATGGTCAAACCCAAAGTCAACCTCACAAGACATCTATAAAATAATATAGAGATAAACTATAATAATTTAGGAATCAAATTAGATTCAAAAAGAACTCACACAAAGTATACTAATAATATAATTAATATATACCCTAAAATAATATATATACAACCCAATATTTATATAAATAACATAATATATTATTACAATTATTATTCCTCACAAAACACATATATATATATATATATATATATATACAATTATAATATATAATATATACATTAAATCTGTCAAAGCGTCATTGAAAAACAGTGAATAAAATAGGATTAAATCAAAACAGTTTAAATAGTGACAGTCGGGACTGTCACCGAAGGACTGTCACCGAAACCCAAATAATAAACTGCCACTGCTTTGGTTTTCGCTGACAGTTAAACTGTCGCGAAAAAGCGTCGCAGAAAAGCTGCTGTTTCCCGCTGCTGCAATTAATGACAGGTTTGTCATTAATTGCCCGAAGGCTACAGCGGCTGCTATTAGTCGGCTAATTAATGACAGTTTTTACTGTCATTAATTCACTGTCACTAAAACAAGTTATATATATATAATTATATATATAAAAACAGAATATAAAAAAATATATATATATATATAAACAGAATATATAAAACAGTATATATATATATATATAAACCATTAATACAAAAATGTACATATATATATTAATATACACATAAACTTATACCTTCAAATATTTAACAAAGAACATATAATTTACATGGCTAGAAGCACACCTAAAATATTTACATTAATATCCAAATAATTACATAATAATTATAAATAATATAATTACACAATTAAACATACAAATATATTTTATAAAACATTTTATGTATAAATTATATCATTTAACAAGTAGTAACATATATATTTGCATGCAAGAAAGCTACATATTATATTGTACATTATATTAGCACACCCAAAATATAGATCTATGCTACAATAATTACTATAATAAATACACAAAATAAATATTTAATATCCATATATATATACTAATTATAAATGAAGAATTGAACCACAATTAATTAGATCTATGCAAAAATACACAAAATTGGAGAGTATCTCACCGTATCCCACTAGATCTAGGATACGCATGCGACACGAGTCCAACACACAACCAAATACACCCCGAAGGACACAAACAAATCATAAATAATATTTATGAACAAATCAAAGCGTCAAAAGTAGATCTATGTGTCCGTGTCAAAATACGACATGTTCAAAGCCCCGTGTCGGAGGAAAACCCCCAAATGACACGTATCACCAAATAGTTGGGATACGAACCACAAGTATCCCAATATGGACACGACACTAGCCTCAAACACAAATCTCATGTTCAATTGATCTATAGGATCAATTGACACAGACAAAAAAATATAAATTCGGAATTCCAACAAAATTGACACAAAAAGCACCATAACTTTCTCCATGGGTCTCCTATGAACACAAAACAAAGTCCTATGGGTACTACATACATATAGGTTGATTTTACATGATTAAATCTCAGATTTAGAAGCTATTTAAATGGAAAAATCTGAATTATACCTATTGGGAGATGGATTCCCAATGAAACCTCCAATTGAGATGAACTTGCTTCCAAATTGTAGATCCTTGCTCCTCTTTGTAGATCCTTGCTTCCTTCTTCTAGATCCTTGCTTTCTTCTTCTCTAATAGTGAATTGGGAAGAATTTGGAATGAATTTGGTAGGGAATTGGATTGGGAATGGAGGGAATTTGGTAGTGGGAGAATTCTAGTTCTAGATTTGGAATGAGATGAGAGGAGAGAGAAATTCCCCCCCCCTCTTTAATAGGCCGGCCATAGCCCCTCCCCCAAGCAATTGTAAAATGTCCAATGTACCCCTTGGGGCCTCTCATGAAGAAATAATTAAGGAAGGAAGCTTCTAGTCTAATCATTTAATTAATTTAATCCATCTCCTTAACTATGGGCTTTCTAAATGGGCCAAGTCTAACTAATTAATTCATGTTGGTCCTTGGGTCCAAACTAAACTAGTTGGGTCCACTAAAATAAGTCCAAAATAATTAAATAATATCCAACAACAATTAAATAATACAACAAAAATTATTTACCATGCACAATATTTATTTAAATAGGAAATTACTAAAATACCCTTTTTCCTAAAATGTGGTAGTGACAAGTCTACCCTCCTTAAAATAATTTCGTCCTCGAAATTCAAAGACAAAAACTACCCCCAGAAAATCACAGAACAGAACTAAAGAATCATAACTAACTAATGAACAGAACATAACAATGAACAGAACATAACTAAAAATAACATACCTCAAGGTACAAACAAATATGGATAACGCTCTCGCATGTCATCCTCTCTCTCCCAGGTAGACTCCTCCGGAGAGTGATGCCTCCATGCGACGCGCACCAAAGGAATAGTCTGGTTCCTCAGCACCTTCTCTCTCCGATCCAGAATTTCAACTGGCTGCTCTGGATAGCTAAGAGTAGGGCCCACATCTATCTCTGAGTGATCCAATACATGACTAGGATCTGCCACGTATCGTCTCAACTGCGACACATGAAATACGTTGTGCACTCCCTCCAATGCAGGTGGCAAGTCTAGTCTATAAGCAACTGCACCGACCCTCTCTAGAATAGTGAAAGGTCCAATGAATCCCGGACTAAGCTTTCCGCCTCCACCGAAGCGAATCGTGCCTCGTGTCGGAGAAATCCTCAGAAACACCAAACCACCCACCTAGAACAAAACACCACCTTAAGAACTTATCTATAACAAACAACCAAGAACAAGCACACAAAATAAAATCTAAACTATACCTCAAACTCCAAGGGTCTCCGATGGCTATCGGCCCAATGCCGTTGTTTGTCCTGCGCCACTCGAAGTCTGTCTCTGATCAACTGAATCTTCTCTGCTGCATCCACAACCATCTCTGGCCCAAGCAAAACTCTCTCTCCAACATCGTCCCAAGACAAAGGAGTACGACACCTCCGACCATATAGAGCTTCAAAAGGTGACATCTCTATACTGGCCTGGTAACTGTTGTTGTAAGCAAACTCTACCAAATGGAGATGGTCCTCCCAAGAACCCCCGAAATCTAGTACACAAGTGCGCAACATATCCTCAAGAGTCTGAATAGTCCTCTCTGACTGCCCATCTGTCTGGGGATGATATGCAGTACTGAACTTGAGCTGAGTGCCCAAACTCTCCTACAAACTCCTCCAGAAATGAGAAGTGAAACGACTATCCCGATCTGAGACTATGCTGACGGGAACTCCATGTATCCTAACGATCTGCCTCACATACATCTCTGCCAGCTTCTCCGTAGACAAACCCACCTTGAAAGGCAAAAAGTGGGCCGACTTGGTCAACCTAATAACAATGACCCAAATCGCGTCTTTCCCTCCTGGAGATCGTGGTAGTCCGGACACAAAATCCATAGTAATGTGTTTCCACTTCTACTCTGGAATGGGTAATGGCTGAAGTAAACCTTCTGGCCTCTGCCTCTCGGCTTTCACCTGCTGGCACAATAAGCATCTGGATACAAACTGTGCCACTTCCCTCTTCATGCCATACCACCACACACTCTCTCGAATATCCTGATACATCTTGTTAGCACCTGGATGTATGGAATACTGAGAGCGATGCGCTTCCTGCAACACCTCCTCGCGCAACTCCCCACTAGGCACACACAATCTAACTCCATGCCTCAAGGATCCATCCTCTGCAATAGTAAAATCATCCTCCAATCCTGCTCTCACCTGAGCTCTGATACTCCTCAAAGATACATCATCATACTGTGCTGCCTTGATCATGTCCATCAAATCTGAGTGTATCTGCAATCCCCACATCTGCATAGCACACCCAGGAATAATTATCTCAATGCCCAAGCTCTCCAAGTCCTCCAACAGATATCGATCCTGCGTCAAGAACATAGCTACCGGATACCTGCTCAAAGCATCGGCAACTACATTGGCTTTCCCAGGATGATATTGCAAAGAGATATCAAAATCCTTCATCAGTTCCAACCACCGACGCTGCCTCATGTTCAACTCCTTCTGCGTGAAAACGTACTTCAAGCTTTTGTGGTCTGTGAAGATCTCCACACGCTCTCCATACAAATAATGTTTCCACAACTTCAGGGCGAATATGACAGCTGCCAACTCCAAATCATGGGTAGGATAGTTCTTTTCATGAGGACGCAATTGCCTGGATGCATAGGCAATCACTTTTCCATGCTGCTGAAGAACACAACCTAAACCCTTCCCCGATGCATCACTATAAATAGTGAAACCTCCGGACCCTGATGGCAACGTCAAAATAGGAGCAGATGTCAACCTCTTCTTCAACTCCTCAAAAGCAGCCTGGCAATCTTCCGTCCAAACAAACTCCACATCCTTCCTTGTGAGTCTGGTCATCGGCTCGGCAATCCTCGAAAAATCTTGCACAAACTTTCTGTAGTAGCCTGCCAATCCCAAGAAACTCCTGATCTCTGCTACCGAACTCAGAGTCTTCTAAGATTCCACTGCTGAAATCTTCTTCGGATCCACTGAAATACCATCACCAGTCACAACATGCCCCAAGAATTCCACCTTGTCCAAGAAAAACTCATATTTGGACAACTTTCCATACAGCTTCTTCTTCCTCAGCACATCCAACACAATCCTCAAATGCTCCTCATGCTCCTCCGATGTCCTCGAGTATATGAGTATGTCGTTGATGAACACCACCACGAACTTGTCAAGGTACTGGTGGAACACCTTGTTCATCAAGTTCATAAATACCGTCGGTGCATTAGTCAAACCAAACGGCATCACCATAAACTCGTACTGACCATACCGAGTTCTAAAAGCAGTCTTCGGTATGTCCTCCGGCTTCACCTTCACCTGATGGTAGCCTGATCTCAAATCTATCTTAGAAAATACCTTCGTACCACTCAACTGATCAAACAGATCATCAATCCGTGGCAAAGGATACTTATTCTTGATAGTGAGATTATTCAAAGCCCTGTAATCAATGCACATACGCACCGATCCATCCTTCTTCGGAACAAACAATACCGGGGCTCCCCATGGTGAAGAACTCGATCTGATAAACCCCTTATCCTGTAATTCGTCCACCTGCTTCTTCAATTCGACCAGCTCGCTGTTGTTTACTCTATAGACATGCTGCGAAATCGGTTCTGCACCTGGCACCAAGTCTATAGAAAATTCAACATCTCGATCTGGCGACAATTCTGGCAATTCTTCAGGAAACACATCTAAAAATTCTGCTATCAACAGATGTGGCAACTTCTTGTCTTCCACCATAGCTCCATAAATAATGCCTTCTCCCTGCTCTGCAGCTCCTCTAGCAAACTCGAACTCTGGCTCTCCTGGCGGACCAAATAAAACTCTACCTCCTCTACAATCTATGCTAGCACGGTGCCTACTCAACCAATCCATCCCGAGTACAATGTCGTAGCTCGGAAGTGGCATTACAAGTAGACACGCACTCAACTCCCGGCCTCCCAGAGTAACTCTCCGATCTTTGCAAATATCATTAACCAGGATAATGCCTCCCCCGGTCATGATCTTGCAAGTCCTAAGCAAAGACTCAGCTACCAAACCATGCTTTAGAGCAAAAGAAACAGATATAAAACTATGGAAAGCACCACTATCAAACAAAGCTAAAGCTGGAATGGAATCAAGAAGAATAGAACCTGCGATGACATCTCCTGTGGGTTCCTCCTCTTCGACTGTCATAGCAAACGATCGTCCCTGCCGAGCACCTCCCTGCTGCTGATGCTGGATAAAACGCTGCAGCTGTGTCGGAAGCGGTCCCCTCGGTTGTGCTGCAGGTGGTCTCATCTGTGCCCTCGGAGCTGGAGCTGCTCCCTGAACTGCACGACAAGGACACTCCCTCAATTGATGCCCTTCAGTACCACAATACAAACAAACTCCTAGCCTCTTTCTGCAAACTTCCCAGATGTGGCCGGGCTTCTTGCAGAAGTTGCATAGAGCTTGCTGTAACTGCCTCTGCTGCTGAGGTGCCTGGTGAAAAGGCGCTCTAGCTGGAGTCTGGTTCTGCTGTGGCTGCTGGAAAGGTCTGGACTGGAAATGAGGACGTTTGGCAGATACTGCACTGCCGTTGGCCCCCAGAAAAGAATCACGGTCTCTCTTGGTCTTCAAACCCAGATCCCGCTCAACCTTGCGTGCCTCCGCAAGTATCTCCGAGTATGTCTCATAAAAAGACAGAATGAGGATCAATATGGCACATGATGTAAGACATCAAGGAAAGGACAGTTTATGAGATCAAGTATCAACGTCAAAGGAGAATAGTTGAATCAAAAGAATTTTCCTAGATGTGATTGAGTATCTCAGCCTATATCCTATATCCTATTGCAGGCTCGCAGTAGTACAACTAAGTTGTCGCACTACCACGACATCACATACTTGTGAAGCTAGACCTGCATGGGCCACCACCAAAAACGTGTCACGACCCGCACCCGGGGTAAGGGTACTAGTCGGAAACAACGCCCAGCCTACGCCGCAGAATCGGCGGTAGAACGCTGTCTAGAAAGTCTATCTAATATAATGAACCACCAAAAGATAGTGTACTCAATCACAGAACTAAGATAGAATGAACACAAATCAGATAAGAATAGAATAGTCATAATACAACTCATGAGTCTAAAATAATACATCAATGAGTCTGAAGAAAATTACAGAAATATGCTGGAGACAAATCCAGTACAAAGAGTACTACAAAACTATAAAGCTACAACTCCAGGGTCAACTGTCTCAGTTGGGATAAGTCCCACTTGAGCCAGGGTCTCAGAATCTAAACCCATAACATCCTGGGGTCCATAATAGGTAGGGTACTCCTCAGTGTCATCTGGAAAAATATATCCAGTCAGGAAAGGAGCAGAGTACAACCCTAACAGCAGTTCTCAAATAATGATAAAAACTATGTAACAGTAAGTAGCTGTGGATAAACAAGATGCATAAATAGATACAAGAAATATATAGACAATAAGGAAATACTGGAAAGAAATACAATAATGAACAATATGCTGATGGAACAAGAATACTAATGACTAAGTGTGTGAGTACTAGCTTTAACATGTGATCGGCTTGGGAACTTGCACAAGAGTATGATGGCCTGGCTGATTATACGTGCGGTGTATGATCAACACTCACAAGGAACAAGACATGCACAAGGAGGGTATGATCACATATCTACACTAAAATACTCCCCACCCCGACTGGTATAATAGATCCAACCACGGTACGTTATGGCACTAGATTCCCCAAGAAGATAGCTAGTCTCCCCGAGAATCGGTGTCTGTACATGTACAAGATAACCAATGAAACAATACTTGCACCATATACACCATATACCAAGGAATAACATCTCATGACGAGATCCGGATATACCAATCCGTGTAACCATAGTGTCAAGAGAACATGTATATCTACACTAGATACAACGAACATAGAGGATATCATAAATGAGAAACTATCAGAGAATGTACTCGCCTGAAGTCCAATAAACAGTCTCACAAATGTCTGACTCGGTGCCTCGAAGACCTAGATATGGAATACCACATTAATACAAGGTCCCGAAAAGAGAACAAGTCAAACTAGGCAACTTCTAGGTCAATAAGTCAATTCTAAGTCAAAAGTCAACTATAGTCAACTCTAAAGTCCACTAAAGTCAAACATGGTCAAACCCAAAGTCAACCTCACAAGACATCTATAAAATAATATAGAGATAAACTACAATAATTTAGGAATCAAATTAGATTAAAAAAGAACTCACACAAAGTATACTAATAATATAATTAATATATACCCTAAAATAATATATATACAACCCAACATTTATATAAATAACATAATATATTATTACAATTATTATTCCTCACAAAACACATATATATATACATATATATATATATACAATTATAATATATAATATATACATTAAATCTGTCAAAGCATCATTGAAAAACAGTGAATAAAATAGGATTAAATCAAAACAGTTTAAATAGTGACAGTCGGGACTGTCACCGAAGGACTGTCACCGAAACCCAAATAATAAACTGCCACTGCTTTGGTTTTTGCTGACAGTTAAACTGTCGCGGAAAAGCGTCGCAGAAAAGCTGCTGTTTCCCGCTGCTGCAATTAATGACAGGTTTGTCATTAATTGCCCGAAGGCTACAGCGGCTGCTATTAGTCGGCTAATTAATGACAGTTTTTACTGTCATTAATTCACTGTCACTAAAACAAGTTATATATATATAATTATATATATAAAAACAGAATATATAAAAAAAAAAATATATATATATATATAAACAGAATATATAAAACAGTATATATATATATATATATAAACCATTAATACAAAAATGTACATATATATATTAATATACACATAAACTTATACCTTCAAATATTTAACAAAGAACATATAATTTACATGGCTAGAAGCACACCTAAAATATTTACATTAATATCCAAATAATTACATAATAATTATAAATAATATAATTACACAATTAAACATACAAATATATTTTATAAAATATTTTATGTATAAATTATATTATTTAACAAGTAGTAACATATATATTTGCATGCAAGAAAGCTACATATTATATTGTACATTATAGTAGCACACCCAAAATATAGATCTATGCTACAATAATTACTATAATAAATACACAAAATAAATATTTAATATCCATATATATATACTAATTATAAATGAAGAATTGAACCACAATTAATTAGATCTATGCAAAAATACACAAAATTGGAGAGTATCTCACCGTATCCCACTAGATCTAGGATACGCATGCGACACGAGTCCAACACACAACCAAATGCACCCCGAAGGACACAAATAAATCACAAATAATATTTATGAACAAATCAAAGCGTCAAAAGTAGATCTATGTGTCCGTGTCAAAATACGACATGTTCAAAGCCCCGTATCGGAGGAAAACCCCCAAATGACACGTATCACCAAATAGTTGGGATACGAACCACAAGTATCCCAATATGGACACGACACTAGCCTCAAACACAAATCTCATGTTCAATTGATCTATAGGATCAATTGACACACAAAAAAAAATATAAATTCGGAATTCCAACAAAATTGACACAAAAAGCACCATAACTTTCTCCATGGGTCTCCTATGAACACAAAACAAAGTCCTATGGGTACTACATACATATAGGTTGATTTTACATGATTAAATCTCAGATTTAGAAGCTATTTAAATGGGAAAATCTGAATTATACCTACTGGTAGATGGATTCCCAATGAAACCTCCAATTGAGATGAACTTGCTTCCAAATTATAGATCCTTGCTCCTCTTTGTAGATCCTTGCTTTCTTCTTCTAGATCTTTGCTTTTTTCTTCTCTAATGGTGAATTGGGAAGAATTTGGAATGAATTTGGTAGGGAATTGGATTGGGAATGGAGGGAATTTGGTAGTGGGAGAATTCTAGATCTAGATTTGGAATGAGATGAGAGAAGAGAGAAATTTCCCCCCCCCTCTTTAATAGGCCGGCCATAGCCCCTCCCCCAAGCAATTGTAAAATGTCCAATGTACCCCTTGGGGCCTCTCATGAAGAAATAATTAAGGAAGGAAGCTTCTAGTCTAATCATTTAATTAATTTAATCCATCTCCTTAACTGTGGGCTTTCTAAATGGGCCAAGTCTAACTAATTAATTCATGTTGGTCCATGGGTCCAAACTAAACTAGTTGGGTCCACTAAAATAAGTCTAAAATAATTAAATAACATCCAACAACAATTAAATAATACAACAAAAATTATTTACCATGCACAATATTTATTTAAATAGGAAATTACTAAAATACCATTTTTCCTAAAATGTGGTAGTGACAGATACCACGCCCCTTAGAGTGTGGACGTTATATATATACAGATACCTCATTCTTCGGAATAATGGACGTTGCAGATACCACACTCTAGAGGACGTTGGACGTTATGCCTACACCTACCTATACGTTCCGAGGTTATCCTTACATTGCAATCACTTAGATGGTTAGCACACCCCTCTTTATTTTATTCAGTACTATATTTGGCATGCATATTATATCTTGTTACATCCCTCTGAGGACCTGGTTATCTTCCAGATCTGGATGAGGCCTTTTATCCCATAGTGTACGGGCCAGGTATGGAGACGAGGTTTGCTCTGGACGAGGAGCTAGAGGTCCTTCCATCGGAGTACCACTGATCATATTGGTAGGCCTTCAGCCTATGACTGGAGCTCCTTACCTAGTTAGCAGTTGTTCCAGTCACTCTTATTATCAGTACTTTATTTCAGACTATCAGCACTTTATCTCCAACATTTTTAGTGGGTTTGTTCCCACCAGACATATTTCAGTTGTACTATGTCATTCGACTATGTCCTTATATTCTAGTCTTTCATTTCAGTATTTTACTTGTTGTCTGTGGATGAGATTAGACCCTGCCTGTTGTTGATATTAGACTTGTTAGATTTAGGATAGCGTAGCACGCTTCGCCAGGATCCATTAAATTGGGATATCCTCGGAGACGTGTCAGCTGGCCAATGCTACGTGGCCTGGTTCCATATATTTTGGGACTGGGGCGTGATAACCTCCCTTAGGATGGGTGACCTCCCTTAGGATGGGTGACCTCCCATATAGGATGGGTGATATCCCGTAGGATGGTTGACCTCCCGTAGGATGGGCAACCTTGTCACGCCCCAGTCCCAAAATACGTAGGACCAGGAATACGTGACACGCCAGCTACGCATTCGACCAGACTCTGGTCTGACTTGAATACATATAAGCTGTAATATAAAGGGCACTATCTAGATATTCCATAAATGTAAACTTCTATGTCTTAACCCATAATGTACAACAGTATATAAGAATGAGCTATATGTGCTAGAGTCGGCCGCCCAATAACACACTAACTCGAAAGACTCGAGAAAAAGTATGAGTCTATAAAAAACTAGGCTACAACAGCAGATGAAATAAACAATGTAAAGTAACCATAATGCCGATAGATATAATGTGAGTACCTGGTACCATGCCCGCAAGATCTGCAACTCCAACAGTAACTCCAAATGCTCCGTAATTATCTATGCTACAAAATTGACAGGAAACCAGGTCCTCAGAGGGACGTAACAAGGTTCAAAAATACAACATGCCAAATAAACAGAAAGTACAAGTGTAACAACAGGGTACTCTATCATAACCAAACAAATGTGACACAGTTTAAAGACAACGTTCGACGCGTGGGCTTTCTAAAATAAAACTGTAGCTCCGAACACAGAGACACATGGGGCATACCGTAGCTCCGAGAACAGAGACACACGGGTGATACAACTACTCTAGAATATAGGATCACTACATATACATATATAAGCGCGTGCAGAGGAGCCCAAACGTCTATTAACTGTCTTCCCCTTCCCAAGCAATCAATAATGGTGCGCTGAACCTAAACCTCTATCTAACAGTCTCGACACACAGAAATAACTCAATAGACGTGACCCTAAGGTCGTCCCAGTCTCTGGTCATGATGTCAGTATCAGGCTACAGGAATATGGCACGATCACAGTGTATGAGTGTGTCCTGGGGTGTCGATAAACTCAGGTATGCATATCGAGATACTACGAATCATCCAACAATCTTCCTAAGACGTTACGACGTACGTCTTCACCCGGTTGTGAACCGGACGTGAAGTACCAAACGTCAGCAATAATACGTGCAAAATGTATAAAACAAAACAATAAATATCTGTAACTGAAATATATGGTGGCAAGGTACACTTGCCTGCGTGCGGCTGCTGATGACGGGGTCCCGGTACCGCGTCCAAGCTCTCAGTTCCCGTATTACCTAGAGATGAGATACAAAGTCAATCAATGAACTATCACACGACAAACAGGAATGTGACACACGTCTAAACATATGCTCCGACTAAGCTACAACTCACAGAGACACTAAGCTAGAGGATTGACCAAGGAATATTATATCTAATACAATTAATTACCTGTACAATATCATCAAATAAATCCTCAATCTTATTATATTCAACACGATGTTCAGCAGTTCAACCCATGATCCAATTCTCAGTTTCACTCCAGGTCTTCACAGACGTTAACATGCATATTCAGATATCATCCTCGAACAAATTAATTATTAATTATTTCAACCCTCAATTATAAAAATTGGCAATAAATTTATTCGAACATTCTTTCACGTACACATATCTACTCCTCTATCATTCCATGATTAGTTATCATCTCTTAATAAAAGTCCTATATTTTGATATCACAACATATTTCACCATAATTGTAATCCTTCTCCTCAATACCCATCAAACTGCATAAAATCCTGAGATCTCACATCTAGCATTTATTAACCCTAAACTCAATATATATCATTCAACCCTCAAAAGTAGATATTTTGCAACATCGAACTAAAATACCAATTCATACGCATACCTTCACTTGCATATAATAAACCCTAAAATTTTGCATAATAACCCTTGAATAAATCCATATCACTTACAACCATTCATACCTATTATACTATGAAATAAACCTAAAATTCATATGCCTTTCAAACACATCCCTAAAGCTAACCCAACTATAAAGCAATACACAAAAGAATACACTACAAGGAGAAGGGAGTATTCACCTCGGCAAAGTGGTGATGGTGAGTGGTGATGCTGGTAGTGGAGGGAGGTCCTTGCTATAGATGTGATCACGAAAGGGTCCGTTTACCATGTACTCGTAGACCAAGATTATCTCTGAGTTCTCGTCGCAGTGTCCGATGAGCGAGACCAAAAGGCGGTGCCTCAGTTTCCACAGTATCTGGATCTCGGTCTGGAACTCGGTGATCCCCTATTCTGACTGCTACATTCTGATCGAATTTCTTGGTCGCCTTCTGGAGCTCCGTCAGGGAGAAGTATGGCCGAGGCCGAGAGTGGAAGTAAAGGTGAAGCCGTTTCGCGAGTCATCCTGTGTCACGCCCCGGCCCCGCCCGGGCCGCCGCTCCGCCCTGCCCCGCGCCCGTGCGGCCGAGAAGTAACGAACCGGACACGTATCACCGTACCTTGGCGCGGCGGACGCGAATCACCGCACCAGTCCCGCGGGTGCAAGGGAGGAAGGGAGCCAAGCGAATGGCCCATTCGAGCTTTCGGGGGACGTGATGCCGCACGGGCCTGGGGTTGCGCCCGTGCAAGGCCAATCGTTTAAGTTGATAGTTGGCTATCATCGCATCAATCGAGTAAGCAGCGGAAAGGGACTTGTTGCAATGCAATACATTTAGCCAACTGAGTGTTTGGGACAATCGAGGCAACTTGGGTTTCCTTTAGCAAAGGCACACGTTCGTTCCATACATTATGCCCCCTTATACGATAGCATTCTCGGGGAAACAATCGAAACCAGGATTCCGGGTCTTCGGGACTGTGGCACGCCTATCGCTCCCTCGGACGATCCAGTACCTGGGAACAAGTAAACTGTTGGTGGGTCAGCACTTTATACAAGTACTGGTGAGATAAAACAACTGAACAGAAACAAGCATTCACTCAAACAGACACTAAGTAATCATGTTATAAAATATTACATTACTAGTGATCTTTTTAGTTTTACCTAGGTTCGTTTCATGCAGTTCTAGCAGAGTCGATTTACTTGTTTAAAAACATGTTTAGAAACAGAGTTTCATATTGAATATGCAAGCAAGCAAACCGTTCATGTTTCAGGGTGTGCGCAGCATGTCTCGTGCGACTCGAGGGTCTGATGCAAGGCTAGACACACGATGCACAATCTTAGGGGCAGTCACTATCCAAGCCAACACAATGACTTAGCTATATGCAAGGCAGTCCCCGAGTATTCAGGATCGGTAGCGGTTAGTCCAGCATACCAATGACTCATTTCTCTGATGCTAGAGGCAGCTGTGACTCATGGTTGCTTTGCACTATCATAGTAGCAGCCGGGACACATGCAGTTCAGCTCTCCACCAATAGCCATTGTCCGACCGCGTGCGAATGCATGGAACACTATCAAATAAACTCTAGTATGCAGACGAGAAGAACCATCTATATACAATCTTTGTTGCGGGGCAATCCGACTTATCACTTGAACACGTTCAGGCACAGTATGGTTCTCTCGAAGCATAGACTATAGTGAACATGTTCATGCACTCTAAGCAAGCGATTCAGGATTCTCGTTAAGCAGACTTGATTTAAAGACAAGCTAGGTGAGTTCGTTCATTAACATGCAAGGCAGGTTCTATCATTCTCTTAAGAAAACATTGCAAGCAAAACTCAGATTATTATTAGGGCGTGCAAGAATCAGAGAACGAAGTTCTGCCCACTCACCTTGATATATAATACCGGTGCGGAGCGGGGCGTTACATCCTGCTTGCTTGTCAGGAACGTAGAGTCGGTGTGGATAAGAAGGAGGGATGCTCGATGATGATGCTACACTCGATCGACATTGGCAGTGTTAGGTGGGGATGCGGCGTCGAACCGACCCACGGCTGGTCGACGAGGTGAGATGTCGGGAAAGGCCAATGGAGTTGGTGAAGAAGATGGGAAGGGCGATGGTGGTGGACGTCAGCACTAGTATGGGTGGCTTCCGTGGTCGAGTCCCGACGAGGGAAAGGTCATGATGAAGACCGGAGGAGATTGTTTTCAGGTGGCCGGAATGATGCCCGAAGGTGGTGCAGGTGGATGAACAGCAGCCGGCTGGGGAGTCGTTAGTAGCATTCGAGGAAAAGGACGGTCGGAGCTGCTGGGCCGCTGGCCGGAGCTGAGGGGAAAAGCTGGCCAGAGTGGAGGAGCTCCGGGGTTGGTCGTCGGAGTTTGAGGGCTGTGGTCGGAGAATGGTTAGTTGGCAGGAGGGTGGGCTCGTGGTGGTGGTAGTATGGCGGATGGAGGTCGGCAATGGCAGCCGTGGGTTAGATGTGCAGGCTCGGCCGAGTGAAGCCGTGGTGAGGCCGGAGAGGGAGGCTAGGGACCTCGGCCGAGGATGGCCTGCTCGTTCCTTCCGCACGGCCAGGGTGGTGGTCACATTAAGGGGAAGCTTGGATTGGGTGCATCCCTTAGAGGAAGAATAAGGTGAAGAAGAAAAAGAAGAAGAGAAGAAGAGAAGAATAAATGCTACGGTTTAGTATGGAGATGAGGAAAGAGAGAGAGAGGGGGTGGGGTTCTCTATGTGTTGGGATTAGGGCCGGCCTAGGGGGAAGAGTGTGATGGTGAGGTTTTATAGGGAGTGGTGAATGGATGGAGGGTGGAGATGCTCCTATTCAAAATGGAGGGATAGGATTTGTCATGAAGAAAAATAATTTCTTCATGAGGAGTGGTGAATGGATGAGTGTAATTGGACCCAATTTTGTGACCTCTCCATTTGGTTTTGGCCAATGGGGTGATGGCACCTAAAATCACTAAATTATAACTTAGCCCCTTAAATTTGGGAAATTGTACGAACACATAAAATAACGCTAAAATTGTGGAGAAAAATACGGGTGATGGTTTGCATGGCGAGGGGGGTGTTGGGGGTTTAACACGGGTTTAATTTTATGCCATCGGGATTAATTAAGGATTAAAATAGGATTAGGCAAAATTGGTATCCCCAATTTAAATAGAATTAAAGTGTCCCACACTTTTAAATTAAATGAGGGCACTTGGGATCAAAATTCAGAAATAACACAAAGGTCAAAAATGGTGGGGGCTTGGAGTCAGTCTTGGACCCTTCAGTTGGTCCGGCTCAACGGGTTAAGTTGGTATCTTAAAATTGAGGGTAACGACACAGGTGTCCGACACAGAATTAAATATGGGTTATGATTTTCAGAAAATTGTGCAATTAATTTAGAGCACAACAAAAACTGATTTTAAGTGACGAAAAAGTCCATTGCCTAATTTGGTGAGTCAAGTCAGAAGTACAATAGCCCGATGGAATTTATGGGCTGATATTGGGCTCCGATTAATTTAGCGATGATAGGGCGCACCAAGGGTTTTAATTAAATAAATTAAATACCAAACAAACCTATCTCCACTCTAAACCTTAACATCTGCTGCTAAAACTAAAATTTCTAAATCTAACCCTGACTATCTACAGAATAAATCGAGGGGGTTTACATTCTTCCCAACATAGAAAAATTTTGTCCCCGAAATTAAAAGTAAAGCATGATAATATCTAAAAGAATTTTAAAACAACTAGTAATCAAATGTCGTACGTAAATTCGTACCTTGCTCCTCAAATAAGTACGGGAATCTCTGCCGAATAAAATCCTCGCGCTCCCAAGTAGACTCGTCTGGTGAATGGTGCTTCCATGCCACTCTGACCAGTCGAATCGTCTGCCGTCTCATGGTCTTCTCGCTGTGATCGAGAATCTCGACTGGCTGCTCTATGTAAGACAGACTGGCCCGACTGTAATCTCTGAATGATCAAGTATATGGCTAGGGTCTGCGACATAACTTCTCAGCTGTGATACATGAAATAAGTCATGTACTCCCTTTAATGATGGAGGTAATGCAAGATGGTAAGCCACTTCGCCAACTCGTTCCAAGATGTCAAAAGGCCCGATGTACCTCGAACTCAGCTTGCCTCTGCCCCCAAATCTGATGGTACCATGAGTAGGCGATATCCTCAAAAATATATGGTCACCCTCCTTGAACTCCAATGGTCTGCGGTGCACATCTGCCCAGTATTTCTTTCTGTCCTGTGCTGCACGCAGGTGGCTCTGAATCTGCTTGACCTTCTCTACTGTCTGTGTTACCAACTCTGGACCAAGTATCTGATGCTCTCCCACGTCACTCCAACAAACTAGCGACCTACATTTCCTGCCGTAGAGTGCCTCATAAGGTGCCATCTGTATGCTGGCCTGGTAACGGTTATTGTAGGAGAATTCCACCAAGTGTAGGTGGTCCTCCCAAGATCCTCCAAAATCAATCATGCACACACTCAACATATCCTCTAATATCTATATTGTGCGCTCTGACTGACCATCAGTCTGTGGATGATATGCAGTGCTAAACTTGAGACGAGTTTTTAGGCTCTCCTGCATACTCCGTCAAAATGTGACGTGAATCTGGAATCACAATCCGATACGATACTGACAGGCACTCCATGTATTCTTACTATCTGCCTCATATACATGTCAGCTAGTATCTCTGTGGATTGCCCAACTCTGAAGGGCAAGAAATGTGCAGACTTGGTGAGTTTGTCCATGACAACCCAAACTGCATCCTTCCCGCTAGGGCTTCGCGGGAATCCTGTGAGAAAGTCCATGGTAATGTGTTCCTACTTCCACTCGGGGATGGGAAGTGGCTGCAATAATCCTGCAGTCCTCTGATGTTCAGCCTTGACTTGCTGACAAATTAAATACTTTGCCACACATCTTGCAATTTCTCTCTTTATTCCATGCCACCAGAAATGCTGCCTCAAGTCTCGGTACATCTTCGTACCCCCGGGATGAATGGAATAAATTAAACTAGGAGCCTAGGTCATCAACTCTGGGCGTAGCTCGCCACTCAGAACATATAGGCGATCTTCACACCTCAATATTTCGTCTTCATGAATCCTGAGTCCTGTCTGTATGCCGGCCTCTGTTCTATCTCGCAGACATCAAAATCTCGTATTTATAGGCAATGCTGCCTTGATCCTCTCAATGAACCTCGAGACTGGCCATCTGTCCATCCATGCCTGGCAATACATTCTCAATCCTGAGTTCCTAAAAATCCTCTAACATCTGGCGATGAGTCATAAGCTACATTCGCCTTGCCAGGGTGGTATTATGACTTAATTTCATAATCTGTCATCAATTCCAGCCAGTATCTCTGTCCCATGTTGAGCTCCTTCTTTGTGTAGGCATACTTCTGACCTTTGTGTTCTGTATAAATCTCAACACGCTCTCTATAAGGTTAGTGTCGCCATAGCTTTAGTGCAATATCACTGCAGCTAGCTCTAGACTATACATCGGGTAGTCCTTCTCATGAACTCTCAGCTGTACTGATGCGTAGACTATCTACTCCATCTGAACATATCTCATATTTGCGGAGCTTGGCGTACTGCCTTTTTGTCTCAATATCTCGAATGTGATCCTGAGATGTCTCTCATGCTCCTCCTGACTCTTGGAATATACCAATATGCCATCGATAATTATCACCACGAACTTATCTAAGTACTGGTGGAAAATACTGTTCATTAGGCTAATACTTACTGCTGGCGCGTTGGTTAAACCAAATGGCACGACTAAAAACTCATAGTGGCTATACTTCGTTCGAAAGGCCGTCTTCGGGATGTCCTCTCTCCGTACCTTGATCTGATGCTAACTGGATCTGAGATCGATCTTCAAAATACATATGCGCCACTTAGCTGATTCAAATTAATCTTCGATGCGCATCAATGGTACTTGCTTTTTATTGCTACGGCATTTAATGCCCTGTAATCGTTATGCAACGTACCGTCCCGTCCTTCTATGGTATAATAAGATGGTTGCTTCTCATGGAAAAATACTAGCCCGACCGAAACCTTTGTCTAAGAGATCCTCCACGATGGACCTTCAACTCAACCAACTCTATCGGTGCTACTCTGAAGACGGGAAAATAACTGGCTCGGCTCTTGGAGTCAACTCTGTAACAAATCTTTCTGTCAGGTGGCAGGCCTGAAAGATTCTCTGGAAACACATCCTCAAATCCTGATATAATACGGGGGTACACTGGTTCACCTTCTGCAATGTGTCTATCTAAGGTAGATGGGCATCATGTTCCCGGGCTCCCTGAAGTAACTCAAACTCAGGGTAATCTGGTGGTTATAAATAATATAATCACGTCGATAATCTCGCGTCATGAGGTATTGGCTCAACCAATCCATGTCTAGGATAAGGTCATAGTGTAGACTAAACCTCAAAATAAATTCTCTTGTTCTATTTTCAACATCAATCCCCAAAAGAAAATGTTTCCTTACCTAATGTAAAATTTCTCTTCTCCTCAAGGTTTTCCTTAAAAAAAAAAATTCTCGAATTTTTTCTTTTCGTTATTTATCTCTCCAAGTCACAATTACAATTATAATAATGATGTCACCCAAGCACATACTAAAATTTCTGGTATTATATCATCATCTTCCAAGTGAGAGCTTGAAATTTTATCTCCTCTAGTCCATAATGTCATTCCTGGTATTGCTATCATATACAACCACTAGTTTCCATCATCAGGCTATGCATTTCCCTAAATTATTCTAGGTCATAACCAACAATCCTTCCAGCTCTTAGTACTTCCAAGATCACTGCTACCTCAAGCACGGGTAGGATACTACTGCTTCCAACTCTCTTTTCAACCTTCCACACTAGTTCTAGAATCAAAAGAACCCATCAATCTATCCTGATAAGGTAACAATCTTCTCCGAGAAAGGTATACAAATTTTGTCTTATGTCGTCTGGTCTTCGATCTTCTTCTGGAGGGAAGTCATCAGTCACAAGCATTCATCTCCCCGAATAATAGGGGACGAGGAACAAGGATAGCGATATTGACGAAGATTGAACGAATGCAAAGTGGAAGTCCAAGGGCGATAATCACATACAAAGAGTTTTAAAATCGATTATGGATTGAGTTCCTATTCAACAATCATAACATCTATTCCTAATTTGCAGGCTCGCTTGGCACAGTCAGGTGACCAAGATAATTTAAATCGGACCTGCATGGGCCACCACAAAAACATATCACGCCCCAGTCCCAAAATACGTAGGACCAGGAATACGTGACACGCCAGCTACGCATTCGACCAGACTCTGGTCTGACTCGAATACGTATAAGCTATAATATAAAGGGCACTATCTAGATATTCCATAAATGTAAACCTCTATGTCTCAACCCACAATGTACAACAGTATACAAGAAAGAGCTATATGTGCTAGAGTCGGCCGCCCAATAACACACTAACTCGAATAGACTCGAGAAGAAGTATGAGTCTATAAAAAACTAGACTACAACAGCAGATAAATAAACAATATAAAATAACCATAATGTCGGTAGATATAATGTGCGTACCTGGTACTATGCCCGCAAGACCTGCAACTCCAACAGCAACTCCAAATGCTCCGTAATCATCTATGCTGCAAAACTGGCAGGGAACCAGGTCCTCAGAGGGACGTAACAAGTTACAGAAATACAACATGCCAAGTAAACAGAAAGTACAAGTGCAACAACAGGGTACTCTATCATAACCAAACAAGTGTGACACAGTTTAAAGACAACGTTCGACGCGTGGGCTTTCTAAAATAAAACCTTAGCTCCGAACACAAAGACACACGGGGCGTACAGTAGCTCCGAGCACAGAGACACACGGGTGATACAACTACTCCAGAATACATGATCACTACATATACATATATAAGCGCGTGCAGAGGAGCTCAAACGTCTAGTAACTGTCTTCCCCTTCCCAAGCGGTCAACGATGGTGCGCTGAACCTGAACCTCTATCTAACAGGCTCGACACACGGAAATAACTCAACAGACGTGACCCTAAGGTCATTCCAGTCTCTGGTCATGATGTCAGTATCAGGCTACAGGAATCTGGCACGATTACAGTGTATGAGTATATCCTTGGTGTCGATAAACTCAGGTACGCATATCGAGATACTACGAATCATCCAACAATCTTCCTAAGACGTTACGACGTACGTCATCACCCGGTTGTGAACCGGACGTAAAGTACCGAACGTCAGCAATAATACATGCACAATGTACATAGCAAAATAATAAATATCTGTAACTGAAATACAGGGTGGCAAGGTACACTTGCCTGCGTGCGGCTGCTGATGACGGGGTCCCGGTACCGCATCCAAGCTCTCTGGTCCCGTAGAACCTAGAGATGAGTTACAAACTCAATCAATGAACTATCACACGACAAATAGGAATGTGACACACGTCTAAACATATGCTCCAACTCAGCTACAACTCACAAGAACACTAAGCTAGAGGATTGACCAAGGAATGTTATATCTAATACAATTAATTACCTGTACAATATCATCAAATAAATCCTCAATCTTACTATATTCAACACGATGTTCAGCAGTTCAACCCATGATCCAATTCTCAGTTTCACTCCAGGTCTTCACAGACATTAATATGCATATTCAGATATCATCCTCGAACAAATTAATTATTAATTATTTCAACCCTCAATTATAAAAATTGGCTATAAATTTATTCGAACATTCTTTCACATACACATATCTGCTCCTCTATCATTCCATGATTAGTTATCATCTCTTAATAAAAGTCCTATATTTTGATATCATAACATATTTCACCGTAATTGTAATCCTTCTCCTTAATACCCATCAAACTGTATAAAATCCTGAGATCTCACATCTAGCATTTATTAACCCTAAACTCAATATATATCATTCAACCCTCAAAAGTAGATATTTTGCAACATTGAACTAAAATACCAATGCATACGCATACCTTCACTTGCATGTAATAAACCCTAAAATCTCGCATAGCAACCGTTGAATAAATCCATATCACTTACAACCATTCATACCTATTATACTATGAAATAAACCTAAAATTCACATGCCTTTCCAACACATCCCTAAAGCTAACCCAACTATAAAGCAATACACAAAAGAATACACTACAAGTAGAAAGGAGTATTCACCTCGGCGAAGTGGTGATGGTGAGTGGTGATGCTGGTGGTGGAGGGAGGTCCTTGCCATAGATGTGATCACGAAAGGGTCCATTTACCATGTACTTATAGACCAAGATCATCTACGAGTTCTCGTCGCAGTATCCGATGAGCGAGACCAAAAGGCGATGCCTCAGTTTCGACAGTATCTGAATCTCGGTCTGGAACTCGGTGATCCCCTGTTCCGACTGCTGCATTCTGATCGAAGTTATTGGTCACCTTCTGGAGCTCCGTCAGGGAGAAGTATCGACCGAGGCCGAGAGTGGAAGTGAAGGTGAAGCCGTTCCGCGAGTCACCCTGCTTGCTTGTCAAGAACGTAGAGTCGGTGTAGATAGGGAGGAGGGATGCTCGATGACGACATTGGCAGCGTTAGGTGGGGATACGGCATCAAACTGACCCGCAGCTGGTCGACGAGGTGAGATGTCGGGAAAGGCCAATAGAGTTAGTGAAGAAGATGGGAAGGGCGAGGGTGGTGGACGTCAGCACCAGTGTGGGTGGCTTCCATGGTCGAGTCCCGACGAGGGAAGGGTCGTGATGATGATCGGAGGAGATTGTTTTCAGGTGGCCGGAGTGATACTCGAAGGTGGTGCGGGTGGATGAGCAGCAGCCGGCTGGTGAGTCGTTAGTAGTAGTTGGTGAGAAGGACGGCCGGAGCTGCTGGGCCGCTGGCCGGAGCTGAGGGGAAAAGCTGGCCAGAGTGGAGGAGCTCCGGGGTTGGTCGCCGGGGCTCGAGGGCTGCGGTCGGAGAATGGTTAGTTGGCCGGAGGGTGGGCTCGTATTGGTGGTAATATGGCGGATGGAGGTCGGCAATGGCAGCCGTGGGTTAGATGTGCAGGCTCGGCCGAGTGAAGCCGTGGTGAGGCCGGAGAGGGAGGCTAGGCGATCTCGGCCGAGGCTGGCCTGCTCGTTCCTTCCGCACGACCAGGGTGGTTGTCACACTAAGGGGAAGCTAGGGTTGGGTGCATCCCTTAGAGGAAGAAGAAGGAGAAAAAGAGAAAAAGAAATACTACTGTTTAGTATGGAGATGAGGGAAGAGAGAGAGGGGGTGGGGTTCTCTATGTGTTGGGATTAGGGCCGGCCTAGGGGGAAGAGTGTGATGGTGAGGTTTTATAGGGAGTGGTGAATTGATGGAGGGTGGAGATGCTCCTATTCAAAATGGAGGGATAGGATTTGTCAAGAAGAAAAATAATTTCTTCATGAGGAGTGGTGAATGGATGAGTGTAATTGGACCCAATTTTGTGACCTCTCCATTTGGTTTTGGCCAATAGGGTGATGGCACCTAAAATCACTAAATTGCAACTTAGCCCCTTTAATTTGGTAAATTATACGAACACATAAAATAACGCTAAAATTATGGAGAAAAATACGGGTGATGGTTTGCATGGCGAGGAGGGGTTGGGGATTTGGCACAGGTTTAATTTTATGGCCATCGGGATTAATTAAGGATTAAAATAGGATTAGGCAAAATTGGTATCCCCGATTTAAATAGAATTAAAGTGTCCCGTGCTTTTAAATTAAATGAGGGCACTTGGGATCAAAATCCGGAAATAACGCAAAGGTCAAAAATGGTGGGGGCTTGGAGTCAGTCTTGGACCCTTCAGTTGGTCCAGCTCAACGGGTTAAGTTGGTATCTCAAAATTGAGGGTAACGACACAGGTGTCCGAAACGGAATTAAATATAGCTTACTATTTTTGAGAAATTGTGCAATTAATTTAGAGCACAGCAAAAACTAATTTTAAGTGATGAAAAAGTCCAGTGCCTAATTTGGCGAGTCAAGTCAGAAGTACAATAGCTCGAGGGAATTTATGGGCTGATATTAGGCTCCGATTAATTTAGCGATGATAGGGCACGCCAAGGGTTTTAATTAAATAAATTAAATAGCAGAAAAACCTATTTCTACTCTAAACCTCAACATCTGCTGCTAAAACTAAAATTTTCCAAATCTAACCCTGACTATCTAAAGAATAAATCGAGGGGGTTTACAAACCTCATGTAGGATGGGGGACCTAACGTATGTTAGTTGGCCTTCCTAGGATGGGTGACCTTCCTTTGGATGGGTGATATCCCGTATGATGGGTGACCTCCCGTAGGATGGGTAACCTCCTGTAGGATGGGGGACCTCACGTATGATAGGTGACCTCCCTATGATGGGTGACCTTCATAGGATCGGTAACCTCCCTTAGGATGGGTGACCTCCCGTAGGATGAGTAATTTCCCTTAGGATGGGTGACTTCTTGTAGGATGGGTAGGATGGGTAACCTCCCTAGGATGGATAACCTCTCGTAGGATGGGTGACCTCTCTTAGGATGGCTGACCTCTCATAGGATGGGTGACCTCCTGTAAGATGGTTGACCTCCAGTAGGATGGGTAACCCCCCTTAGGATGGGCAACCACTCTTAGGATGGGTGACCTCCCTAAGGATGGGTGACCTCTCGTAAGACCTCTCGTAGGAAGGGTAACCTCTCGTAGGATGGGTAACCTCCCTTAGGATGGGTGACCTCCCGTAGGATGGGTAAGTTCCTATAGGATGGGGGACCTCACGTATGATAGGTGATCTTCCGTAGGTTGGGAGACCTCCCTTAGGATAGGTGACCTATCTATGATGGGTGACCTCTCGTAGGATGGGTAACCTCGCGTAGGATGGGTAACCTCGCTTAGGATAGGTGACCTCCCGTAGAATTGGTAGCCTCCCTTTGGATGGGTAGGAGGGTGACCTACAAAGGATGGGTAACCTATCTTAGGATGGATAACCTCCCTTAGGATGGGTGACCTCCCTTAGGATGGGAAACCTTCGTAGGATGGGTAACCTCCCTAAGTATTGGTGACCTCCCTAGGATGGGTGACCTCCCAAAGGATGGGTGATCTCTCGTAGGATAGGTAACCTCCCTTAGGATGGGTGACCTCCCGTAGGATGGGTAACCTCCTGTAGAATGGGGGACCTCTCGTATGATAGGTGATCTCCCGTAGGATGGGAGACCTCCCTTAGGATGGGTGACCTTCATAGGATGGGTGACCTCTGTAGGATGGGTAACCTCTCGTAGGATAGATGACCTCCCTAGGATGGGAAACCTCTCGTAGGATGAGTGACCTCTTGTAGGATGAGTGACCTCTCGTAGGATGAGTGACCTCCCTTAGGATGGGTGACCTAATATAGGATGGGTAACCTCACTAAGGATGGGTAATCTCCCTAAGGATGGGTGACGTCTCTTAGGATGGGTGACCTTCATAAGATTGGTAACCTCACTTAGGATGGTTACCACTCTTAGGATTGGTAACCTCCCTAGGATGGGTAACCTTGTCACGGCCCAGTCCCAAAATTATGTAGGACTAGGACACGTAAGCATGCCAGCCGCATGGATATGGCAACTCCAATGTATGGAAACCAAATCCACACGTACGCTGTAATATGAATATCAAATCCACAAGTGGTATAAAATATATGTCACAAGTCACAGGGTATAATCTAAATCTCATCCACCAAAATCATATAGAAATAAATGACCAGTATCTATGAAACTAGATCTCAATAAGGAGTATCTAAGGATGATAGTTGGATGGAGACAAATCCACTACCAACTCGATTGGAGAGGAAAATACAATATAAGTACAACACCATAACACAATATAAGAATACCAGCTATCCATCACAGCTCGAAGAGAAGACATCCTCGGATCACATGTAACCATCCAAATATGTGCTATTGCAAATACTCAAGAAAAGATACACCTGGCAGCGGACCAGGTCCTCAGAGGGACGTAACAAGATACAGAAAATACGAGCCAATTTGAATACAGTAAACATGCATATAATTTGAAAATAAATAAGTACGCTGTACAAGACCATCTATATGAATGCAAATGAGGACAACTTTTTGACGTATGGGCAAGGGTAGGCAACTCGATCTAATCCTCACAACCTCACGCTCGTCAGTGGACATCATCAGCCGACATACCGCGGGTGTGTCAACATATCTAATACATAGTAATGACTGAAAGAAAACTACACATGCAAGAAATATACAGAATACAATAAATAAACAGAAATATAAATAGCATGCAAATTACTGTAAACAATTTGGCAAGGTATCTTGCCTGAGGTCCTGCTGCTGGTATGAATCAGAGTCCAAGTCACAGTCCAAATAGCCTATGTATTACAAATTTATCACATCAAAAGATAATTTATTTTAATTTATTTAATTCTGGAATAATTACTCTAAAATTCTATTTTAATCTTATTATTCTGATTTTTATGTTAATTCCTAAATTTTGTCCAAAGAAACTAAATTTTATCAACTCGAGACTCATGGTACGCAAATCGAGACAATCTGTTGACCAAAAAACCAACCGACACAAACTCAACTTTCATGCATGATTTCTTGTAGATTTCAACGTCAAAAACATGCTGGAATTTACAGCTCATCCGAATTCAAATTCGTTTGGGAATTATGGCACATACAAATTTTGTATTGTGCACCGATGGTTAAATTCTAACCCAGAAGTTCTACAGAATTAACAGTATGCAAATACCTTGAAATAAATTCTGGAAAAAATATATGTCGATTATCTCGACATTAGCTTTCTGAAACTTTAAACAGTTCGTGATTCTGATTCCTGGTTCTCTCTGAATCGAAAAACATCAAAATACGTCTATTTTCGGACATGATGTGCTCTACGAATTTTACAGAATTTAATACTCATAATTTAGAAAAACAATTTATATAATCAGAAACCTAACCTCATTATCATTCTAACAAAAAAACTGGAGCACGTTTGGAGTTCGGAGCTAGGAGATATCGTCTTTTTAATTCGTCATAACTAGTAGAAAATGAGACTAAATTTATGACAAATTTTGACTATTTTTGGACGAAAAAGAGAGGAATTTGGGAAAAAAAAATGAAGGATGAGGTATTTATAATGGTGGAGACTACTTAATTAAATACAACTAGGATTGGTTAATTTGGATAGGATTATGATAAATTTAAATAAGAATATGATATACATTTAATTGCTTTCCTAGTAGGTTCAGGATTTGAATTAATTTAAAGTAGAGTTTGAATCTATCTCAATAATTTATAATCTTGAATATAATTAAATATAATAAAAATAATTTATAAAATCTTATTAATATCTATTAACATTAAATTAGCATCTATCTAATATTAAGACTATATATATCCAAATAAATCCTAATTAATTTCAAAAATCTAAAATAACCTAAAAATGATTCTAAATAAATATTTATATAAGTAAATATATCGAGAAATTCATTTGCTAATTAAATAACAGAATACTCTAAAGAAATTCAATATCTATAATAATATAAAATATACACAAAATATCTATTTTGGGTGAGGGGGTTTACAAACCTCCCTTAGGATGGGTGACCTCCATAGGATGAGTGACCTCACGTATGATGGGTAACTTATATTTCGATAAGTAACCTCTCTTAGGATGGGTGACCTCTCTTAGAATGGGTAACCTCCCTTAGGATAGGAGACCTCTCTTAAGATGGGTAATCTCCTTAAGATGGGTAACCTCCTGTAGGATGGGTAATCTCCGGATGGATAACCTCCATACGATGGGTGACCTTCCTTACGATGGGTGACCTTTCGTAGGATGGGTAACCTCTCATAGGATGGATAACCTCTCTTAGGATGGGTAACCTCTCGTAGGATGAGTAACCTCTATAGGATGGGCAAACTCCTTTAGGATGGGTAACCTCTCTTAGGATGTGTAATCTCTCGTAGGATGGGTGACCTCCATTTGGATGGGTAACCTCTCTTAGGATCGGTAACATCCCTTAGGATGGGTGACCTCCTAGGATGGGTGACCAACCTAGGATGGGTGACCTCTCGTAGGATGGATGACTTCTCGTAGGATGGGTAACCTCCGGATAGGTAACCTCCAAACGATGGTTGACCTCCCTTTGGATGGGAGACTTCCCTAGGATGGATAACCTCTCGTAGGATGGGTGACCTCTCGTAGGATAGGTGACCTCCCGTTGGATGGGTGACCTCTCGTAAGATGGGTAACCTCCGGATGGGTAACCTCCATATGATGGGTGTCCTTCCTTAGGATGGGTAACCTCCGTTAGGATGGGTAACCTCCTATAGGATGGGTAACCACACTTAGGATGGGTAACCTCTTGTAGGATGGGTAACGTCCATAGGATGGGTGAACTACCTTAGGATGGGTAACCTGCAAAGGGTGGGTGAACTCCCTTTGGATGGGAACCTCTTTTAGGATGGGTAACCTCCCGTAGGATGGGTGACCTCCATTTGGATAGATAACCTCCCTTAGGATGGGTAACCTCCCTTAGGATGGGTGACCTTCATAGGAAGGGTGACCTATCAAACGGGTGAGGGTGACCTCTAGTAGGATGGGTGATATATCGTAGGATGGGTAACCTCCCTAGGATTGGTGACCTCCCTTAGGATGGGTAACCTCCCTAGGATGGGTAACCTCCTGTAGGATGGGTAACCACCCTTAGAGGTTACCCATCCAACGGGAGGTTACCCATCCTACGAGAGGTTACCCATCCTAGGGAAGTCACACATCCAAAGGGAGGTCACCCATCCTAAGGGAGGTCACCCATCCTATGGAGGTTACCGAACCTTTGAGAGGTCACCCATCCTATAGGAGGTTACCCATCCTACGAGAGGTCACCCATCCTATAGGTCACCCATCCTATGCGAGGTCACCCATCCTATAGGTCACCCATCCTATGCGAGGTCACCCATCCTAAGGAAAATCACCCATCCTATAGGAGGTCACCCATCCGGAGGTTACCCATTCTATGGGAGGTTACCCATCCTACGAGAGGTCACCCATCATACGGGTGGTTACCCATCCAAATAGAGGTTACCCATCCTACGGGAGGTCTCCCATCCTTTGGGAGGTTACCCATCCAAATTTAGGTCACCCATCCTGGGAAGGTCACCCATCTTAAGGGTGGATGCCCATCCTACGAAAGGTAAGTCATCCTAAGGGAGGTTATCAATCCTACGGGAGGTCACCCATCCAAATGGAGGTCACCCATCCTACGGGAGGTCACCCATCCTATGGGAGGTCACCCATCCAAATGGAGGTCACCCATCCTACGGAAGGTCACCCATCCTAAGGGAGGTCACTCATCCTACGGGAGATCACCCATCCAAATAGAGGTCACCCATCCTAAGGGAGGTAACCCATCCTAGGGAGGTTACCCAACCTACGGGTGGTTACCCATCCAAATGGCAGTCACCTATCATACGTGAGGTCCCCCATCCCATGAGAGGTTACCCATCAAAATAGAGGTTACCCATCCTACGGGATATCACCTATCATACGTGCGATCACCCATTCTAGGGAGGTCATCAATCCTAGAATGGGTTGTTACCCATCCTACAAAATGTCAGCCGTCCCATGGGGGGTTACCATCGAAAATGAGGTCACCCATACGGAGGTTACCCGTGCTAAGGGAGGCCACTCATCCTAAGGGAGGTCATCCATCCTACGGGAGGTCACCCATCCTAAGGGTGGTTAGCCATCCTACGAAAGGTCACAAATCCTAAGGGAGGTCACCCATCCAAATAGGAGGTCACCCATCCTATGGAGGTTACCCATCCTACGGGAGGTCACCCATCCTACAAGAGGTTACCCATCCTAAGGGTGCTTACCCATTCTTCGGGAGGTCACCCATCCTAAGGGTGCTTACCCATTCTATGGGAGGTCACCCATCCTACGAGAGGTTACCAATCCTAAGAGAGGTCACCCATCCTAAGGGTGGTTACCTATTCTACGGGAGGTCATCCAACTTACGAGAGGTTATCCATCCTAAGAGTGGTTACCCATCCAAAGGGAGGTCACACATCCGGAGGTTACCTATCCTTCAGGAGGTTAACCATCCTAAGGAAGTTCTCCCATCCTACGGGAGGTCACCCATCCTATTGAGGTGGCCCATCCTACGAGAGGTCACCCATCATATGGGAGGTCACCCATCTAAAGGGAGGTTACTCATCCTATTGGAGGTCACCCATCCTAGGGAGGTCACCCATCCTAAGGGAAGTTACCCATCATCCGGAAGGTTATCCATCCTAGGGAGGTCATCCATCATACGGGAGGTTCCTACGGGAGGTCACCCATCCTACGGGAGGTTACCCATCCTACGGGAGGTCACCAATCTTAGGGAGGTTACCCATCCTAAGGGAGGTCCCCGATCCTAGGGAGGTTACCCATCCTAAGGGAGATTACCAATCCTATGAGTGGTCACCCATCCTAAGGGAGGTCACCCATCCTACGGGAGGTCACCCATCCTATGGGAGGTCACCCATCCTATGAGAGGTCACCCATCCTACGATAGGTTACCCATCCTACGGGATATCACCCATCCTATAAAGGGTCACCCATCCAAAGGGAGGTTACCCATCTTACGAGAGGTCCCCCATCCTAAGAGAGGTTACCTATCCTACGAGAGGTTACCCATCCTAAGAGAGATTACCAATCATTAAGGGTGGTTACCAATGCAAATGGTGGCCATCCATCCTACGAGAGGTTATGGATCCTAAGAGAGGTTACCCATCGTATGGAGGTTACCCATCCTAGGGAGGTCTCCCATCCTTAGGGAGGTCATCCTTCCTAAGAGAGGTTATCCATCCTAAGAGAGGTCACCCATCCTAAGGGAGGTTACCCATCCTAGGGAGGACACCTATCCTACGGGAGGTCACCCATCCAAATAAAAGTTATCCATCCTAGGGAGGTTACCTATCCTAGGTAGGATACCCATCCAAATGTAGGTTACCATCCTAAGGGAAGTCACCCAACCTACGGGTGGTTACCCATCATAGGGAGGTCACCCATCCTAGGGAGGTCACCTATCCTATGGGAGGTCACCAATCCAATGGGAGGTCACCCATCCTAGGGAGGTTACCCATCCTAGGGAGGTCACCCATCCTACGGGAGGTCACCCATCTTAAGAGAGGTTACCTATCCGGAGGGAGGTCACCCTCCCTAGGATGGGTGACCTCTCATAGGATGGATAGCCTTCCTAGGATGGGTGTCCTCCTAGGATTAGTGACCTCCCATAGGATGGATGACCTCCCGTAGGATAGGTATCCTCCCTAGGATGGTTGTCCTTTCTAGGATGGGTAACCTCCCATAGGACAATCCTAGAGAGGTCACCCATTCTAAGGGAGGTCACCCATCCTATGGGTGTTCCTACGGGATATCACTCATCCTACGAGAGGTCACCCATCTTATAGGTTACCCATCCTAAGGGATATCATCCATCCTACGGGAGGTCACCCATCCTAAGGGAGTTTACCCTTCCTAAGAGAGATTATCCATCCAAATGGAGGTTATCCATCCTAGGGAGGTCACCCATCGTACAACAGGTTACCCATCCTATGGAGGTTACCCATCCTAGGGAGGTCACCCATCCAAATAGAGGTTACCCTTCCTAGGGAGGTCATCCATCCTATGGAGGTTACCCATCCTAGGGAGGTCACCCAACCAAAGTTAGGTTATCCATGCTAAAAGAGGTTACTCATACAAATGGAGGTTACCCATCCTAGGGAGGCCAACCATCCTACGGGAGGTAACCCATCCTAAGGGAGGTTACCCATCCTAAGAGAGGTTACCCATCCAAATAGAGGTTACCCATCCAAAGGAAGGTTACCCATCCTAGGGAGGTTACCCATCCTAGGGAGGTGACCCATCCAAATGGAGGATACCCATCCTTGGGAGGTCCTCCATCCTAAGAAAGGTCTTCCATCCTATAGGAGGTCATCTATCATACGTGAGGTCCCCCATCCTACAGGAGGTTACCCATCCTACGGTAGGTCACCTATCCTAGGGTGATCACCCATCCTACGGGGGAGATTATCCATCCTACGGGGGAGATTATCCATCCTACCTAGGATGGGTGACCTCCCAAAGGATGGGTGACCTACCGTAGGATGGGTAACCTACCTAGGATAGGTAACCTCCCTTAGGATGGGTGTCCTCCCGTATGATTGGTGTCCTCTGTTAGGATAACCTCTCATAGGATGAGTATACTCCCGTAGGATGGGTGACCTTCCTATGATGGGTAATCTCCTTTAGGATGGCTGACCTCCCTAAGGATGGGTGACCTACCATAGGATGGGTGACCTATATGATGGGTAACCTCCCTAGGATGGGTAACCTCCCATAGGATGGGTGACCTCCCGTAGGATGGGTAACCTTCCTAGGATGGGTAACCTACCGTAGGATGGGTGACCTCTCGTAGGATGGGTGATATCCCGTAGGATGGGTAACCTCCCTAGGATGGGTAACCTCCCTAAGGACGGAAGATCTCCCTTAGGAGGAGGTTACCCAACCTACAGGAGGTCACCCATCCAGAGGTTAGCCATCCAAATGGAGGTTACCCATCCTACGGAGGGTCACCCATCCGGAGGTTAGCCATCCAAATGGAGGTTACCCATCCTACGGAGGGTCACACATCCTACGGAAGGTCACCCTTCCGAAGGGAGGTCACCCATCCTATGAGAGGTCACCCATCCTAAGGGAGGTTACTCATCCTAAGGAGGTTATCCATCTTAAGGAGGTCACCCATCCTATGGGAGGTTACCCATCTAGAGGTCACCCATGCTACGGGAGGTCACCCATCCAAATAGAGGTCACCCATCCTAAGAGAGGTTACCCATCCTAAAAGAGGTTACAAATCTAAAGCGAGGTTACCCATCCTTAGGGAGGTCACCCATCCTAGGGAGGTCACCCATCCATAGAGAGGTCATCCATCCTAAGGAAAGTCACCCATCCTAAGGGAGATATCATGGGTGACCTCACGTAGAATGGGTGATATCCCATAGTATGGGTAATCTCCCATAGGATGGGTGACCTCTCATAGGATGGGTGACCCCCCTAGGATGGGTAATCTCCCAAAGGATGGGTGATATCCTGTAGGATGGGTGACCTCCCTAGGATGGGTGACCTTCTGTAGGATGAGTGACCTCCCTTAGGATGGGTGACCTCCCGTAGGATGGACAATATCCCGTATGATGGGTAACCTCCCTAGGATGGGTGACCTCCCTTATGATGGATAACCTCTCTTTAGATGGGTAACCTCTCATAGGATGGGTGACCTCCCTTAGGATCGGTGACCTCCCTTAGGATGGGTAACCTCTCTTAGGATGGCTAACCTCTCATAGGATGGGTGACCTCCATTTGGATTGGTGACCTCCTTAGTATGGGTAACCTCTCGTAGGATGGGTAACCTCCCAAGGATAGGTAATCTCCCATAGGATGGGTAACCTCCATAGGTTGGGTAACCTCCCGTATGATGGGTGACCTCTTATAGGTTGGGTAACCTCCATTTGGATGGATAACCTCATGAATGATGGGTGACCTCTCATATGTTGGGTAACCTCCCTAAGTATGGGTGACCTCTCTTTGGATGGGTGACCTCCCTTAGGATGGGTAACCTCTCTTAGGATGGGTGACCTCCCTAAGGATGGGTGAACTACCATAGGATGGATGACCTCTCGTAGGATGGGTAACCTCTCTAAGGATAGGTAACCTCCCGTAGGATGGGTAACCTCCCTACGATAGGTAACCTCCCATTGGATGGGTGACCTCCCTAGGATAGGTAACCTCCCTAGGATGGGTAACTTCCCATAGAATGGGTAACCTCCCTAGGATCGGGGACCTCCCTAGGACGGGTGACCTATAGGATGGGTGACCTCGCGTATGATGGGTAACCTCCCTTGGATGGATAACCTCCCTTAGTATGGGTGACCTCCCTTAGATGAGTGACCTTTCTTACGATGGGTAACCTCTCTTAGGATGGGTAACCTCTCGTAGGATGGGTGACCTCGATTTGGATGGGTAACCTCTCTTAAGATAGGTGACCTATAGGATGGGTAACCTCTCATAGGATGGGTAACCTCTCGTAGGATGGGTGACCTCTATTTAGATGGGTAACCTCCATTTAGATGGGTAACCTCTCTTAGGATGGATAACCTCTCGTAGGATGGGTAACCTCTCTAGGATGGGTAACCTCCCTTAGGATTGGTGACCTCTCGTTGGATGGGTGACCTCCGTTTGCATGGGTGACTTCCCTAGGATGGATGACCTCCCCTAGGATGGGTAACCTCTCTTAGGATGGATGACCTCCCTAAGGATGGATAACCTCCCTTAGGAAGGTTACCTCCAATAGGATGGGTGACCTCCCTAAGGAAGGTTAACCACCCTTAGGAAGGTTACCTCCCATAGGATGGGTGACCTCCTATAGGATGGGTGTCATCCCTAGGATGAGGGTGACCTCCCTAGGATGGGAGACCTCCCCTAGGATGGGTAACCTCTTTTAGTATGGGTGACCTCCCTTAGGGAGGTTACCTCCTATAGGATGGGTGACCTCCCTAGGATGGGTGACCTCCCATAGGATGGGTGTTCTCCCTAGGATGGGTGACCGCCCCTAGGATTGGTATAATCTTTAGGATAGGTGACCTTCCATAGAATGGGTGACCTTCATAGGATGGATGGCCTCTCTTAGGATGGGTAACCACTCGTAGGAAGGGTGACCTCCCATAGGATGGGTGACCTCCCTTTGGATGGGTGACTTTCCTAGAATGGAAAACCTCTCGTAGGATGGGTAACCTCTCGTAGGATAGGTAAACTCCCATAGGTTTGGTAACCTCCCTTAGGATAGGTAACCTACCGTAGGATTGGTGACCTCCCTTAGGATGGGTGATCTCTCGTAGGATGGGTAACCTCCCGTAGGATGAGTGACCTCTCGTAGGATGAGTAACCTCCCGTAGGATGGGTGACCTTCTGTAGGATGAGTAACCTCCCGTAGGATAGGTAACCTCCATTTGGATGGGTAACCTCTCATAGGATGGGTAACATCCCTAGGATGGATAAACTCCCTTAGGATGGGTAACCTCCCGTAGAATGGATTCTCGTAGGATGGTTGACATCCATTTGGATGGGTAACCACTAAGGATGGGTGATCTCCGTAGGATGGGTAACCTATAGGATGGGTGACCTCCCTAGGTATGGGTGACCTATAGGATGGGTGACTTCTATTTGTATTGGTAACCTCTCAGGAAGGGTGATATCCCATAGGATGGGTGACCTCTCATAGGATAGGTAACCTCATATAGGATAGGTAATCTCTCGTAGGATGGGTAACCTCCCTTAGGATGGGTGACCTCCTGTAGGATAGGTAACCACCCGTATGATGGGTGTCCTCTTGTAGGATGGATAACCTCCCGTAGGATGGGTGACCTCTCGTAGGATGGGTGACCTCCCGTAGGATAAGTGACCTCCCTTAGTATGGGTAACCTCCAGTAGGATGGGTAACCTCCGTAGGATGAGTGACCTCCCTTAGGATGGGTAACCTCTCTTAGGATGGGTAAGCTCTCGAAGGATGGGTGACCTCCATTTGGATGGGGCAATCTCTTTTAGGATGGGTAACCTCTCGTAGGCTGGGTGACCTCCATTTGGATGGGTGACCTCTCGTAGGATGGGTGACCTCTATTTGGATGGGTAACCTCTCTTAGGATGGGTAACCTCTCTTAGGATGGGTGACCTCCCGTAGGATTGGTAACCATCGGTATGATGGGTGGCCTCCCTAGGATGGGTAACCTCCCGTAGGTTGGGTGACCGCCCTAGGATGGGTGACCTCCCGTAGGGTGACCTCCAGTAGGTTGGGTGACCTTATTTTGATGGGTGACCTCCCTAGGATGGGTGACCTCGCTTAGGATTGGTGACCTACCATAGGATGAGTGATCCAACCATAGGATGGGTAACCTCCCGTAGGATGGGTGACCTCTCATAGGATGAGTAACCTCCCGTATGATGGGTGACCTCTTGTAGGATGAGTAACCTCCCGTAGGATAGATAACCTCCATTTGGATGGATAACCTCTCATAGGATAGGTAACCTCCTTAGGATGGGCAAACTCCCTTAGGATGGGTAACCTCCCGTAGGATGGATTCTCGTAGGATGGTTGACCTCCATTTGGATGGGTAACCACTAAGGATGGGTGATCTCCCTTAGGATGGGTAACCTATAGGATAGGTGACCTCCCTAGGTATGGGTGACCTATAGGATGGGTGACTTCCATTTGTATGGGTAACCTCTAAGAAAGGGTGATCTCCCATAGGATGGATGACCTCTCGTAGGATAGGTAACCTCATGTAGGATAGGTAACCTCTCATAGGATGGGTAACCTCCCTTAGGATGGGTGATCTCCCGTAGGATAGGTAACCACCCGTATGATAGGTGACCTTTTGTAGGATGGGTAACCTCCCGTAGGATGGGTGACCTCTCGTAGGATGGGTGACCTCCCGTTGGATGAGTGACCTCCCTTAGTATGGGTAACCTCCCGTAGGATGGGTAAGGAGCTCCAGTCATAGGCGGAAGGCCTACCAATCTGATCAGGGGTACTCTGATGGAAGTACCTCCAGCTCCTTGTCAAGAGCAAACCTCGCCTCCACACCTGGCCTGCAAACTGTGGGATAATAGGCCTCGTCCAGATCTGGAAGATAACCAGGTCATCAGAGGGACGTAACAAGATACAATATGCATGATAGATATAGTACTGAATAAAAGTAAAGAGGGGTGTGCTAACCATCTAAGTGAATGCAATATAAGGACAACCTCGGAACGTATAAGTAGGTGTAGGCATAACATCCAATGTCCTCTAGAGTGTGGTATCTGCAATGTCCATCATTCCGAAGAATGAGGTATCTGTATATATATAACGTCCACACTCTAAGGGACGTGGTATCTGCAATGTATATACGTCCATACACTCCGTAGAGCGCGGTGTCTGAATATAGGGAGTCACCGGGTCAATGGTTCCTCTGGATACCACGAAATCCGGTGGGGGTATCCCATACGTTTGTCAGTTGTCCTTCCGGCCCAATGTAGATACGCAAGTCGAATGCACGACTTGAGTGTACCGTATCTAGATGTCAAGTCTCAAATAACTATATTATTCTAGAATACAAGCTAGTCCGTGATGCATGTCGTACGTACCGATAGCGTATCGGGTACGCGGACCCGCATCCTAATATGAGTGTACCATCACGATACGTGTATAGTGCATTGGTCAAGAAAGATATCAAAATATCCTCACAGTCGAAGGTGAGTCAGCTAGCAACTAGGACATGTACACTATTCATCGATGCAATATCGACTGCACCCGAGTCAACCTCGGACGCGCACAGTTCATGTATAAATGAAATATTTAACATTTAAATTTAAAGCAGTAATCCAGCAAGGTATACTTGCCTGCCCCGGGTAGCTGCAAAATCCAAAGCCCTGCTCCTGATGCCTCGGCAGTAGTGTCCAGCAATCCTATATAGGATATAGTAATGACCCAAATTAGTCGCTACATTAGCACGACTAAGACACACGGTTTGTATCTACAGCTGACGTAGGGTCGGGACTGTATATATATATATATATAGCTAATACAAGTACATACACTAAATCATACTTAATTATATTAAAATAATATATATGTTTAGTAGTACAAAAATAGTATTTATGTATTATTTAACAATAATACAGGTATTAAATATATGTACCTAGTTGGCAATACCTTAAATTTATATACTGATACATATATCTATATTTAGATAATTTATTTGTACATAAGTAAAAATATGCATATTTCTATATATTTGAACATAATTCTTCCATATATATTAATTAATTACTTTGACATTAGATTTATTTATATAAGCAAATAATACCATATACGTAACAGGTCTATACATATTTATTTATTTGTACAAAAATGGAAAGTGAAATCACATATAACTAACATACGTTAATACACAAGTATATGTATATACATAACTATTTATATAGTTATATAATACTCTAAATACCAAAATACACAATATATATATATATGGATATATATATTTATAGTTATTATATGTGAATACATATACATAATAGCTATTTAATGCGTACAAGGTATTTAAATACAAAATATTGTACATATTCTACATATACATAATAGCTCTTATATATATTAAATGCACAAAATACAGCATATTATATATAGAATACTATATTTATACGGGAAAGTACATATATAAATACTATACAGAATACTATATATATATATATGTATACATATACACATTAGTTATCAATACATATTAAGTATTTTAAATACAAAATTATTGTATATAATAGGCATATACATATACCAGTATATACCACATATACAAAATACCATATATATTAATTTAAATACTGTATTTATACTAAACTATAGGTATATATATACTAATTTGAATTCTGAAATATATATATATATAACGTATATACTTAATGCATACTAAACTACTCGTATAAATACTGAAAATTGTATATAAAATATTGTACCTAGGCGACACTCGGGTCGAGGGGAGTCAGGTGGTAGATCGTCGCCGGCGGGGGTGGCCGGACGGCGCTCCGGCGTCGCGCGGGGAGAGGTCGGCAGCAGCAGCGGTTCAGCGCAGCTCCAGCGCTGCGGGGGCGAGAACTCTCCGGTGTGGCGGCGGCGTCGGCTGAAACTTTACGGGGTAGAGGAGGACTGAAACTTTACGGGGTGGAGGAGGACTGGCTGGGGGAGGGCTCGGCAGATTTTGGTGGCCGGAGGTGCGGTGGTGGCGGAGTTATAGGCGATGGGGTGGTCGACTGTGCACTCGGGGGAGGGAGCAGCCGGGTTGGGGATGTCGGTGGGGGGAGCTGCTCCAGCGTCGTGGTGATGGTTGGCGGTGGTGGCAGGTGGGGAACGGTCCGGCGAAGGTGTCGGGTGGCTATGGGGGTGGCCGGAGGCGGAGGTTGGCCGGTAGGAGTGGTCAGGTGGCTAGGGGTTGGGTAGAGCTCGGTTAGGGAGTTTTGAGGAAATAGGGTTTTAGGAGTAGTTTCTAGGTTTGTGTGCATTGTAAATGAGGTAAGTTGGTGTATAAGTAGGAGAGAGAGTGGGGGGGCTGCCTAGGGATTAGGGCCGGCTGGACCTATTTTTTTGGGGAGTGGGGTTATCCATCAAGATGAGTGGAGGGCTAGGAATGGGCCATTTCAAATGTAGGGCCAAGATGTGCCCTACATAAAGTAAGGTAAGTACATAGGAAAGGGGGGGAAAATTGATGCATACGGTTAGTCATGACCCATGCTTCTCCATGATGGTTTGGGCCAATGAGAGGGGGACATCTCATTGCAATTTTGTAATTAGGCCCCTGAACAATTTGGTATTTGCACAAATTGTGGAGTTGGGGATTTAATGTAACCAAACACCATGTTTGGTGTTCCTCATTAGACTAGGGTGGTGTAAGGTGTTTTGTATGAGGCTTGTGGGTGTGGATGTGGGTTTGGGTTGGAGTTGGGCCTAATTTAATTGAGGTTGGGTAGCCACATTAATTAATTCGTAATTAATACACCAGTGTTTCTAATTTAAATTAATTAAAATTCGGGAGTCCAAATTTGGTTGGACAAGGGTCATTGGTGTAGTAGGCTCAGTGTACAATAATATCGTGATCTGGGTTGGTCAAAACTGGTTGAGGTTGGGTCTCAATGTCAATTGGAACGGACAGCGAACGTAATTAAGCAACTTAATTAATTTGCGCACGGATGTTTGTAACGACTTTTGTGCGACAAAAGTTTGGCACGAAAATCAATGTCCGGGGTTTGTTCTAGGTTTAATATGATGGGTTTACAGGTCTAGGTCAAATATATGGAATTTGTTTTAGGGCAACAGCTAAGGTAGTATCCTAAAACAATCAATCATTGCACAAGTATTATAATACTATATATTAAACCTTAATTAATTTAGGTTAACCCTAATTAGGTTAATTAAATTAGTTAACCCTAATTTCTGGTCGAGGGGGTTTACAACATACCCTCCTTAGAGCATTTTGTCCTCAAAATTAAAACAGACATATAGAATAACTGTTGAATGAATTAAATGCTATCACATACCTAGTGTGGTGCCCCATTCCCCCTATTCGGGGGGCGCGGCTAAGAAATACTAGACGGTATCGTTCGATCGGGATAGATTGAATCAAGAACTCATCCTCGTTATGGATTTGTCTCTTCGGAATTGATTCCCATATTCAGTGGACCGTGCCCCAGGGATCGACTTAGCGGCAGAGTCAGGAGGGACCTCTCCGCTGCATTCTTTGTTGCCTAGTTTTTGCTGTCTCTTGTTGCTTTCGTGCCTTGAGTTGGTTTTCGGATTTGCTTGGGTTTTCTTGAACGGTTTTGATGGATTTCATTGCTTTCGTTCTTAGGACTGCACTTTAATTCCGATAAGGGAGAGAGAGGAAGAAGTACTGATCAGCTGTTCGTGTCAATACAGGTGAACCAGCTGTAGTCGTCGCTCGAGCGGACTCCTAAAGCACTTCTTTCCTTTTCCTTCCAACTACTAAAGTGAGTGGCTACCAACCCGATTAGCTAGCCCTACTTGCTAGTCTTCACATCTAAATCTTGTGTTCGTGCTTTGCCCGATCAAACGATACCAAGTAAATAACTAAAAGATATCAAGATAATAAGGGAATAGACTTGGGAAATATTGCTTGTCAACGAAACCTGTGAACAGCTACTTACTTATATGCTTGCTCGTTTGTAATGTTCATCATATGCATAAATATAAGTTAGAATGTATATTTCTTCTTAAAACTGTGCTATATATAGAACTCATTTTCAAAGCAATAACCCAACAGGAAGACTATGCTAAAATAAATCTTGCTTGTTACTGCCATGCTCCTGATACGCCCTGATTTGCCTCGATGCTAACTTAGTGTACTGCGTTGATCACGGACAACTTGTGCACAAGGTCTTAGTTCCTGCGGACGGTCGCTGGGGCACTGGCACCGATCCAATCCGGACGAAACTCATGATAGTCGCCTGCTATAGGACAGAATGCCTTGGGACGTCCTGATCTATGCGTCGCACGGCATTTCGTACTGAGACTAGCCCGTCCATTATGGCAATGTGCCAGTGATCCCCTTTGTATATTTAAACCTGTTGCTACTAACTTGTGTCTTCTTGGCAGGGAAGGCAAGGTATGTATTATGCAGGTGGTTCAGACGGGCAGGTAAATGTCACCGAACGGTGGCGAGTTATTTCAATGATTCTATATAAAATATCTTGCTGTAAAATGAACTAAGACAAGATAGAAACCCACAAATATGCATGCTTCATTAAAACAACGTGTTGATTGGTATAATTGGGATAGCTTGCCTTCACTAGTACGTTTCGATGTACTGACCCTCGTTGAAACAGGTTCCCCGCGCTAAGGAGAGCCGAGCGAGGAGCAGGAGACAAACCCCCAATCCAGTCCAGCTGTAGGCACGCCTCGACCGTGCCAACCTTTGAAGCATTTTGAAGAAGAAGAAGCATTTTGAAGTTAGAAGCTAGCCACCAAGCAACCATGCAACTTCGTGGCAAAGCAGTCGTTCCGACGCAAGGTCTTATATTTTGAGTTTAGTAAGGATGTAATGTACAGGACTGCTATCTTATTTTGTGTCAACACTTTTGTAAGCCCATAGAGGTAATCCTTATGACTCAGTTCAAGGAGTTTGTAATAGATGTTCATATTATCAATAAAAAGAGAACTTTTCCATGTTTCAATATGTGTTTCAATTATCTGCGTACTCTGAATATGTGCTTGCTATGCGAAACAAAAATACTTAGCCTTGTGCGGTGTGCAACCTAGGCCCGCACGGCGGTCACGCCCGGGGGACGACTAACGATTCCACGGGATCGGGGCATGACATGTTGGTATCAGAGCACAGATTCAAGGTTCCTTTGACTCTTAAACTGGAAAAGTTCCCTTAACGATAAATCCCTGTGCGAACTCCTGAACTCGTTAAGGCCAAAATGAGATACGTTCAAGCAATAAGTCCATAATACATTATGATCCTGATGTAAATTACCTTCCTTTCAAGGAACGACGCAAGCGCAACCATCAGTGCTGGCGCCAGGCGAGACAAGGACTCAGGAGAGCAGTTCCGAAACTTCAGGAAGCTCTCGGAGCCAACGGGGCATGTCTCAATCAGATTCCCTTCAGCAGGTGATGCAAATATTCATGGAGCAACGACAGAGGGATGATGCCCGCCAAGCCAAGTTCGAAAGCAACTTAGAGGCCAGGCTCTCAGTCCAACAAAAGCAGGTAGATACCCTGCAACAGCTTGTTCAGACCCTGGCCTTCAACCATTCTGCCGCAACGACAGCTACACCAGTGGAGCAGCCAGTGCTTGAAGTCGAACCACCGCCCGCGCCAAGGACGAGGGAAGTGACTGCCTTCACCTTTGGCAACTTCAAGAAGGTCTGCAACACGCCATTTAACGGGACTGAGGACCCGATCGTGGCCCTAGATTGGCTTTCCGAGCTTGAAGATCATTTTTCTCTCCTAGAAGTGCCGGAAGACAAGCGCGTCACCTGTGCCCAACTATTGCTTCGCCTTAACGTGCACGACTGGTGGGACGTGCATCGACGATCTCTTCAACTTGGCCATGGAGAGGAGGCGATCGCGTGGATGACTTTTTGTGCCGTGTTTGAGGAAGAGTTTATACCCCCACCACTACGACGTCAACGGGAAAACGATTTCGTTCAACTCCGGCAGGGCAGCATGACGGTGAAGCAATACTCGGCAGAATTCAATAAACTGGCCAAATTTGCTACCGCTTATCTACCGGATGCAGCGAGTCGTGCCAGACGATTCAAAGGAGGGCTATGTCCTGGCATTCACGGGCACGTAGCCGTTCCGCAGTATCAGACGATGAGGAAAGTCTTAAACCATGCCCTCTCCCTGGAACCGCAGCATCCTTACATTGCTGCCGGCGCTGTGCAAACTTCCAATCACAAATGCCAAGGCAATGATAGAGGAAACAACGCTGCAAAGCGTCCAAATAACAGCGGTAAACAGCATGGAGACACCAGCAAGACCTGCAACTTTTGTAGGAAGCCAGGGCATATCGAAAAAGATTATCACCGCAAGCTTGGGACTTGCCTCCGTTGCGGCGATCCAGGCCATCAGATTAGCAGCTGTCCGCGTCGTCCACCGCAACAACCAGATCAGACTCCGGCTCCTTAGGCAAATCGAGCGGCGCCGCAGCCAGGGCGTAATCAAGCTCAAGGCCGAGTCTACACCATGACACGGGAAGAAGCTTTAGCTTCGGATACCGTCGTGTCAGGTACCTTACTTTTTAATAATATACCTGCTCGCATTCTATTTGATTCAGGTGCAACCCATAGCTTTATTTCTACAAACTTTGCCACGGAGAACAATATAAAAATGACTCCGTTGCATTTAGATTTAAGCGTTAGCACCCCATCTGGTACAAAAATTCCTGTCTGTTCAGCATGCCTAGGCGGTTATATCTGTATTGAGGAGAGAAAGCTGTCACTTGATGTTTTAGTTCTTGATGTACGGGACTATGATATCATTTTGGGAATAGACTAGCTAGGCGCGTGCGCAGCAACTATTGAGTGTGCAGAAAAGCGAGTCATTTTCCGTCTGCCCGGAGAAGCCGTGTTCTGTTACACCAGTAGACCAGCGAACAATGCGACCAGGACCTGCATGGTGATTTCGGCAAAATCTGCTCGGCGAATGCTCTACACAGGCTACGAGGGATTCCTAGCATCGGTTCGGGACACACGACAGGACTACGCAAACGTCGAGTCAACTTCCGTTGAGGCAGAGTTACCCGATGTGTTCCCGAGCGAACTACCCGGTATGCCGCCAGACCGAGAGATTGAATTCACTATCGACACATTTCCAAATACACAGCCAATTTCCAAGCCTCCGTACAGAATGGCACCTGCAGAGCTGAATGAATTAAAGCGCCAACTCCAGGAATTACTTGATCGCGGGTTCATCCGTCCGAGCGTGTCTCCTTGGGGCGCTCCCGTGCTCTTTGTGAAGAAAAAGGACAAAACTCTACACCTCTGCATAGACTATAGAGAATTAAACAAAGTCACAATCAGGAACAAATATCCTCTGCCACGGATAGACGACTTGTTTGATCAGTTACAAGGGGCAACGGTGTTTTCTAAGATTGATCTTCGTTCGGGTTACCACCAGCTGAAGATTAAGCCAGAAGACGTGCCCAAGACTGCTTTCAGAACCCGCTACGGCCATTACGAGTTTTCCGTGATGCCGTTTGGACTGATGAATGCTCCTGCTGCATTCATGGATATGATGAACCGTGTCTTTAGGCCCTTCATCGATAAATTCGTGGTGGTGTTTATCGATGACATCTTAGTGTACTCGAAGACTAGGGATGAGCACGCAGGACACCTGCGGATGGTGCTGCAAACCCTTTGAGACCACAAGTTGTATGCCAAATTAAGCAAATCAGAATTTTGGTTGGACAGTATCTCGTTTTTGGGGCATATCATCTCCTCGGAAGGCATCTCAGTTGATCCGAAGAAGATAGAAGCAATCACGCAGTGGAAACGACCGGAGTCAGCTAGCGACATCCGAAGTTTCCTTGGTCTGGCAGGGTACTACCGGAGATTTATACAAAATTTTGCTAGAATCGCTTCACCCTTGACTCAGTTGACACGAAAGGGTGCTAAGTTTACTTGGACAGAGGACTGTGAAGCTTTATTTATGGAGTTAAAGCAGCGCCTCATCTCTGCCCCAATTCTTATTCTGTCGAACGGACCGGATGACTTTAAAATATATAGTGATGCCTCAGGACAGGGTCTAGGATGTGTCCTGATGCAGCGTGATAAGGTGATAGCCTACGCGTCTAGACAGCTAAAGCCTCACGAGCAGAACTACCCAACGCATGATCTCGAACTTGCCGCGGTAGTATTTGTATTGAAGCTGTGGCGTCACTATCTTTATGGCGTGCCGTACGAAATCTATACGGACCATAAGAGCCTGAAATACTTGTACACTCAAAAGGATTTAAATCTTCGGCAGCGGCGATGGCTTGAACTCCTCAGCGACTTCGATCTCACGATCAGATACACGCCTGGAAAGGGAAACGTAGTAGCTGACGCGTTGAGTCGAGTGTTTGTAGGAAGTTTGGTTATTGATGATAGGCTGCGCCGAGATCTTGAATCACTGGGTATCACACTGAAAATAAGATATAAGAAGTGGGCGTAAGTAGCTCAACTGCGCCTCGAGCCCGACTTGTTACACAAAGTGAAGGCCGCTCAGAAGGACGACCCATTCCTGCAGAAGATACATGCCCTCATCTTGGCAGGAAAGGCGTTCGACTTTGTGGTAAGCGCGGATGGGATGCTTTGAGTAAAGGAAAGACTATGTGTTCCGAACGACGCGGCCTTCAGACAAGAGATACTCACGGAAGCTCACTATGCTAGTTATACTTCTCATCTAGGTAGCACTAAGATGTATCGGGATCTTCGCACGATGTTTTGGTGGCACGACTTAAAACGGGATATGGCGCAGTTTGTGTCGCATTGCATGGCTTGTCAACGAGTAAAGGCCGAACACCAGAAACCAGGCGGAGAGCTTCAGAACCTTGCTATTCTGGAGTAGAAATGGGATGATATAACGATGGACTTTATTGTTGGCTTGCCGAGGACGCAACGGGGACATGATACAGTCTGGGTTATCGTCAATCGACTCACCAAGTCAGCTCACTTTCTGCCTATCAAATCTACTTGGAGTGTCGACCGCCTGGCTCAGATATATCTCAACGAAATCGTCCGACTCCACGGCGTGCCCGTAACCATAGTCTCCGATCGAGATGGTCGATTCATATCACGTTTCTGGGGAAACCTGCAGTCAACAATGGGGACAAAGTTGAAATTTAGCTCTGCCTACCATCCACAGACCGATGGCCAAACAGAGCGCGTCAACCAGATCCTCGAAGACATGCTGCGACTCTACGCCTTGGACACGAAGACTAGTTGGGACCTTCATCTACCTCTAGCCGAATTTGCTTACAACAATAGTTATCAATCAAGCATTCAAATGGCGCCGTATGAAGCATTATATGGGCGGAAGTATAGATCTCCTATCTGTTGGGACGAAGTCGGGGAGCGGCAAGTACTTGGCCCTGAGCTCGTGGAGCAGACCGTCCAGAAGGTTCGGCTGATTCAGGACAGATTAAAGATAGCTCAAAGTCGTCAGAAGAGTTATGCGGATGTTCATCGGAGACCGCTAGAGTTTCAAGTAGGTGACCGGGTATTCCTCAAGGTCTCGCCCATGCGAGGGGTCAGCAGGTTCGGAGCGAAGGAAAAGCTAAGTCCACGGTTTGTCGGCCCGTTCGAAATACTAAAGCGGGTTGCTTCAGTTGCTTATCAGATCGCCCTACCACCATCCCTAGCTGACGTACATGATATATTCCATGTTTCCCAACTTAGAAAATATGTGTACGATCCAAGCCACATGGTAGACATGGGACAACTGAACCTTCAGCCCGACTTGACGTATGTAGAACAGCCGGTACAAATTTTGGATAGAAAAGAAAAGCTACTTCGGACCCGTTCGGTTCCTCTAGTGCGCGTGCTTTGGCGGAATCACTCTGTCGAAGAATCTACTTGGGAGCTCAAATCCGATATGAGGGAACGGTTCCCCTCATTATTTCCTAGTGGTAGGTTTTATTCCTTAAGTTTTGGGATGAAACTTCCAATTAGTTGGGTAGGATGTGGTGCCCCGTTCCCCCTATTCGGGGAGCGCGGCTAAGAAATACTAGACGGTATCATTCGATCGGGATAGATTGAATCAAGAACTCATCCTCGTTATGGATTTGTCTCTTCGGAATCGATTCCCATATTCAGTGGACCGTGCCCCAGGGATCGACTTAGCGGCAGAGTCAGGAGGGACCTCTCTGCTGCATTCTTTGTTGCCTAGTTTTCGCTGTCGCTTGTTGCTTTCGTGCCTTGACTTGGTTTTCAGATTTGCTTGGGTTTTCTTGAACGGTTTCGATAGATTTCATTGCTTTCGTTCTTAGGACTGTACTTCAATTCCGATAAGGGAGAGAGAGGAAGAAGTACTGATCAGCTGTTCGTGTCAATACAGGTGAACCAGCTGTAGTCGTCGCTCGAGCGGACTCCTAAAGCACTTCTTTCCTTTTCCTTCCAACTACCAAAGTGAGTGGCTACCAACCCGATTAGCTAGCCCTACTTGCTAGTCTTCACATCTAAATCTTGTGTTCGTGCTTTGCCCGATCAAATGATACCAAGTAAATAACTAAAAGATATCAAGATAATAAGGGAATAGACTTGGGAAATATTGCTTGTCAACGAAACCTGTGAACAGTTACTTACTTATATGCTTGCTCGTTTGGAATGTTCATCATATGCATAAATAAAAGTTAGAATGTATATTTCTTCTTAAAACTGTGCTATATATAAAACTCATTTTCAAAGCAATAACCCAACAGGAAGACTATGCTAAAATAAATCTTGCCTGTTACTGCCATGCTCCTGATACGCCCTGATTTGCCTCGATGCTAACTTAGTGTACTGCGATGATCACGGACAACTTGTGCACAAGGTCTTAGTTTCTGTGGACGGTCGCTGGGGCACTGGCACCGATCCGATCCGGATGGAACTCATGATAGTCGCCTGCTATAGGACGGAATGCCTTGGGACATCCTGATCTATGCGTCGCACGGCATTCCGTACTGAGACTAGCCCGTCCATTATGGCAACGTGCCAGTGATCCCCCTTGTATATTTAAACATGTTGCTACTAACTTGTGTCTTCTTGGCAGGTAAGGCAAGGTAAGTATTATGCAGGTGGTTCAGACGGGCAGATAAATGTCACCGAACGGTGGCGAGTTATTTCAATGATTCTATATAAAAATGTCTTGCTGTAAAATGAACTAAGGCAAGATAGAAACCCACAAATATGCATGCTTCATTAAAACAACGTGTTGATTGGTATAGTTGGGATAGCTTGCCTTCACCAGTACGTTTCGATGTACTGACCCTCGTTGAAACAGGTTCCCCGCGCTAAGGAGAGCCGAGCGAGGAGCAGGAGACAAACCCCCAATCCAGTCCAGCTGTAGGCACGCCTCGACCGTGCCAACCTTTGAAGCATTTTAAAGAAGAAAAAGCATTTTGAAGTTAGAAGCTAGCCACCAAGCAACCATGCAACTTCGTGGCAAAGCAGTCGTTCTGACGCAAGGTCTTATATTTTGAGTTTAGTAAGGATGTAATGTACAGGACTGCTATCTCATTTTGTGTCAACACTTTTGTAAGCCCATAGAGGCAATCCTTATGACTCAGTTCAAGGAGTTTGTAATAGATGTTCATATTATCAATAAAAAGAGAACTTTTCCATGTTTCAATATGTGTTTCAATTATCTGCGTACTCTGAATATGTGCTCGCTATGCGAAACAAAAATACTTAGCCTTGTGCGGTGCGCAACCTAGGCCCGCACGGCGGTCACGCCCGGGGGACGACTAACGATTCCACGGGATCGGGGCGTGACACCTAGGCCTTCGAAGAGATGGGGAAAACGTTGCCGAATATCGTCCTCTCGTTCCCAGGTTGATTCACCTGGTGCATGATGTCTCCATGCGACACGAACTAGAGGGATAGTCTGTCCTCGCAGTCCCTTCTCGCTTCGGTCTAGGATCTCTACCGGCTCCTCCTGGTATGATAAGCTTGGACCAACGGTGATCTCCGAGTGGTCAAGCACATGACTCGGATCCGGTATATACCTTCTCAGCTGAGATACATGGAAGACGTCGTGAACTCCTTCCAGTGTCTGCGGCAAGGCCAATCTGTAAGCAACTTCTCCGACGTGCTCTAGCACATCGAAGGGTCCGATGTACCTCGGACTCAGCTTCCCTCTGCCTCCAAATCTGATGGTTCCTCTGGTAGGTAAAATCTTCAGGAACACATGTTCTCCAACCTGGAACTCTAAGGGTCGTCGATGCGCATTAGCCTAATGCTTCTGCCTGTCCTGTGCTGCTCGTAGATGCCCCTGGATCTTCTTCACCTTCTCCACTGTATGGACGATCAACTCTGGCCCTAGAATCTGCCTCTCACCTACGTCGCTCCAGTATACTGGGGAACGACATTTTCTACCATACAATGCCTCATAGGGAGCCATCTGAATGCTCGCCTGATAGCTATTGTTGTAGGAAAATTCGACCAAGTGCAAATGGTCCTCCTAAGAACCGCTGAAGTCAAGCATACATGCCCTCAACATGTCCTCCAGCGTCTGAATGGTGCGCTTGGATTGTCCATCTGTCTGCGGGTGGTACGAAGTACTGAACTTAAGGCAGGTACCAAGACTCTCTTGCATACTCCTCCAAAAGTATGATATAAATCTCGTATCCCGGTCAGACACGATACTGACTGGCACTCCATGCAAGCGTACAATCTCCCTCATGTACATGTCTGCCAAGACTTCCGTAGATTGCCCCACTCTGAAGGGTAAAAAATGGGCAGACTTGGTGAGTCTATCTACGATTACCCATACGACATTTTGACCACTAGGACTCCTCGGGAAACCCGTGACGAAGTCCATGGTGATGTGCTCCCATTTTCACTCCGGTATCCGGAGCGGCTGAAGTAATCTGGCAGACCTCTGATGCTCAGCCTTGACTTGCTGACATACCAGACACTTAGCCACGAAGCGGGCTATCTCTCTCTTCATCCCCTACCACCAGTAGTACTGTCTCAAGTCTCGATACATCTTCGTGCCTCCTGGATGTATAGAATAGGTCAAACTGTGTGCCTCCGTCATCAGCTCCTGGCGTAGCTCTCCATTCGAAACATAGAGATGATCTCCACATCTCAAGGTCCCATCCTCGTGTATACGCAGTCCTGTCTGTATTCCAGCCTCTATCCTCTGTCGAAGCCTCTGAAATTTGGCGTCCGTCGGCAAAGCAGCCTTGATTCTCTCCACCAATATAGATTGTACCTGGAAACTCGACATATGGCCGTCTACTCCGGGCATAACGACTTCGATACCCAACTGTTATAGATCTCTCAACAGATGTTGTTGGGTAGTCAGGAAAAATGCTATAGGCTTCCTGCTTAAAGCATCGGCTACCACATTAGCCTTTCCCGGATGGTACTGTAGCTCAATCTCAAAATCTGCCATTACTTCGAGCCAACGTCTCTGCCTCTGGTTCAGGTCCTTCTGTGTGTAGACGTATTTAAGGCTCTTGTGATCGATAAATATCTCCACGCACTCTCCGTACAGGTAGTGCCTCCAAAGCTTCAAAGCAAAGATTACTGTGGCAAGCTCCAAGTCGTGGGTGGGATAGTTCTTCTCATGAGTCCTCAACTGCCTAGAGGCATAGGCCACAACCTTCCCATGCTGCATCAAAATGCATCCTAATCCTTTTCTGGACGCATCGCTATAGATCACGAATCCTCTGGGTCCAGAAGGTATGGTCAAGATGGGTGCTGTAGTCAGACGCTTCTTCAGCTCGTCGAATGCCGTCTGACACTCCTCTATCCAGGTGAACTCCTGATCCTTGCGGGTCAAGCGGATCATCAGCTCTGCGATCCTTGCGAAGTTCTCTACGAACCTCCGGTAATATCCGGCAAGTCCTAGGAAAATCCTCACCTCTGTGACGTTGGTAGGGGTCGGCCATGCCTCTGCTGATGAAATCTTCACGGGATCTACTGAAATGCCATCTCCCGAGATAACGTGTCCAAGAAATGTGACACAATCTAGAAGAAACTCGTACTTGCTCAGCTTGGCATAAAGCCTCTCTCGTCTCAGCGTCTCTAGCACTAGCCTCAAGTGCTCCTCGTGCTCTTCGTGGCTCTTCGAATACACCAATATGTCGTCGATGAAGACTACCACGAACTGGTCCAGGTACTCATGGAAGACTCGGTTTATCAGGTTCATAAACATAGCAGGCGCATTTGTCAATCCAAAAGGCATCACTAAGAACTCATAGTGACCGTAACGAGTCCTAAATGCTGTCTTTGGAATGTCCTCCCTTCGCACCTTCACCTGATGGTAGCCCGATCTCAAGTCGATCTTCGTGAACACCACTGCTCCTGTCAGCTGGTCGAACAGATCGTCGATTCGCGGTAGAGGGTACTTGTTCTTGATAGTCAGAGCATTAAGGGCTCTGTAATCAATGCACATCCGGAATGTCCCGTCCTTCTTCAGTACAAACAATACTGGTGCTCCCCAGGGTGATGCACTAGGATGAACGAATCCCTTGATCTGCAACTCCTCTAGCTGTAGCTTCAGCTCGTCAAGCTCCTTCTTCGCCAACCGGTACACATTTGATGATACCGGTGCTGCTCCAGGTACTAGCTCAATGGTGAACTCCACCTCTCTATCAGGCGGTAGGCCTGGCAAATCCTCTGGGAAAATATCCTCGAACTCTTTAACGATTTTTGGGGGTGCCGTCTCCATCGCCATGTAAGCTCCAGTTGCGTGTCCTACTCCTTGCTCGCTGGTGCCTCACATGAATTCGAACTCTGGCTGTCCTGGCAGTCTAAAAGTATCACTACCCTTCCGGCAATCCAGCACGGCATTGTACTGGCTTAACCAGTCTATGCCCAGAATAACGTCGAAAGCTGGCATTGGGAGTACCAACAATCGCGCTCTCATCTCTCTACCACAAACTACTACCGAGCATGTTCTAATGGTGCTGGTAACCGGTACGATGCCTCCTCCAGTAAGTATTCTCCAACTCTTAGGTAAGGGGGAGGTTGCTACTCTATGCATTGCTACGAATCTACTAGATATAAATGACAGTGTAGCTCCAGAATCAAACAGTACAGTTGCAGGTAATGATGCAACTAAAATTGTACCTGCGATAGCCTCTTCTTCTGTTCCTCCTCAATAGATGCTAAAGCAAAGGCTTGCCCGCGCCTCTGCCCTCCTGCCTGCTGGCGGGCCTGGTGGAAGTGTGCCTCCTGTGGAACCAAGGGTGGTCCTCTCTGCTGTCCTCCGGTAGCTGGTGGACGCTGGCCTCCTGCTTGGGGTAGTATCCTCAGTGGTGCTGCTGGTGGCCTCTGTCCAGTCTGGGGTGTTGCGTCTCTGTGCTGGGGGCAGTCTCTAACAAGGTGCCAGCTGGCTCCACAAACCATGCAGAGCCCGAGCTTCTTTCGGCAGTCTCTGATGACGTGTCCCCTCTTGCCACAGAAGTGACAGGTCGGAGGCTCCTTCTGCTGGTACGGCGCTGTCCTCTGCTGCGCCGGCGCTCCTGGACGGCGGATCGATCCTCCTGCTCCTTGCTGGGTCCTGGCTGGTACGTTCACGCTGGAACGTCTCGCTCCTCCTCCTCCTATAGCCTCATGGATCCTCGCCTCTGATAGGAACTCTTCATAAGAGATCCTCGCCTGGGTAGTAGCGTACCTCTGCAGCTCTTGAGAGAGGCCATGGTGGAATCTTCTGGCTTTCTCCAGGTCATTGGGGATCAGGGCTGCTCCAAATTGGCTGAGTCTGCTGAACTCTCCGTCGTAGGCGTCCACAGTCAGGTTCCCTTGCTCTAGGTGCAGGAACTGAGACTACAGGGCATTCCTCACCGTAGCTGGGAAATACTTCGTGTTGAAGTGCTCTAGAAATTCCTCCCAAGTCTGTTGTCGGCCAATGCTGCGCTCTATAGAGTCCCACCAGTGATGGGCGTTGCCTGTGAGTTGGGCCCTCACCGCGGCCATCCAGAGATCGGGGTGTAGCTGCGAACCCTCTAACAGCATCTCAGTATTGGAGACCCAGTCTGAGATCTCCTCTGCCGTCTTCTTGCCCGAGAAGGTATCCGGGCCCATCGTTCTGAAGCCTCGTACAGTGCCTGCTCGCTGGGCAGGTGCAAGTGCTGGTGCTTGTGCTTGGGCAGGTGCCCTCTCCAGTACTGCCATCAGACCCTGTCTCAGAGTCTCCGTCTGCTTCCACTGGGCCTGCATCATCATCTGGAAGAACTGCATCATCTGGGGCTGTCCTTTCGCTGGTGGCATCTGAGGTGGAAACGGTGGAGGTGGTGGAAGCGGTACCTCCGGCTGTCTCCTTGGTGTCTCCTCGGGTGCCGGCCTCTCGTACTGCGGCATCGGGGTCGCCCTCGAGGTCTGCCCCTCGAAGTACTGCCTCGAAATCGTCTGCAATGCCTGGCCCTCTAGCTGCTGCATCTTCTCGTCGGGAGAGACCTGATGCCTGTGCATCATCGGGGCCTGAGGGATCACCTGTGCCTCTGACTGAGGCTGCTCTTTGGGTGGTCCCTGAGTCGTATCCTCCCTCGGTGCGGCAGGTGGTACTATGGCACCGAGTATCTCACGTCGGCTCTAAAGGTTCATCTTGCTGTAAGAGATAGAACTTCATTAGAAAGAGTACGGAACAAATCAAACAGGATGCAAATATATTACAGTTCGGAAGAGGTTCAAAGGCGTGATCAAGTGGATGAGACCTAGTAATTTCTATCCTATTGCAGGCTTGATGGGCACGTTTCCATACCATAAGTGATAGATGTTTGGTGTTTCAGACCTATATGGGCCACCACTAAAACCATGTCATGCCCCAGTCCCAAAATATTATGGAACTAGGCCACGTGGCATTGGCCAGCTGACACGTCTTCGAGGATATCCCAATTTAATGGATCCTGACGAAGTGTGCTACGCTGTCCTAAATCTAATAAGTCTAATATATCAACAGGCAGTGTCTAATCTCATCCACAACAACAAGTAAAATACTAAAATGAAAGACTAGAATATAAGGCCATAGTCGAATGACATAATACAACTGAAATATGTCTGGTGGGAACAAACCCACTACAAAATGTACTGATAGTCTGAAATAAAGTACTGATAAGAAGAGTGACTGGAACAACGGCTAGCTAGGTAAGGAGCTCCAGTCATAGGCGGAAGGCCTACCAATCTGATCAGGGGTACTCTGATGGAAGTACCTCCAGCTCCTCGTCAAGAGCAAACCTCGCCTCCACACCTAGCCCATAAACTGTAGGATAATAGGCCTCGTCCAGATCTGAAAGATAACCAGGTCCTCAGAGGGACATAACAAGATACAATATAAATGCTAGATATAGTACTGAATAAAAGTAAAGAGGTGTGTGCTAACCATCTAAGTGAATTCAATGTAAGGACAACCTCGGAACGTCTAAGTAGGTGTAGGCATAACATCCAATGTCCTCTAGAGTGTGGTATCTGCAACGTCCATCATTCCGAAGAATGAGGTATCTGTATATATATAACGTCCACACTCTAAGGGACGTGGTATCTGCAATGTATATACGTCCGTACACTCCGTAGAGCGCGGTGTCTGAATATAGGGAGTCACCGGGTCTATGGTTCCTCTGGATACCACGAAATCCGGTGGGGGTATCCCATACGTTTGTCAGTTGTCCTTCCCGCCCAATGTAGATACGCAAGTCGAATGCAAGACTTGAGTGTACCATATCTAGATGTCAAGTCTCAATTAACTATATTATTCTAGAATACAAGCTAGTCCGTGATGCATGTCGTACGTACCGATAGCGAATCGGGTACGCGGACTCGCATCCGAATATGAGTGTACCATCATGATACGTGTATAGTGCCATGGTCAAGGAAGATATTAAAATATCCTCACAGTCGAAGGTGAGTCAGCTAGCAACTAGGACATATACACTATTCATCGACGCAATGTCGACTGCACCCGAGTCAACCTCGGACGCGCACAGTTCATGTATAATTGAAATATTTAACATTTAAATTTAAAGCAGTAATCCAGCAAGGTATACTTGCCTACCCCGGGTAGCTGCAAAATCCAAAGCCCTGCTCCTGATGCCTCGGCAGTAGTGTCCAGCAATCCTATATAGGATATAGTAATGATCCAAATTAGTCGCTACATTAGCACGACTAAGATACATGGTTTGTATCTACAGCTGACGTAGGGTCGGGACTGTATATATATATATAGCTAATACAAGTACATACACTAAATCATACTTAATTATATTAAAATAATATATATGTTTAGTAGTACAAAAATAGTATTTATGTATTATTTAACAATAATACAGGTATTAAATATCTGTACCTAGTTGGCAATACCATAAATTTAAATACTGATACATATATCTATATTTAGATAATTAATTTGTACATAAGTAAAAATACACATATTTCTATATATTTGAACATAATTCTTCCATATATATTAATTAATTACTTTGATATTAGATTTATTTATATAAGCAAATAATACCATATACGTAACAGGTCTATACATATTTATTTATTTGTACAAAAATGGAAAGTGAAATCACATATAACTAACATACGTTAATACACAAGTATATGTATATACATAACTATTTATATATTTATATAATACTCTAAATACCAAAATACACAATATATATATGGATATATATATTTATAGTTATTATATGTGAATACATATACATAATAGCTATTTAATGCGTACAAGGTATTTAAATACAAAATATTGTACATATTCTACATATACATATTAGCTCTTATATATATTAAATGCACACAATACAGCATATTATACATAGAATACTATATTTATACAGGAAAGTACATATATAAATACTATACAGAATACTATATATATATATATATATATATGTATACATATACACATTAGTTATCAATACATATTAAGTATTTTAAATACAAAATTATTGTATATAATAGGCATATACATATACCAGTATATACCACATATACAAAATACCACATATATTAATTTAAATACTGTATTTATACTAAACTATAGGTATATATATACGAATTTGAATTCTGAAATATATATATATAACGTATATACTTAATGCATACTAAACTACTCGTATAAATACTAAAAATTGTACATAAAATATTGTACCTAGGCCACGCTCGGGTCGAGGGAGTCAGGTGGTGGATCGTCGTCGGCGCGGGTGGCCGGACGGCGCTCCGACGTCGCACGGGGAGAGGTCGGCAGCAGCAGCGGTTCAGCGCAGCTCCAGCGCTGCGGGGGCGAGAACTCTCCGGTGTGGCGGCGGCGTCGGCTGAAACTTTACGGGGTGGAGGAGGACTGAAACTTTACGGGGTGGAGGAGGACTGGCTGGGGGAGGGCTGGGCGGATTTTGGTGGCCGGAGGTGCGGTGGTTGCGAAGTTATAGGCGATGGGGTGGTCGACTGTGTACTCGGGGGAGGGAGCAGCCGGGTTGGGGATGTCGGTGGGGGGAGCTGCTCCGGCGTCGTGGTGGTGGTTGGCGGTGGTGGCAGGTAGGGAATGGTCTGGCGAAGGTGTCGGGTGGCTATGGGGGTGGCCGGAGGTGGAGGTTGGCCGGTAGGAGTGGTCGGGTGGCTAGGGGTTGGGGTAGAGCTCGGTTAGGGAGTTTTGAGGAAATAGGGTTTTAGGAGTAGTTTCTAGGTTTGTGTGCAATGTAAATGAGGTAAGTTGATGTATAAGTAGGAGAGAGAGTGGGGGCGGCTGCCTAGGAATTAGGGCCGGCTGGACCTATTTTCTTGGGGAGTGGGGTTGTCCATCAAGATGAGTGGAGGGCTAGGAATGGGCCATTTCAAATGTAGGGCCAAGATGTGCCCTACATAAAGTAAGGTAAGTACATAGGAAAGGGGGGGAAAATTGATGTATACGGTTAGTCATGACCCATGCTTCTCCATGATGGTTTTGGCCAATGAGAGGGGGACACCTCATTACAATTTTGCAATTAGGCCCCTGAACAATTTGGTATTTGCACAAATTATGGAGTTAGGGATTTAATGTAACCAAACACCATGTTTGGTGTTCCTCATTGGACTAGGGTAGTGTATGGTGTTTTGTATGAGGCTTGGGGGTGTGGATGTGGGTTTGGGTTGGAGTTGGGCCTAATTTAATTGAGGTTGGGTAGCCACATTAATTAATTCATAATTAATGTACCGGTGTTTCTAATTTAAATTAATTAAAATCCGGGAGCCTAAATTTGGTTGGACAAGGGTCATTGGTGTAGTAGGCTTAGTGTACAATAATATCGTGATCTAGGTTTGTCAAAACTGGTTGAGTTTGGGTCTCAATGTCAATTGGAACGGGCAGCGAACGTAATTACGCAACTTAATTAATTTGCGCACGGACGTTTGTAACGACTTTTGTGCGACTAAAGTTTGGCACGAAAATCAATGTCCGAGGTTTGTTCTAGGTTCCATATGATGGATTTACAGGTCTAGGTCAAATATGTGGAATTTGTTTTAGGGCAACAGCTAAGGTAGTATCCTAAAACAATCAATCATTGCACAAGTATTATAATACTATATATTAAACCTTAATTAATTTAGGTTAACACTAATTAGGCTAATTAAATTAGTTAACCATAATTTCTGGTCGAGGGGGTTTACACCTCTCTTAGGATGGGTAACCTCTCGAAGGATGGGTGACCACCAGTATGATGGGTGACCTCTCGTAGGATGGGTAACCACCATTGGATGGGTGACCTCCATTTGGATGGGTAACCTCCCTAGGATAGTTGACCTCTTGTAGGTTGGGCAATCTCCCTTAGGATATGTGACCTATAGGATGGGCGACTTCCCGTAGGATGGGTAACCTTCCTTATGATTGGTGACCTCGCGTATGATAGGTGACCTTCCTTAGGAAGGATGATCTCCCTTAGGATTGGTAACCTCCCTTAGGATGGGTAACCTCCCGTAGGATGGGTGACCTCCCTAGGATGGGTAACCACTCGTAAGATGGGTAACCTCCCTAGGATGGGTGACCTATAGGATGGGTGACCTTTCGTAGGATGGGTAACCTCCGGATGGGTGACCTCCATTTGGATGGGTGATCTCCTATAGGATGAGTAACCTTCATATGATGAGTAACCTCTCGTAGGATGGGTGACCTCTCTTAGGATGGATAACCTCTCATAGGATGGGTGACCTCCCTTAGGATGGATAACCTACCGTAGGATGGGTAACCTCCCTAGAATAGGTGACATCCCTAGGATGGGTAACCTCTATTTGGATGGGTGACCTTCCTAGGATGGGTAACCTCCCGTAGGGTGGGTAACCTCCCTAGGATGGGTAACCTCCCGTAGGATGGATGACCCCCAGTAGGATGGGTGACCTCCATTTGGATGGGTAAACTGTCTTAAGATGGGTGACCTCTCACAGGATCGGTAACCTCCATAAGGATGGGTAACCTCTAGTAGGATGGGTGACCTCTAGTAGGATGAGTAACCTCCCAAGGATGGGTTACTTTACTTTCCCTAGGATGGGTGACCTCCATTTGGATGGGTAACCTCCCTTAGATGGGTGACCTCCTGTAGGATAGGTAACCTCCCTTAGGATAGGTGACCTATAGGATGGGTGACCTCCCGTAGGATGGGTAACCTTCCTTATGATGGGTGACCTCGCATAGGATGGGTGACCTCCCTTACGATGGGTGATCTCCCTTAGGATGGGTAACCTCCCTTAGGATTGGTAACCTCTCGTAGGATGGGTAAACTACCTAGGATGGATGACATATAAGATGGGTGTCCTCTCGTAGGATGGAAGACCTCCCTTTGGATGGGTGACCTCCCTTTGGATGGATGATATCCCAAAAGATGGTTGCCCATTGGATGGGTGACCTCCCGTAGGATGGGTAACCTTCCGAGGATGGGTGACCTCCATTTGGATGGGTAACCACCCGTATGATGGGTGACCTCTCATAGATTGGGTAATCTTCGTAAGTATGGGTGACCTCCCTTAGTACGAGTAACCTCCCTATGATGGATGACCTCCCTAGGATGGGCAACCTCCTGTAGGATGGGTAACCTCCCTAAGGATGGGTGTCCTCCATTTAGATGGGTAAACTCCCTTAGGATGGGTAACCTCTCGTAGGATTGATAACCCATCCTAAGGGAGGACACCCATCCTACGAGAGGTTATCCATCCTAACGAAAGTCACCCATCCTACGGAGGTTACCCATCCTACGAGAGGTCACCCATCCTAGGGAGGTTACCCATCCTACGAGAGGTTTTCCATCCTAGGGAGGTCATCCATACTAAGGAGATTATCCATCCTAAAAGAGGTCACCCATACTTAGGGAGATTACCCAATCTATGAGAGGTAACCTATCATACGGATGGTTACCCATCCAAATGGAGGTCACCCATCCTAGGAAGGTTACCCATCCTACGGGAGGTCACCCATCCGATGGGTAACCATCCTATGGGATATCACCCATCCAAAGGGAGGTTAACCATCCTACGAGAGGACACCCATCCTCCCTTTGGATGGGTGACATCCATTTGGATGGGTGATTTCCCACAAGATGGTTACCCATCGGATAGGTGACCTCCCGTATGATGGGTGACCTCCCGTAGGATGGGTAACCTCCCTAGGATGGGTGACCTCCCTTAGGATGGGCAACATCTCTTAGGATGGGTGACCTCCTTTAGTATGGATGACCTTCATAGGATGGGTCACCTCGCATATGATGGGTGACCTATAGGATGGGTGACCTCCCTTATGATAGGTAACCTCCGAAAGGGTGACCTCCCTTAGGATGGATAACCTCCGGATGGGAACCTCTCTTAGGATGGGTGACCTCCTTTAGGATGGATGACCTTCATAGGATGGGTCACCTCGCATAGGATGCGTGAACTATTGGATGGCGCCTATCCTAGGGCGGTTACCCATCATAAGTGAAGATGGAAGTTACCAATCCTATGAAGGTCACACATCTTATGGAGGTTACCCATCCTACGGGAGGTCACCCATCCTCCTATAGGTCACCCATCCTAAGAGAGGTTACACATCCTACGGGAGGTTACCTATCCTAGGGAGGTCACCCATCCAAATGGTGGTTACCTATCCTAGGGAAGTCACCCATCCTATGGGAGGTCACCCATCCAAAGGAAGGTCACCCATCCGGAGGTTACCCATCCTAAGGGAGGTCACCCATCCTAAGGGAGGTTACCCATCATATGAAGGTCACCCATCCTGAGGGAGGTTACCCATCCTAAAGGAGGTTACCCATTACCCATCCTACGGGGGGTCACACATCCTACGGGTGATTACCCATCCAAATTGAGGTCACCCATCCTACGAGAGGTTACCGATCCTAAGAGAGGTAACACATCCAAATGGAGGACACCCATCTTATGAGCTGTTACCTATCCTAAGAGAGGATGGAGGTTACCCATCCTATGAGGGTCACCCATCCTATGAAGGATACCCATCCTATGAAGGTCACCCATCCTCTGGAGGTTATCCATCCTTTGGGAGGTTACCTATCCTACAGAAGGTTACCCATCCTATTGGAGGTCACCTATCTTACATGAGGTCACCCATCCTAGGAAGATCAGCCATCCAAAGGGAGGTTACCCATCCTAATGGAGGTCACCCATCCTATGTTAGGTTACCCATCCTACGGGAGGATACCCATCCTACGGGAGGTCATCAATCATACGTGAGGTCATCTATCCTATAGAACACCCATCCTAAGGGAGGTTACCCATCCTACGGGAGGTTAACTATCCTATGGGAGGTCACCCATCCTACAGGAGGCCACCCATCCTATGCAGGTCACCCATCCTATGCAGGTCACCCATCCTAAGGGAGGTTATCCATTCTACGAGAGGTCCTCCATACTAAGGGAGGTCACCCATCCTACGCGAGGTCACCCATCCTACGGGAGGTCACCTATCAAAATGAAGGTCACCCATCCTATGTTAGGTCACACTTTCTACGGGAGGTTACCCATCCTACGAGAGGTCACCCATCCGACGGGAGGTCACCCATCGTCAGGGAGGTCACCCATCCTACAGGAGGTTACCCATCCTACTGGAGGTCACCCAGCATTACCCATCCAAGGGAGGTCACCCATCCTATGGGATGTCACCCATCCTATGGGAGGTTACCAATCCTACGAGAGGTCACCCATCCTTGGGAGGTCACCCATCCTACTAGAGGTTACCCATCCTAAGGGAGGTTATGTAACCTCCGATTTCCAATTTCCAAAATAATTAGATTTTAATTTATTTTAAAATATCAAGTTTTATAAAATATTTTTCCTTGAAAATTTTTATTTGATTTTGAACGATGTCTGATTTTAGAAGGTAATTTAAAAATCTTTTATAAAAGTCATTTTTCTAAATGTCGATGTATTACAAAATAAATAAATAAATAATAATATATATTTTCTAGTTTCAAATGTTTATTGGCTTGAAATAATAAAATTTTTATTGATGAAATTATTATAGGACTAGTTGTTTTCATAATAAAATTTCATATCCATTTTGGAATAGTAAATAAACAAATTACATATTTTCTAAGGTTTTGTAAAATGAAGTTAATTAGTAGCTAATTTAATCAGTCAGCCTTTGAAAGCCTCTTAAAAACATTTTCTTAAATTTTTTTTCTATTTAAATTTATCAGTTTACTGTCTCCCCTTTTTGCACCCTCATTTTTCCCACATATAAAACCCGTTTAATTAATTCTGGGCCATTCATCATTGGGCCAACCCGCAACCCTTTATCCCACACCATCTCTCCCTATTTAGGTTCTTATTCTCACATTTCCCTAGAAACCCTAATCTTTAATTCATTGGCTAGCCTCCACAAAATTCCCACAAGCCATCATCACCATTTTGTGCTCGTGTCCGTGTGTCCAGCATCACCGTGTCAGCCGTGACGGCCTCGGGTCCGACCCCGGGTGTCCCACCATATCCATTTCTTTTCCTGTGTCCAGATTTACAGTTTACAACCAGTTTTTCCGTGTCCGACACACCCGGACACCACCTCCACATCCACCACTGTACACAGCATCACCCGTGTCCAACACCGGACACGTCCACATTTCACCACCGCCGTGTCCAGCCCCGGACACGACCCCGACACCCAGACCCTAACCCTAACCTAGCTCCGGTGACTGTGGCTCCCCCTCGTCGTCGTCGAGCTCGCCGAGAAGATCCGCCGACCCTCCTCCTCGATCTGGCCCGCCGCCGCTCTCGAGTCGAGCCAGATCCGCCGCCGAGTTCGACCAGACGCAACCGCCGCCGCCTGGAACCGAGGAGATCCGCCGCCGGTGGACGCCCAGATCCGTCGAGCGCCGCTGGAATCGAACGCCGCCGCCGCCGCTGGACCGAGCCCTCGTCGAAGCCGCCTTCCCTTGAACAGACCGCCACCGCGAGTCGAAGCCGCCTCATCGAGCGCCGACGCCCTGCCCGGCCCGACCTCGCCGGAAAACACCGCTGTAAGCCTTCCCTCTTTCCCTTCTTCCTTCGGTTCTGTGAATTTGAATTGGGGATAGGTTAAAGTGAAAAATTTTGTAGTTAGTTAAAGTAAAATCTGTAATTAGTTTAGTTAGATTAATTAATAGATTAGTTAATTAATAGATTAGTTAGATTAGTTAATTAATCAATAGTTAAATTATATAGTTTAGTTTAGTTAATTTAATTAGTTAATTTGAGATAGTTTAGTTTGATTAATTATAAATTAATCAGTAGTTAATTATTATTATAAATGGGTTAGTAATATATGTAATTGATTTAGTAAATAAATATAATTAGTTTGGTATTTTCTTATAATTAATTTAGCTAATTTGTAATTGATGTAGTAAATAAATGTAATTTGTTTAGTATATATAATTAGCAAATTTTATGTAATTAGTTTATTTTAGTTATAATTAAAAAGTTTTGATTATGAAATATAATAAATCTTGGGTTTTACATTATTATTAAAAATATAGTTCCAATAATAAAATGAGTTCAAAAATTAGTTTATTGGATCGGTGACCGATTTTACCATAAATGAAAAATATTGGCTTTTACATAAATTCTAGTTTTTATAAATAAACTTTTATTTGAAAATATTGTTCAAAATAAGTTCGAAATGATTTATATACGTAAATACGTATTTCTAGTATATGTAATCAATTTAGTATTTATATATATATATATTTTAAAAAGGTATTTTAGCATATGTATGAGTATACAGATATAATGTTCAACTAGTATAAATCAAATATGTATTTAAAAGATATATATATATATTGTAAATACATTTAAATTGGTGCATGTATAAATATTGTAAGTATAATAAGTGTAATGTATATTATATACGTGTCCCTACTAGATGACCCTAGTTGACTAGTGCCCTGCCTGACATGGCCCTGAGACCAGTATTTTTTGACTGTGTTAGTGTAGCATCTGATGCAAATGTGGTTTGCTTGTGTTATGTTTATAGGACTGTTGGTTTACCCAGGGGATACTCTGGAACAGGACATTGGTTTTACCAGCTAAGGACCCAAGGCGAGTACATTCTCTGATTAGTTTCTAATTTATGATATCTCCTATGTTTACTGTATCTAGTATAAATATCCATGTTCTTGACACATTGGTTACACGGATTGGTATACACGGATCTCGTCATGAGATGTTATTCCTTATTTATGGTGTAGCTTGTACAAGACTTGTTTTCCTTGTTATCTTGTGCATGTACAGACACTGATTCCCGGGGAGATTTGCTACCTTCCTAGGGAATCCTGTGCCATAGCGTACCATGATTGGATCTACTATACCAGTCGGGGGTTTGGGGAGTACTTTAGTGTAGATATGTGATCATACCCAACTTTATATGCACCATAGCTCACCCCACATCTCACGTCGGGTGCGGCCTGACCACTTATATGAACCATAGCTGTTACGTGTGATTAGCCTGATCTCTACATGCACCATAGCTAACCAACGGTTAGCCTGACTTTATATGAACCATAGCTAACCAACGGTTAGCCTGACTTTATATGAACCATAGCTAATCACATGTAACCAGCCTGATCAAGTTCCCAAGCCGATCACATGTTAAAGCTAGTACTCACACACTTAGTCATAGGTTTCTTGCTCATTGACATATTGTTCTTTTCCTGCATTTACTTACAGTATTTCCAGTATTTCTTTCATTGTACATTTCTCGTACCTATACATGCATCTGGTATATTTCCATCTAGAACTGCTACATAGTTTATATCATTAATATAGAACTGCTATTTAGAGATGTACTTTGCTCCTTCCTGACTGGAAAATATTTTTCCAGACTGTGACCATAGTAGACTGGTTTCTGACACTTGGGGATTGGAAGTTAAGGATTGCAGGTATGATTATGTTGTCATTAGACTTGTATTGTATTCTTTTATTTCTTAAATTCCTATCGTGCTGTAGTTGTGATTGAGTATGTTGTGAATATTTTTATAGTATTATCCGAATCTCCTTATGGAGTTGGATACTAGCGTGAGATTGTTAGATAGTACTTGACCTAGACAGCGTTCTACCGCCGATGCTGCGGCGTAGGCTGGACGTACCCACGCACTCGTGCCCCTAAACCGGGTGCGGGTCGTGACAGGTTACCCATCCTAGGGAGGTTACCCATCCAAATCGAGGTCACCCATCTTACGAGAGGTTACCCATCCTAAGGGAGGTTACCTATCCTTAGGGAGGTTAACCATCCGGAGGTCACCCCTCCTACGTGAGGTCACCCATCCTACGGGAGAACACCCATCATAAAAAGGTTACCAATCGTATAGGGGTCACCCATACTACAGGAGGTCACCCATCTTAAGGGAGGTTACCCATCCTAAGGGAGATTACCCATCATATGAAGGTCACCCATCCTAGGGAAGTTACCCATCCTATGGGAGGTCACCCATACTTAGGGAAGTTACCCATCATATGAAGGTTACCCATCGTATGGAGGTTACCCATCCAATGGTAGATTTTCTATCCTAAGAAAGGTTACCCATCCTTAGGGGGGTCACCCATCCTACAGGAGGTTACCCATCCTAAGGGAAGTCACCCATCCTATGGGAGGTCACCCATCCTACCGGAGGTCACCCATCCAAATTAAGGTCACCCATCCTAGGGAGGTCATCCATCATATGTTAGGTGTCACTACCCAATTCTAAAAAATAGGATTTTTTTATTTTTATTTGGTAAATTGTGTATTGTATTTAATTAATTATATTTATATTTATTTAGTGATTGTGTTATTTTTTAATGATTGTTTTAGGGTTTTGGCTAGCCTTGACCCATGTCAGACCCTAGTGGACCCATGTCCGACCCGACCAACACCCTTGTGAGGATTATTTTGGGGCTTAGAAATATTTATTATATTTTTAGTGGGTTAGTGGGAGAGATTTGGAGTTAGTTTGAGTGCTTTTGGAACCCGAAACACAAAACCAATTTAGGGGAGGGCATTTTGGGCATTTGGAGTATTAGTGAACGATTATTTAGGTGTGACCGGCCCTTTACAGTAGCCCCTACCCGAGAGCAAGCAGCATCCCCTTCCTTCCTTTGTATTCTTCTTCTTTTTCACTTCTTCTTCTTCTCCACTTCTTCTTTCTTCTTCCTTCCTCTTCCAAAGTAAGTTCTCCTTCCATTTTTCTTCCTTCTTTCTTCCATTTCTTCTTCTTTATGCTAACCCTAACCTTGCATTTTCCCTAACCTAGGTGTGTGGAGCCTAAATTTAGTGTGGAGGCTAGATTTGGTGGCTTGGAGCTTGAGGGAGGTGATTCCAAGTAGATCAGAGACTTTGGCCTTGGGATTCTAACTCCCAAGAGGTAAACCCTAATTTTTCCCTTGCTAATTACTTTTATGTAGTGTAATTAGTGTTGTAGAACCTTCCTAGACCCTAAGCCTACCCGTGGGAGCAAGTTGGAACTAGTTTGGTTGAGTTTGGAGACTTGGAACTAGTTTGGTTGAGTTTGGAGACTTTGACATTAGGTTTTGTGTCAATTTCGGGTGGAATCCGAATTTGGCCCAATTTTGGGTGATGTCCTAGGTTAGACGGACCTAGGTAGACGTTGTAGGGTGTCTTGAGGATGAGTGCGTGTCTCCGTTTGGACACGGGAAGCCGTGTCGCAGAGAAACAGGCATTTCGGGCGAAATTAGGATTTTTTATTGTCGCCGATTCTAAGTGCGTGCGCATTTCTGCCATGGGCCTAGAATCAATGCGGTAGTATTTTTTCTAGGATTTAGGCATCGTTTAGAACTCGTAGATAAATTTTGGGCCGATTTCGAGTTCGTTTGGTATGCGTTTCAGGAGGTTTTCCGAACCGCACACCGCGTGTTCGTCGAAATGACCAAACGGCCATTTCGACTTGGTTTCCTATTTTCGGGCTTATATGCGCGTTGGGTTAGCATCGGGGAGTGTGTGCTAGAGTTCTCGAGTTATATTTTATATATTTTTAGGTATTGGTGAGTGTCGGGGTCGTTGGGCGTGAGTGGGGCTTGTTGTTTGTGTGATGTGTGCGTTATGTAGTGTTTGGGTATAAGTGTCTATATATATATATGTATGTGTGTCTATATATATGTATATATATTTATATATATATGTGTGTATTTATATCTATGTGCTTGTGTATGTATATGTCTATGTGTATATATATATATATATATATATATATATATATATGTATAAGTGTGCGTGTGTGTGTATATGTATATATATATATTTGAATGTGTATGTGTATATATATATTTGAGAGTGTGTATATATATATATATATATATAGGTGTTGATATATATATATAGCTATGTATATATTTATATGTGTGTGTGTGTTGATGTGTGTTTAAGTGTGTGTGTGTATTAGTGTTTGTGAGTGTATTAGTGTGTGTGTTAGAGTATATATATAAGTGTGTATATATATATATATATATATATATATATATATATATATATATATATATATATATATATATATCTAGTTGTATATATATCTAGAGATATATGTATGTTTGTTTATATATATATAGTGATATATATATATATATGTATATAGGAGTGTGTGTGTGTATGTGTGTGTTTGTGAGAAGGAGGGGGGAGAATAGCAGGCAGTAACAGCAGCTGCTGCTGCACTGCAGCACAGCAGCAGCAGAAAGAGCAGCAGCAGCAGCACATGTAGAAGCAGCAGCAACAGCAGCATATGGAGAAGCAGCAGCAGCAATAACAGCAAGAGCAGCAACAGTACAAGCTCCAGTAGTAGCAGCGAGGCTAGTAGCGAGGGTGAGTGAGTTGAGGGTTAATAGATAGATTAGTAGATTGATAGATAAGTTAATAGATTAGATAGTTAGATAGATATATAGATAATTAGATAGATAGATAGTTACTTAGATAGGTAGATAGATAATTAGATAGATAGAAAGGTAATTGATAGGTAGATAGATAGTTATAACTAGATCCAAGATATAGATATATATATATACCTATAGCTAGATAGATAGTTAGATATCTAGATATAGTTATATATATATATATTTATGAGTTAGGCAAGGTATATGGGTATGTGTATATGTGTGTGGATATCTATATATATAGGTATATAGATACTTAGATATGTAAATATATGATAGATATATATATTTCTAGCCTAGATTAATAACTAGGTATATATTTATTAGCTAGATAGCTAGTTAGAGGGGTTTGAGAGCGGTATCTCAATACCTTGAGATACCGAGGTATCTCAATACCTTGAGATATCCAAGGTATTGAGTTTCGAGCGGGGTATTTGAGCAATAGCCTAGGAAATGTATTGGAGTGATTTTTATATGCTTATGTACATATATTTACGCGTGCTAGCATAGGTTTAGCGGGTTTAGGCAGGGTGTGTGGCCTAGGGCGAGATATCTGATACCGAGGGTATCCCGGTATCTCGATTAGGCGAGTTTGAGAGTTTAGTAGCTTAATGAGCCCGGTTTGACCTAGAATTTCAGGGGCACCCTAGTTTGACCTAGCTTTGACCATAATTGTCCTCGTTGACTGTAAAAGTTAACGTTTGACCTAGTTTTGACCTAGAGTTGACTTTTTGGACCTCGGATTGACTTTTTGACCCGAATTTTACCGGTTTTACCCGTTCGACCAAGAATAGCCCTAGAAGCCTATTTTTAATTATTTTATATCAGTTTAACTCCTTAGAACCCTGTTTAATTCTGCTTTTCGCAATAGGTCCTTGTGACACCGGTCCGGATCTTGATCCTCATCAGTTGCTCAGGACATCAGGCGAGTACCTACCTCTGATAGTTTTTATTTCATGATAGCGTTTATATCACCTATTCTAGAACTGTAATACTTGATTCTGACACATTGTTACACGAGCTGGTACTAGTGGATCCCGTTATGAGATGCTATCCCCCTTACCGTGTTCAGCGGGTACCCTATCACGTGTATTTCATCATGTGCTTCGGGTATTGATTCTCATGTGCTATCATGTGCTTCTTGTGCTCTTGCCTTCGTGTGGGTGAGCTATTATCATGTACGTAGCATGTTGTGGTTGGATCCAAGAGTATTAGTGGGGGAGGAGAGTAGGAGTTTGTCACGACCCGCACCCGGATATTCGGGCACGAGTGCGTGGGCACGTCCAGCCTATGCCGCAGTGTCGGCGGTAGTACGCTGTCTAGGTCAAGTTCTGGAGTCAAAAAGCATCTATCTCATCCACAATAATGAACATATAAGAATAATCACAGGAAAAAGAAATGCTAAGATTTCATAATATTTAATCTGTGACAACTAAACCACAGTTAATACAAGCCAGAAGATAAATCGGGGACAAACCCGAGTATGTGCTGAAAGAAAAAAAATAAAATAATAACTAACTGGCTACTCCTCCTCAAAGGTAGTCTCCGGAGTGGGAACCGGCTCCTCGATGTGTTACCTGCTAACTCATAGGGGCCAAAAATAGGTAGGGCAAAGTTCTCATCATCGCCTAAAACAACAAATTCAGTCAGGAAAGGAGCAAAGTACACAATGCACAACAAGATTAAACTAAATATTCATGATAATTAAAAAAGAACTGACAGGTATTATGTTGAGAATATGTATAAATAAATAGTAACAATAACTAAGAGTTAATTTCTGTAAGACAGGGACATGAGTAAAACAGGAACAAGGTGACAGGAAAATGAATTACAACCAGACAATAGGAACTGTAACAAGACAAGAAACTATGTGTGTGAACTTGTGTATTTAGAATACCTAGTTGGCATGTAGGGGTTTATAGGGTTAAACCGACCGTCATAGACGGCTATTAATCACGAATAATCGAGATCCGGCTGATGGACAGTCGGGTACCAACAGCTATTAATCATGGCAAGAGTCAGGGTAAGCTACATGCCTTTCAGTATTCTCCCACCCGACATGAAAAATAAGACATGAACTCCAATATTCAAGACATGAAATTCAACATTTCTAACACTAGGTGTAAACATCAAGGGTACATGTATGGCAGAGAGTTAATTATCACAATATATAAAGATTAACTTGAAGTGCAGGTACTTGCCTGTTGTTTGGATCCGATTAATATTGGCTCTCGGGGGAAAATTCCAGAGATGAGTCCAAAAGCTGAAATAGACATTACCATCATACTCAGAAGATATCAAATAGCTAGAAACGCCTGTCCTTGGGTCCAATTTGGAGACAAGGGCAAAAACGGCAGTTTCGGGTTAGAACGGGGTCCGCCGGTAGGCCCGCTTTGCACCGAAAAACGTGTCCAGGTCAAAGGTCTCCAAATTCATCAAACTTAGTGTCAACAGGTCAGGAACGCTGATACGAACCCAACGGAACTTCCAGATTTGGATTCCGATAAGCCGAACACAAAATCGCCCGTCGAACGGGGCCTATGGGGCCCACGACACGCGATTTCGTTAACATTCTCAGAATCGAACCAAACTTGACCCACAGGACCAGCGTATCGCTACGAGTCCGATGGCGCAAGTTTCGTCTTGATCTGACGAGTGTGCACAAAGTTAGGATGAATTGCAGAAAAGCCGGATACGGGGCGATGTCCGCTGATACGCGTTGATTCCGGTGTGCACGCACACCCGAATCAGCTTCCGCGAAATCTCACACGTCCGTATTGACGGTGCGTACATATCTGTGAAGACCGCACGCGACCAAGTCGTCCCGTTTGGCGGGGCGTACTCAGTTCCGGGGGTGAAACAGGGTCTAGTTTTTCCTGTTTTTGGATCGCGGTGTACGATCACCACAGGACGCGATATCCCGAACAGTTTGTCTGGACACCGAGAGGGTCATACAGGCTTCACAACGCAATTTGCGGAATTGGAAACAGAGTTACGAGGCGAAAGTTACGCGTACCTGAAGGGGACCCGAGAGCAGGGTCAAAATCGTGTCCGACACGACACAGGACACAGTGTCCTGTGTCCCGTGTCCGTGTCCAAAGGGAAATTAGGGTTAGGGCTTGGGTTCTGAAACTCCGGCGGGTGGCCGGCCGGAGGTGCGTCGGAGGGGCCAGGGCAGCTCAGGGCGGCGTCGCCGGGGACGGGCGGAGCCGACCGGGACACGGCGAGGGCTGCCGGCGGCGATCTCGGCCGCAGGTGCTGCATCGAGAGGGAGGCCGGGGTCGTGGAGGGAGGAGGAGCCGGTGGTGGCTCGGCGGAGGCGACGGCGGGCAGCTCACGGCGGAGCGGGGCCGGGCAGCTCACGGCGGAGCGGGGTCGGGCAGCTGCCGGAGGGAGGAAGTCGGGGGGGGTTTAATAAGGGAAGAGGGCGGTGGCTCGGGCCCGAGGGAGGCGGCTACGTGGCCGGGCGGGACGCCGCATGGCCGGGGCAGGGCGCCGCGTGGCCGGGGCGGGGCAGCGCATGTGGCGCAGGCGGCGTCAAACGCGGGCGGCCGGTCGACTGGGTCAGGGAGAGGGGAATGGGTTCGGGTGCGGGTCCGGGCGGGTCGGGTTCAGGCGGACCCGACCCGACCCGCTAGGGTATTGGGCCGGGCTCGGAGCGGTTGGGCTGGGCCGGAGCGGTTGGGCTGGGCCGGTTTATAATAATAATAATAATAATAATAATAATAATAATAACAAATGTTTAAATAAATAAATAGTAATTGTTTTTAGGGGTTAGGTCCGAGGCCCGATAAATTCCAGAAAAATTACCCTAAGTCTAGTTTTTCATTTTACACCCAAAAATATTATTTTCATAATATTTTAATATCATTTATTATCAAATAAAAATTATGTAATAATTCAAAACCCTGTTTTTAATTTCAGAAAAATTCCCAGAAAATTCCAGAAATTGTGAAAAATCCTAATTTTAATATTTTTAAAAAATCAGGGGCTTACAATCTACCCAACTTATAAAAATTTCGTCCTCGAAATTTAAAATTAAGCCATACTCTATTAATCCTTCACGTACATCAATCGCAATCTCCTTGCGATGATTTAAGCCTAATCATATCCACTGCAATCACCTCAAAGTTTAAGACGACTACTTGTTCCAATCGAAAATTCAACCTATGGTTATCACTTCTTACTTCCTCCAATTACCCACAGGCAGGTTTTAGATTAAGTCCATATAGCATCTTCAAGAATTGCACATGCTCATGACTTTGCCTCACTATTTCTACTATCATAAATTTCTCTAGAAGTGATTCGAGTCCAGCAATAATCCCCTTTCACAATGGTATGCTTCAAAATTTTAAATTTCATTCGTCTCCTCAATAATCCTACTAGGTAGTCCAACCAC